>CM074442.1:30335296-30480296 GCA_037101425.1 Elopichthys bambusa | reverse complement strand
TATCCACTGAGTCACCATGCTGCTTTTCAGTGGGTAAGACTGCTAAAAGAAATGTTAGAGTAATAAGGAACTCAAAAGAAAAAGCGTCTCTTATGTGCACACGCCTGAAGTGGTATTTGGTCAAACATTCAAATACACATTTTCTACTATAAAATACAAAACTCTGAAGCCATTTTGTCAGTCTGTTTTTCCAGTCCCGTTTTGTTGGTATTGTTTATTGCCTTTCTAAAATGCAGCACCAAACTAAATAATCTCTTCTTTACAGGTGTGAGGACCATTCTGGCAGACACTGAGAACTCAGGCTTTGGGGTCCAAGTGTTTTGCATCACTTATTTTGAACATAAGACAAACAAAGTTGTGCAGAATACCTTTGTCTGCCCTCAGGAGCTGCTTCTGGTAACTGTGAAATGACAAAAAACACGATGGGTGGTGTCAAGCATGTGGTAAGACATGGTATAGTATTTATTTTTTTGATGATTATGATCAAAACACAAAACAAAACTCTTATCTGCTCTTCTGAAGGTTCATATTTTCCATTACAGACATGGCATGTGGTAACATGTGCTTTGTTAGAGCTTTCAGCTTTGGGACTGAAAGGGTTCTTTGAAAGATGTAGGATGTTAGTTTATGAACATTAGTTCAAATGGTGTGCCAGCTCAGATTTTAAGAAAGTCTGCATCAAGAAATAAAGTTTGTCACATGATCTGTGAGGATGTGTGAAAATAATGGTTTCTGGCCTGCCTCCCTTGTTAGCACCCCCTTAGCTGATGGTGCATATGTGGCAGAAACAGCTTTGAGAATAAATGATCTAATTTAAAAATGAAACTGAAATATTACAAACCAAGTCATAAACAAGTACAAAAACATGGATGTCATATTCATTTTCATGGATTTCAGTTCGAATCTCATTGTTTCACATTTCCTTACGTTCCCGTCTGTCGTTGGTTGTAAAGTTTATTCATCTTTTAAGTTCACACACCTGCTCCTCTTTCATCATCGGTTCATTCTGTAAATATCGCCCTTCAGTTTTCTCATGGTTCTAATTTTTTCTCATTGTCATTTTTAAAAAAAAATAAAGTACATGCCGAATTTTAGATCTGCTTCGCCTACCTCGTCTTCATCCTCGTCTTCATCCTCAGCCAGAACCTTACAAGGGGAGACTTTTACATAATTTCTGGTGAGTGCCAGGCTAGATTTGGCTATTCTTACATCTGAATGACAGTAGGGTTAACAGCCAAGAAATCACTAAATCAATGTTTGTCATCTTTCTAAATAAATGAATAAAAATAAAACATAGATAATCTTATCTCAGTCTCAAATGTAACACATTCCTGATACTTTTCGTTCCTATTTTGTAACTGACAATAAAATAGCAAGTTTATCTTTTAATAATTCAGTGTACAAGTGGGAAAATAACATAATGATTGTACAGTCACAAAAAAAAAAAAAATGCACAAAACACCTCAAATCTTAGTGTCCTGTTTTGATTGGTCAAGTCACATGGGGGACGTGCATTCACAAGAATTTCTAGATAAAAAGACAAATATCACTTCCATTTGGAGCGACTCTCAGGTTAGGTTGTTTGTGTGTCTTTAACAGACTAACAGATTATTAATAATAATAATAATAACAATAAAAATAACAAATGAGTAATTGAATTATTTAAAGCTTTCTGAAATAGTCAACATCAACTGGAAAGAAAATGAGTGAAAGAGGTGAGTACATTTATAATTATACATTGCATGTATCCTATATCAATTCATTAGATATATTTACTTTAAAATATACCTTTGTATTTTCATAGAACCTCTGATTTCACTTCTGTGTCATCGCAGCTAACAGATTTTTGTTAAAAATTCTCCGTTTTGGTTCTGGGAACGCTAAAATTTCCAGTTTTCTTGATGTTAGAGGAACTTGTTTTCAAAGGTATGATGTTCCTCAAACGATCTTTGAACTCAATTTTGATTAACAATTCAACATTCTAGGAACGTTGATTTATAACATTCCAAGAACATAAAAATGTCCAGTTTTCTAAAGTTAATAGAATGTTATGTTGTTCTTATTCTAAGGTTAGCATGATGTTCCTGAAACATTCTGACAAACATCCTCATGTGTATGTGTGCACTCAGTTAACATTTTTTTTTTCTATGAACGTTTTCCAAACATTCTGTTTTGGTTATGGGAACGTTAAAATGTCCAGTTCCCTTTCGAAAGGGAACTTCTACTCTGCGTTTGCAACGCTATGGGGAAACGTCACGTGACTCGGTGTTCGAAAGCCAACTATCCAATAACTCCAAATCCTATTGGCCGGCGACAGCCTATGACGTCATACAGGCGCGACCCGGAAGTATAAAAGGGGCGCCTGGGGAAGCAGTCATTATCTCATCGTCTTTCGGGACTGTTTGTGTCGACTGCCATTATCGAATATACTCTTCATAGAGTATGTCTCTGTTATGTCTGAGGGCAAAGAGAAACATTTCAGGAAGTGTGTGGATCCATGCCCGAGGTTTTTAACGGAGGGTTCGCACACCCTATGCGTCTATTGTTTGGGAGAAGAACACGCACGGATGGTGCTTGAGGGCGCTGTCTGTGTGAATTGTGAGCGTCTTCCTATGAGAACGCTCCATTCTCGTCTGGCCCTCTCCTCGAGGGATGAGGCGTCAACATCTGCGCCTGGTCGGTCCGGCCCTGCTCGTGCTGAGGCAGAGCGGCGGCTGCACTCATGGGGCTCGCAGATGGAGCTCGCTGCCGAGTTTGAGAGAGGTGTAAAAAAAAAAAAAAAATCTCTCAGCCTCCGGTGGCGGCTGGCGGGGATGAGCTCCTGGATGATGATGATGTCTTATCTTTGACATCATCGGATCCGGGAGCGAGTGTTCTTCTGGCTGATAGCCCCCGTGGGCAGGAGGCAATGGAGGAGGAAGAAGTGGCTTTTTCTTCTTTCTCCAAGTCTCCTGGCCCAGCATATGCAGAGTTACTGAAGGTTGTGGAACGCGCTGCTGGCAGACTGCAGCTGCCGTGTGGGCGCGTGAGAAAAAAAAAAAAAAAACCTGTTCGCGGCAGACTTGACGAACATTTTTCTTTCCGACCACAACCCCGTGACTCCAGTGAGCCTTCCATTTTTTCCGGATCTCCACGTTGAGATCGGGAAGGCATGGAAGAACCCATGCTCGGCCAGAGTTCATCCGCATCGGCGAGGGAATCTCGCTGATGTGGATGGATTGGGCCAGCATGGGTATGTGTCGCTGCCGCCCATTGACAAGATGTTTGCCAGCTATCTCGTCATGGGCAGAGCACCGACACTAAAAGCTCCAGTTTTGCCGTCCAGACCCCTTAAACAGACATCTCGTCTGAACGGCAGAGCATATGCTGCTGCGGGTCAGGCTGGTGCGGCTTTACACACTATGGCAGTGTTGCAGGCATACCAGGCTGATCTGCTGAAGGCGAGGGCGCGCTCAGCAGCTTTTAAGAGTTGCATTCCACTCAGATCCGTTTTTTAATTACTACTGTATGTTCAGGTGACACCTTTGAACAGTCAGGCTGACGGCTGGGCTTATGATGATTTTTTCTGGAGGCCCGCCTTCTGGCTTGATAGTGAAAGGGTTCTTTGGGCTTCTAGAACTATGGATGTTTTCCTTCCCATGTTTGTAAAGGAGCAGTCTTTGGTCTTCGAGCCACAGGAAGGTAAGACAGAGTCAGATTTCATTTCTTAAATGTTGACTTTGTGTCGTTCCTGTATATTTTCTGAACATGTCACAGTGAATGTACATTGAGATATAGAATTTGAAGGGGTTTTTTGGGCAAAGCTGGAATGTTGAGACTGACTAAGCAGGTCACAGAATGGCTGCTGCTTAGTTTTCTCTCTATGTTGAGTAGCCTCTCGGCTATTTTCAGTATAGTTTGAGTTGGCACTCATTGCTTCAGTTTGTATGTCTACGGCGGCCCTAACCGGCCGCCTGACTTTTCAGCTTTGAGCTTCACTTTATTTTTCTTATCATGAGATTTAGAAGTGGAGATCAGGCTGTTTGTTATGGTGCCTGTTGTATATAATAAAGAAAATAGGCCTATAACTTGGCAGCCAGGCTAGAGCTAGGTGATGTGATATATGAAGTAACCCCATATGTATTCACTATCCTTTCAGGATTTGTTTCCTAGTTCTGGTTTTCCTCCCGAGGGAGTTGTTAGGCTGTACGCCCAATTATCCCCTTGCTGGTGTAGGTGCAATTTGAGTTTTACAGCTAGGTTGTAGACTGTTTTCTGACTCCCTTATGCTGTTCCTCAGGTGGTAGGCCCTTATCTTTGCGTAGATAAGTTATGCAGGTGTGTGCTTGGCCCCACTTTCTAGAACTTTCATGCTAAAAGGAATAACTTTCTTCTGAGCCACTTGATAATTTGTTTTATCAAGTTTGAGTTGACGTTGCTAGTTTTTAGCTCCTGTCCTCTGGGGTTTAGATCAGATTTGAGGATCTGTGTGGGAAGTGTTTTTCTTAATAAAAAAAAAACAGCATGTAGATCAAAGTTTGTGTTACTTTGGGTTCTAGACTTTTGCCCTACACTGTATGTGAGCCTATGCTGCCACAGGTTGGCACCTGCTCTCATAACAGTAGGCCCTTTGCTGTGAAAGTAGGCCTTTGTTTTGAGTATTTGGTGACTTGTACTCTCCAGTCTGAGGTCCTTGTCACTGGGTGCATCACCTGTTGGATTGCATATTCAGGGTAGTTAGTGCCACTTTGTTGAAGAAAACTGGTATCTATTAGCTCCCTTTTTTAGTGGTCTGGTTAACGGTTATACTGCTTATAACTCGGATTGTAGGCCTTATGATATTCGGCCTCCTTCTAGTTAGCGGTTGTTCTACTATACTGTTTAACTGATCATAATGTGCTCACATATTTTCACAGGTTTACGCTGCCACAGGCCATGCCGCGTGTCTGTCTGAGGTAGTAGGCTTATATTAGCCTTCCTTAGACCATGTTGGCTTTGTTTGGTTCCCTTTAGTCAAAATGTGTATTTAGGGTACATTGCCTGTTGGAATGTGTAGCCTAGCGCAGGTTGCAGTTAGCTTCCCATAGCTTTTTGGGTTACAGCTGGTTCCCTGTAGCTTGGTTCACTTTAATTCACGAGCTGTAGCCACGTGTTATTGAATTGGCGGGCCCCTTCAGGCCTCCTTTTTAGTTTACGTTTGGCACAATTTGTGTTTTAACCTGTGAGTAGGCTGATCGCCACCTGTTACTGGAATGGAGGCCCCTTTAGGCCTCCTTTTTCTAGTCGACTTGTTGGCAGGATGCCTGGGAAACCATGCCACCGTCGGCCACACCCCATCACTGACGGATAGGCCCTAACAGGCCTGTTCTCTGTGTTTGGCAGTGTTTTTCATGTGTTAATCATGACACTGTTAATACATGGCCTCTGGGTGGTATGGTTATGGTAGCCACTTGCTGATGCCACGTGTTTACTAAGGCAGGCCTACTTCGGCCTCCGGTGTAATATGTGGAGTTCAGTTATATACTCCTCTCGCTGTGAGGGTGACATGGTGCTTTTTACCGAGTATTTCGAGTGGCTAGCCCCTCAGGTTGGTTTGGCAGCACTTTAATTCACGAGCTGTAGCCACGTGTTATTGAATTGGCAGGCCCCTTCAGGCCTCCTTTTTAGTTTACGTTTGGCACAATTTGTGTTTTAACCTGTGAGTAGGCTGATCGCCACCTGTTACTAGAATGGAGGCCCCTTTAGGCCTCCTTTTTCTAGTCGACTTGTTGGCAGGATGCTTGGGAAACCATGCCACCGTCGGTCACACCCCATCACTGACGGATAGGCCCTAACAGGCCTGTTCACGGTGTTTGGCAGTGTTTTTCATGTGTTAATCATGACACTGTTAATACATGGCCTCTGGGTGGTATGGTTATGGTAGCCACTTGCTGATGCCACGTGTTTACTAAGGCAGGCCTACTTCGGCCTCCGGTGTAATATGTGGAGTTCAGTTATATACTCCTCTCGCTGTGAGGGTGACAAGGTGCTTTTTACCGAGTATTTCGAGTGGCTAGCCCCTCAGGTTGGTTTGGCAGCAAAACCTTACTGAAGGTTGTTTTTTACCTATATCTGCCTCCCTGAGTCCTATTCTAGTTGAGCTAAGGGCCACCTAGCGCCTAGGGTGGATCTTTTGTGCTCCTAGAAACGGCCACAAGACTACGCCGTGTGTATTAGAGGTTGCTAGGCCTACGGGCCGCCTAGTTTTAACACACTGGAGTATGTTTGGGTGTATTTCTCTTTGAGAGTTATCTTTATACACTTCTGTTGGCCAGAGGCCTAAGTGATAAACCAACCTCCTTTTGTCTGGTTGTTTATCGTCCTTTGGGCCTAAACACTGCCACGAGCTGATGCCACGTGTCTGTTGAGGTTATAGGCCCCTCCAGGCCTTCCTTAATGCGTGCTGGCGTACGCTGTACTCCTCTTGCTTTAGAGAGTAAAAGGTGTTTTTACTGAGTACACTGCTCGGTGGATCGTGTTGGGTGGATTGTCATGTGGGCACTTTGCAGCCTCTTAGGCTGCCATTGAAGTCATCTTTCTACCCCGGAAAGAAAGCCAGGCCACTTTCTGTTTGACTTCTGTTATTCACTTAACTCTATCATGCTGTAGGCCTCTTTCGGCCTCCATGAGTATGTGCCCATCGCATGGTCTACCTGTTAGGTGAGTTTCGTACTTCCCTTTTAGGGTTATGTTTGTAATAGTGCTTAGCTCCCTAAGCTGGTCATGGGGTAGGCCTTAATCAGGCCTCCTCTTAAGGATCCAGCATCAGGCTGGTTTGTGCTCCCCTGCATCAGGGTTCTGTAGCGCACGGCCTCCTCAGTGCGTTAATTAAGCACTGGGTAGATCCTAGGATGAGTGGATTATACTCCCCTCAATACGAGGGTTCATAGCACTTAGCTGAGTTCTGCTCTCCAGGATGCCCGTCTCTACGCGTGGGTTTGAGTTTGTTTCTGCCTCTTTGCAGTCACTCTTACTTACTATCTTCTGTGAAGAATGCGTGTTAGGAGGCTCTGTATTCAGACAGGGTTGGCCCAGACTGAGTTTGTCTCAGGTCAGACTAGGTTGGCCTCCCTGGTGGCTTTGGGGGTGACTTTGTTCCCCTCTAGTGACTGGCCGAGGTTCCCTTTGGTTCCTTGGCCACATTCCCTTGAAGGGACCACTTTTTCTTCTAGAAAGGTTGGTTCCAGACGCCTTAGCACCTTCCGTAGGGCCTTTGAGGAGGTCCTTCGTGGAGTTCAGCTTGGGCTGTTGGCCGAAGGGAATGCTGTCACTGACAGCCTGGTGTGACCCGAGGGAGAGTTGCCAAGCAGTTTCTACTGCTCTGGAGCCTTTGTCTCAGCCATTTTTCTTGGCAGGCATTCTCCTCAAGCATGGCGGCGTGGGTATATCGTTCCCCATAGCGTTGCAAACGCAGAGTAGAAGTTCCCTTTCGAAAGGGAACGTCTCAGGTTACGAATGTAACCAGGGTTCCCTGAGAACAGGGAACGAGACTCTGCGTTTCCTTGCCATACATCGGGCTGCCTGCTGAACAGTCCCTCAAGACGATGGATAATGACTGCTTCCCCAGGCGCCCCTTTTATACTTCCGGGTCGCGCCTGTATGACGTCATAGGCTGTCGCCGGCCAATAGGATTTGGAGTTATTGGATAGTTGGCTTTCGAACACCGAGTCACGTGACGTTTCCCCATAGCGTTGCAAACGCAGAGTCTCGTTCCCTGTTCTCAGGGAACCCTGGTTACATTCGTAACCTGAGACGTTCTCTTGACGTAAGATGAAATCTTGTAATAAAAAAATGTAATAAAACTTTCAAACTGGTCAATTAATACAACATTTTATCATGTAATATACATACACACATATTTTTATTTTGCTCTTGATTAGTTTGACTGTTAAAGTAATAAATTAAAAGTAAACATTAGGCTACATATTTAACCTTTCAATAACCTACTGTAAAGTAAAGAGATTTTGGTGCCACAAAATAATCCCCAAACAGCTGTAAATATCAAACAAAAATATTATATTTAATTCAAAGTGTTTTTTGATCACTGTTTGTAAACTACACTGGCACAATCATAAGAGATGAACCAGTCAAAATCCTTTGTAAGCGAAAGCAAAGTATCTCTCAGAGCTTTTCTGAGAGAACGCAAAATCATTGAAATGTTTTTTTCCTCCATCTCATATTCCTTCTATCACCATGTCCCGTTAGGGGCTCTGTAGAGCACTAGTAATCCAGATTTGGTAATCTGAAAAAGTGTGTATCTGGATCAGGGTCATCCGATCCAATTTTGTTTTGAAAAACCAGCACAAAAATAAGATGGATTGCCTGCAAAAGGTGGGATTTTCAAATCATTCTGATCCAGATTAAACTTTTTGAACAACTGGCCTGGAAATCCCATGTTTTGCTATCCAGGATCACCTGATCCATCTTACTTTTATGCCAGTTTTTAAAGGAACATTGGATTGGATCGGATCACTGTGATCCAAATACCAAATTTCAGGATTACCAAATCCTGTTTACCAGAGCCTTACAACAGTTTGGCTTAGCAAAGAACAACAGGTAGGCAAAATACCGGTGGCCACAAATAGCCATTGTTTATTTTAATTGTAATAAACAGAAACACTATAATAAACAGAAACATTTTACATTCCTTATTTTGTTATAATGTTAAATAACAAAACAAAAACAATACTATCCAATAGTCAAAAATCATTTACAGGACAGATACCAGCCCTTTCCATCTCTGCCTTTAGGAGATGCATCTCCATCTGCACTTTTTTCTGCTGCAGTTGGGTAAGCAAGATTTGTTCTTTACCCAGTTCAATTTGTACTTCTGCTCTTTCGGTTTGTAGCTGAGGAACGTTTGCGTTTTCTTGTAGGAACGTCTTGGACTGTCTTCATTACATCCACTGGGGATCTATCTTCCTCCTCAATCACTGTAGTTAAGTCCAGGACAAACATTTCCTCTGCAGGAGAATTTTGCTTGCATTCTTCTGAAGTCCTAGTCCCTGTAATTGTGGCCTCTACATCTGCTTCTATGCCTTCAATGCCATGCAGAGCCTCTGATTTTTCTCCTCCTATGATATCAAGGACCATATCAGTGAAATCACCCCTCTTATATGGCTTGTTACCTGTTTGGGGGTTCTTGGCTTCAGTTAGGTCTTTCATTGCCTTTATGGTCCTCCTTTGGCCAGACCCCATGGCACTGACATGATTGGTTATGTCCTCCCAAATGTTGTGTTTTCCTTTTTTGGTCACTTCTCCACCCTTTGCTGAGTTGAAACCTCCTACTATCGAGGTAAAATGGGCCCGAACACCCTCCAGCAGTGTACAGGTTTCTGCCACAGTGAAATTAGGCCCTTCTAAGTCCATGGTTCCAACTCTTTGGTGTAGCCAACACTGATCTTAAAAGCCTTGAGCATCATTGCTTTGGCTTGTGCTCAATTAGGCTTACACAAATCAGCTCATTGCTGGTTAATGGGTGACACCATTTAAACACATCATGTCTTTGCACCCATTTCTCTTAGCCTACAGAGGCATCCACATGGCGGGTATTGTTCATCATTACCGTAGGAGAAGGTACCGTCAAAGGGTGCATGCTGAGCATGCCAAACCACTCGAGCAATACACATCAGAAGAACTGTATGCACGTTTTCGCTTTGGGAAAGATGACATTTGCAGATCTTGTCAGGCCAACACTCCAACACCAAACCCAAAGGAGTCATGCTTTATCTGTGGAGGAACAGTGCTTAATCGCTCTGCGCTTTTATGCATGTGGGATTTTCTACCAAGTAATTGGTGACAATATGGGAGTGAGAAAAGCAACCGTGAGTAATGTGGTGAAGGCTATGTCAGTAGCACTGGGCAGTCTGATCAATCAATTTATTTCCTTTCCCAAGGATGACCAGACAGCTCAGACTAGGCACAAGTTTTTTCAAATGGGGAACATGCCTAGCACTATTGGTGCTATTGATTGTACTCATGTACATATCCAAGCACCTTGTGAAAGGGAGTGGGAGTATGTCAATCGAAAGGGGAGGCACAGCATCAACATCCAACTTGTGGGCAACGCCGACCTCATAATAACCAACTGTGTTGTGAAATGGCCAGGGTCTGTTCATGATGCATGTATTCTAAGAGAAAGTGCACTATACGGAGAGTTTCAATCCCACCGACCAAATGGCATAGTATCGGGAGACAGCGCGTATCCACTCCTACCATGGCAAATGACCCCTTTTTTAGTTGCAAACACACCTGTGCAGGCACGCTTCAAATCCTCACATTGCAAAACAAGATGTGCCATTGAACACTTAAATGGAGTCCTGAAGAGACGATTTGCGTGTTTTTTAACTACTTGCGAGTACAACCCAAGGTGGCATGCAACATAATCCTTGCCTGTACTGTTTTGCATAACATCGCCACCAGGTGTCATGTCCCTCATGACAATTTTGATGGACCTGAGCCTGATGTAGAACCAGAACAGCCGCCAATGTTCTTACCTAATGAAGGACACACTGGACATGCAATTAGAGATGCCGCCTTCTTTTCCACGGACCTGGCCCTCCGTCTCGCCCCTCTAATGGATATTTGTTTTTTAGGAGCTTCTGGAAGCCGTTCGCCTTGGATTACCGCTCTTGTCTTACCCTGTTTGGATACTGTTTGCCCATTGGACTACCTTTTCTGTTTGTTGACCTTTTGTCTGTCCCTGGAATGCTCGCTGTCTTGCCCATACCATACTTGTGCCTTTGTTTAATAATAAAAGACTTTGCAGATGGATCCGCACGCCTCTTGTCGCAGTCCCTCTGTAACAATGGGCGCTCAGTTTTTCTAGTTGAAATTTTGGACTAAATCTAATGATATAAAATATGAAGTGCTATGCACAGGATATTGACAGCATAAAACAGCATATTGGCTAAGACTAAACGGCAAAGGATGACCAATACCATTGATTTCCGCCCGACAGCGACAATATATTCTTATTTGTAGGATTTATTTTACTTAATTTTTGGGGGGGCATTTGATAATTTTCCACGGCACACCTGACAACCTTTCATGGCACACTAGTGTGCTACGGCACAGTGGTTGGGAAACACTGGTTTAGATGTTGATGTTTTATTGAATATGTTAGGTCACCATTATGGTGATCAGTGTTTCCTTTAGTTGGGTTTCCTCTTGTTTTTTGTGTGTTTGTAGTTTTTGTAACAGTGTTTACCAAAACACGTAATTTGTTGCAAAGAAAGCCAGAAACAAAGATGAGCAGCTGATATAGTTTTCAGCATCATGAACTAAAATAGTTTACTAATCTCAAAAGTGGTTATTCATTATTAATAGATTATATTTACCAGCAATACTTTCTTGCAACAGATCAGTCTTTCCGAATTTTGATTTTTTAAAACATTTATGGAAATAAATCTTGAGACACACACATACATCAAGAAGAATGTCAAATCTCAACAATGGTGACATGCTTCATGCCGCAATGCATGCTGGGAGCCACCTTAGTATAAAACTCATGACTCCCAGCATGTATTACAAGTATGTCACCATTGTTGATATGCTGATTCTTGATGAAAAAAATTTCCCCCCACAATTTATTAAAAAAATCAAAATTCTGAATGTCGGATCTGTTGCAGGAAAGCATTGTGGGTCAATATGTAAGGGATAATGTACATCCAGACGTGAAGCAGAGAGGTCTTCTATCAGCCTGAAGGGGTTTATTCTGAGATAACAACCGGCTGGATGTACATTATCCTGCTTATTACATGGCTACTTGCCACATAAGTAAATAATTAAGCACGAAGTATTGATCTGAGTTTAAATATTTTATTAGCTCTTTAAACGCAAAGCTTCCGTGGAGAGAGCAGCTGCTAGCGCGGCAAGTTCAAACTAGACAGACAGACATTTAAGAGATGGTACAGTCACACCACTTATTAAACAGCATTTTGCCAAATAAATAATTATGGGGATAAGAGATATTGATCTGAGATCATACCTGTTTTTTTTTTTTATCTTATAATCCAACAGTGTACAAAACAATGGTCGCAAAATGGCAGCAAGCTAATGAAACACTAGCGTGCGAGTCTGTGATACCGGATGACATAATTAAATAACTGTACACAAAATATTGATTTGACTGAGTTTTAATATTTTATTAGCACACTAGATGCAAAACTTTGATGAAGAAAAAAATGTTCCTAGCTTCAGTAACCCGGATGAGCCTGTGTTATCCGTTTTCAGCTGTTGTTATCTGGTGATAACATACCGCTGGATGGCACGATTGACCAATCAGAATCAAGTACATAGAGCTGTGTAATAAAATCTATTAACAAATTTATTTATTTTTTTTGGTCAAGTCTAAGATAATATAAGCGAATTATTCTACTTTATGATGCTGAAAATTATATCATATGATCATCATTTTTGTTTCTTTGCAACAAATTGTTTTTTGTAAAAAAAAAAAACAAACTCACATAAAAAGCCAAGAGTCAAACTGCACGACTAAAGGAAATCCCGATTACAATAATGGTGACCAAACATTTTCAATGAAACATCAACATCTAAACCTCTCTTAAAGGATTAGTTCACTTCAGAATGAAAATGTCCTTATAATTTACTCACCCCCATGTCATCCAAAATGTTTTCTTTTCTTTCTCCCTTTAGTTCCTTTAAAGAAATTAAGATTTTGGAAGAAAACATTCCAGTATGACTTATCATTTCGCTAGATAAGACCTGTATTCCTCGTCTGGGATCATGTAGAGCCCTTTGAAGCTGCACTGAAACTGCAATTTGGACCTTCAACCCGTAAAGCCACTATATGGAGAAAAATCCTGCCTGGAATGTTTTCCTCAGAAATTTCTTTTCGACTCAAGAAAGAAAGACATAAACATCTTGGATGAGTCACAATGATTCTGCCTAAACCTCAACACAACACAAACAAACACCAGCGTTTTCTACCAACTATTTTCTAAATTTTTACTAGGTATTTAACTAGCTATAAAAATTACAGTGGGAGTTTATAATACACTTTAAAGAAATAAATCTGTACATGTGTTGTAGGTGTTGCTACGCTGATGTCCTTCATAATGGCTCCTCCTTTTCCTCTGATCTTTCTGCTCATGATTCACGGTGAGTCTCTGTTACAATACAGAAACTCTAGATTTCTAGATTTTGCATACTTTATTTTTTATGTACAAGCTGCTGCTACTTTGTTTAGTATGAACTTGTGTTTCAGGGGTTTCTAGTGCTGATTGGGGTGTGAGTTACAGACCTTTACACATCTGTGCACTAAAGAACTCATCAGTGATAATGAACTGCACTTACACATACCCTACTGGACATCAGATCATGAAAGTGTTATGGACTAAAGACACTGTAAGGGGTAAAGAGCCTCCAGATCTGTCTAATGACACTGAATACGGTCAGAGGCTTCAGTATCTGGGAGATAAACAGCAGAACTGCACCATCAGACTGAGTCATGTGACACTGAAGGATTCACGCATGTACTATTTCAGATTCATCACTGATAAACCTGATGGCAAATGGACTGGCACTCCAGGAGTGACTCTTAATGTCGCAGGTGACTTTCATGAGGTTTCTCTCTTCTTCTGTGCATTATGTTGAATAATAATCAGTGTATGACAGCAGCACTAGATATAATGTGTGTGTTGTGTTCAGATCTTCAGGTGGAGTCTCCTGAGAGAGTGACAGAGGGAGATTCAGTCCGTCTGACATGTAAAAGCAGCTGCAATCTGACTGACAGAGCAACATTCATCTGGTACAGAAACTCACAGCCATTAACTGAGAGAAGAGACAGAAACAATGAACTCTTGCTGCAGTCAGTCAGAAGAGAGGATGCAGGCAGATATAGCTGTGCTGTACACGGACACAACCACATCTCTCCTGCTGTTGAGCTCAATGTCACATGTGAGTACAGATTCATTTGTTCTCTTTATAAACTGGAGATTATTTAAGGATTTTTCCCCCCCTTTTTAGATCCACCCAGTAACGTCTCAGTGTCCATCAGTCCATCTGGTGAAATAGTGTCAGGAGATTCAGTGACTCTGAGCTGCAGCAGTGATTCAAACCCTCCTGCTCTGAACTTCAGCTGGTTTAAAGGAGGAACGTTTGTAGGATCTGGAAGAAACTACAGCATCTCAAAGATCGGCTCTGATGACAGTGGAGAATACAAGTGCAAGTCCATCAATGAACATGGAGAGAAATACTCTGCTGCTGTGACTTTAAACGTCATGTGTGAGTTAATGATTATCTACACATTGTTCATAAATCCAAGTTTATTTTCTAATATTTATTGTGAACTGTCATTTTTGTCTGTGTTAGACCCTCCCAGGAACGTCTCAGTGTTGATAACTGGATCTGGTGAAATAGTGTCAGGAGATTCAGTGACTCTGAGCTGCAGCAGTGATTCAAACCCACCTGCGAAAATCAGCTGGTTTAAAGGAGGAACGTTTGCAAGAGCTGGAAGAATCTACAACATCTCAAAGATCAGCTCTGATGACAGTGGAGAATACAAGTGCAAGTCCATCAATAAACATGGAGAGAAATACTCTGATGCTGTGACTTTAAACGTCATGTGTGAGTTAATGATCATCTGTACATTGTTCACAAATGTTGTTCATTTTCTAATACTTATTGTGAACTGTCATTTTTGTCTGTGTTAGACCCTCCCAGGAACGTCTCAGTGTTGATAACTGGATCTGGTGAAATAGTGTCAGGAGATTCAGTGACTCTGATCTGCAGCAGTGATTCAAACCCTCCTGCTCTGAACTTCAGCTGGTTTAAGGAGAATGAAAGCTCAGCTGTTGGATCTGGACAGAGTTTCAGAGCACTACAGAGTGGACGCTTCTACTGTCAGGCTCACAATCAACATGGATCTCAGAGATCAGACGCTGTAACTGTCACAGGTGAAGCTTTTATTAACACACTCCTGTATCTTCACATCATTTATCAGTTTGGAGAGATCATGATGGTCTTCCTCTTTCAGTTCATCGTGGTCCTGGTAGGAATGTGACTGAGAACACAGCGGCATCTGGAGGATTCATCATCATCATCATAATCATCATCATCATCCTCATCCTCATCCTCTTTATAATGTGAGCTCTGTTTAAAAAAATGTTCACTTTTGGTCTGATGTCGAAGACAATGGCTCATTTATATTTGATTATCAGACCATTTTTTAAAAATTAATATACATAGTTTATATTAATTTGATAGTTGTCCACATGCTGTTAATGTCTGTAATTATAACAGAAAGAAACGAAGGAGTGTTAAAACTGAAGATCTCACAGTGAAACAGGTAAATCATCCAGACACATGACTTTACAGATGCAGAAAATCAATCAATCAGCTGTTATCAGTATTTCAGACTGTAACTGTACAAACGGATGGGAAATTAACATTATCAAAGTCTTTATCAACACAATCTGGAAAAACTTTCATAATCTAATATTTTCCTCCCTTTAGATCAGTGGTGCCCAAACTCAGTCCCGGAGGGTCACTGTCCTGCAGAGTTTAGCTCCAGCTTGCCTCAACACACCTGCCTGGAAGTTTCTAGTATGCCTAGTACAATCTTGATTAGTTGTTCAGGTGTGTTTAATTGGGGCTAACCTTTGCAGGACAGTAGCTCTCAGGAGCAGGATTGGACACCCCTGCTTTAGATGAATATTAAACTCTGTCAAGCGCCCTCATGTAGTGTGACCCATGGGAAAAAAAATAAACCCCTAATGTTGCCTTCATGTGCAATCAGAAATTTCCTAATTCCTACTTCTAAAGTTTTGATTTATGCTGCCTTCTCACACTCTCGGATTTATCGTAAATATAACAGCATAAGAGCTTGCCGCATTAAAGTGCTTTGTTGTCCGAAAGAACAGGAATCACGGAGGACAGAAAGAAACCTTCTTTCATCTTCGGAACACAAATTAAGATATTTTTTGATAAAATCCAATGGCTCAGTGAGGCCAGCAAGTTAATTTACACTTCGAGTGCCCAGAAAGCTACTAAAAACATATTTAAAACAGTACAGTGGTTCTACCTTAATATTATAACAATGTCTGAGTGATGGCTGAATTCAAAACACTGCTTCAAATATTTTATATTTACGGGTGTAGAATGACATGAGGGTGAGTAATAAATGACAATTTTCATTTTTGGGTGATCTAACCCTTTAAATCTAATTTCCAATATATTTAATATATTTTGATGTAGACTGGTTCCTTAATCATTTGATAAGCATTTACATCAGCAGTGTATTGTATTTTAAATACTGATTCTGTTCCTTTCTTCCTCTGCTGTACAATTATATTTCTGTATTTTACACCAGTACATTGATCTGATTCCTTCTGATGTGGTACTTGATCTGAAAAGTTTGAGAAAACTGCTCTAGACTGAGAATTTACACTTCAGATCAAATTGATGTATGTCTTAACTATTATTTTCTGGCATTTCAGAATGATCTCCATTCTGATGCGTCACCGAGAGTTTCGGTCCATGACGAGCCTCTTTCTGAACCGGATTCAGCCAATGACGCTCCGTATGACAGTGTGAAACCAAACAGATTCGGAGGAAAAACTCCTGAATCTAGAGATACTGAGGAGGTCCAGTACACAACTGCCCAACATCACAGAAAGGAAGAGAAGAAAAGACTGGAAGAGACTGAATGTCAGAATCAGAAATCAGAATCAGAAAGAGCTATATTGCCAGGTATGTTTACACATACTAGGAATTTGTTTTAGTGAAAGAAGCTCCACAGTGCAACAGAGTAACAGTGACAAGACAAGATACAGATAATATAAAGAATAGTATACAAATATACAAGTGCAAAAAACAATATATAATATAGACAATTTGTATATACAGTTATGATGTGTGCAAATTTGAAATATATAATAGTGTTGTGTGTTCCGTGTTTGTCAAGTGTTCATGAGATGAATTGCTTGAGGGAAGAAACTGTTCTTGTGTCTGGTCGTTCTGGTGCTCAGAGCTCTGTAGCGTCGACCAGACGGCAACAGTTCAAAGAGGGAGTGTGCTGGATGTGAGGGGTCCACAGTGATTTTCTTTGCCCTTTTTCTCACTCTGGATAAGTACAGTTCTTGGAGAGTGGGGAGGGTTGTACCAATGATTCGCTCAGCAGACCGGACTATCCTCTGTAGTCTTCTGAGGTCAGATTTGGTAGCTGAGCTGAACCAGACAGATATAGAAGTGCAAAGGACGGATTCAATGATGGCAGAGTAAAACTGTTTTAGCAGCTCCTGTGGCAGGTTGAACTTCCTCAGCTGGCGAAGTACAACCTCTGCTGGGCCTTTTTCACAATGGACTCAATGTGGTTGTCCCACTTCAGGTCCTGTGAGATGGTGCCCAGGAACCTGAATGACTCCACTGCAGTCACAGTGCTGTTCATGATGGTGAGTGGGGGGGAGAGCAGGGAGGCTTCTCCTGAAGTCCACGATCATCTCTACTGTATTGAGCGTGTTGAGCTCCAGGTTGTTAAGACTGCACCAGACAGCCAGCTGTTCAACCTCCAGTCTGTAAGCAGACTCGTCACCGTCCTGGATGAGGCCGATCAGTGTGGTGTCATCTGCAAACTTCAGGAGCTTGACAGAGGGGTCTTTAGAGGTGCAGTCATTGGTGTAGAGGGAGAAGAGCAGTGGGGAGAGGACACAGCCCTGAGGGGCGCCGGTGCTGATGGTGCGAGTGCTGGATGAGAATTTTCCCAGCCTCACTAGCTGCTGCCTGTCTGTCAGGAAGCTGGTGATCCACAGACAGACAGAGGTGGGCACGGAGAGCTGAGTTAATCTGGGCTGGAGGAATGATGGGATGATGGTGGTAAAAGCAGAGCTGAAGTCCACAAACACAATCCTCACATAAGTCCCTGGTCTGTCCAGATGCTGCAGAACATAATGCAGTCCCATACTGACTGAATCATTCACAGACCTGTTCGCTCGGTAAGCAAACCGCAGGGGGTCCAGTAAAGGTCCAGTGATGTCCTTCAGATAAGCCAAAACCAGTCTTTCAAATGATTTCATGGCCACAGACGTTAGTGCCTCAGGTCTGTAGACATTAAGACCAGTAATTTTGGGTTTCTTTGGGATGGGGATGATGGTGGAGCGTTTGAAGCATGAGGGGACTTCGCACAGCTCCAGTGATCTGTTGAAGATCTGTGTGAAGATGGGGGCCAGCTGGTCAGCGCAGGTTTTCAAACAGGCTGGTGAAACGCTGTCTGGGCCTGGTGTCTTTCTTCTCTTGTTCTTTCTGAAGACCTGGCGCACATCATCTTCACTGAACTGAATTGTAGGTGTGGGGGAGAGGGGGGTTGTTGGAGGTGTTAATGGTGATTTTTCAAACCTGCAATAAAACTCGTTCAGATCGTCTGCCAGTTGTTGATTCACCACAGAGCTGAGGGATGGTATCTTGTAGTTGGTGATGACTTCCAGACCTTTCCACACTGAAGCCGTGTCATTAGAAGAGAACTGATTCTGAAGTTTATTGGAATAATTCCTCTTTGCCACTCTAATCTCCATTTCCAGTGTGGCCTGTTTGTACAACACTCTGTCCCCATTTCTGCGAGCATCTTCTTTGGCCTGACGGAGCTGGCTGAGTTTTGCAGTGAACCAGGGTTTGTCGTTGTTGTAAGTTAGATGAGTCCTGGTAGGAATGCACAAATCCTCACAGAAACTGATATATGATAACAGTCTCTGTGAGCTCGTCCAGATCGGTGGCAGCAGCTTCAAAAACACTCCAATCAGTCCATTCGAAACAGGCTTGTAAAGCCTGCTCTGTTTCGGTGGTCCGTCTCGTCACAGTCTTTGCCATAGGGTTTAGCTGATTTCAGTTTCTGCCTCTAGGTCGGTGTGAGATGAATTAAACAGTAATCAGAGCCCCAAAGCTGATATGCATCCTTTATTGCTGTGTAACAGTGATTCAGTGTATTATGGTCTCTGGTGGGACAAGTAACATGCTGTCTGTATTTTGGAAGTTCACGTGTTATTTTTTCAGAATAATGATATAAGAGTTCATAAGCCTGATGCTGCCGTAGGTGAGAAAAAACGACTTAACCAGCACCATTTTAACCTTCACCAAATTAACCCACACAGATTACATAATCTGTGTTGTAACATTATTTATTTTTGTTCTGTGTTTTTAGACGATCAACTGTTGAAAATGTGAAAGACACATCAGTGATCTACAGCAGCAAATGAGTGACAGAGTGTCATAAAGCCTGTGTTCAGACATCAGTCTGGACTGCTGGGAAATGGAGGACTGGACAGTTGTGAAATAATTTATCCATCTGTTCAGATCACAACCACTATAAACATGTTCATCACCCACATTGAGACTCATTTGTTCTCTTTGAACTTTTGTGAGAGAATGACGGCTTGTTTCTTATTGGTTTCATGTTTGTTTTGTGTATATTTTTAAATTTAACTTTTTTTAAGTTTGTTTGAGTTTAATCTATGAGTAGTACAGACCCAAGTAGCAAGCAACCATGGAAACAACGTTAAATCTGTGTTAATGTGTCAATGTTAACTGAATCAACATCACTTGGCACCCGCAATTAATGTTGAAAATTATTTGAAATTTCATCAACAATCAATGGTAATGGCATTAAATCAATGTTACAATGTGATCATGCTTCCACTCTCAGAAAGTGAAACAACAACTACAAGTGACTCAAAACCACACAGCCTGAAATCAACTACAAATAAAAGAAGACAATAAACCTCTCAAGATCTCGGCAGAAATTCTTTTTGAGAATTAACAGAGGTTTATATGTTGATGTTTTAGAGCCGGGCGATCTGACGATATATATATCATTACCAGTGTTGTGCAAGTTACTTCCAAACTGTAATACATTATAGATTACTTGTTACTGTTATTTAAAAATAATTTTTTACCTTACAACATTACTGTCTCAGAATTGTAATGCGTTACATTACTCCTGTATTACTTTTGAGTTACTTTCACCAAAATAACTACAGAACTAGAACTTAACATTCTAAAATGACAAAATGTACTGCAGAGCATTTTACATCCAGCAGGGGGCGATATGATGTAGCATAATGACTGTGGGCTACCCAGGCTACTAACAGCTTATATTTGGCAAAGTAAAGGCTCAAGACAATGCAAGAAAGGATGACAGACAGAATCACAAACTATCCAAGTCTGTTAAAAGTATGGTAGAGGTAAAAGATTATCTGACAAACTCGAAGTAATGCGCATACGTACATCTAGCGAATGTACAGTCTTCTTCTGCCATCTTCACCCATTAACCGCTTTTTCACCGGCCAGCGCGAGCACAGAGGCCGAAATCATGCCGCGTTTCCACTGTCGGGCCAGTAGCCTCGCGGCACTCCTGTAAAACCCGCCCTAAACACGCCTTCACTGGACTACGTCACACAATACAAAGTTACACACCAGCGAGAGGGAGATGAATGAAATAAATCGCTAAACGAATATATCAGAAGCTGTCATTTAGTCTTTATTTACAAACTTGGACACCACACACGGCTATTGACTGACCACGAACAGGTAATAGAACTTACTTGCGGCATTTTTCATTCGTTAAAGTCCACTTTCTAATAAAAATTTCCTGATAATTTACTCACCCAATGTCATCCAAGATGTCCGTGTCCTTATAGTGGACAAAATTAGTTTCAGTGTAGCTTCAAGGGGCTTTATCTAGCGAAACGATCGGTTGTATTCTTCAAAAAGCTTACGCTGAATGTCCTACACCTTCCCTATTCAACTTACGAATGCGGCACCAGTTTTTTCCGTAAGTTTAATAGGGAAAGTAAGGTGTAGGACATTCAGCGCAAGCTTTTTGAAGAATACGGAATCGCAGTCTGGAGGAAGCACTTGTGATGCGATCATTTGTGTCTATAAAGTATATACATTTTCATTTTTTAAAGAAAATGACAGATCGTTTCGTTAGATAAGACCCTTATTCCTCGTCTGAGATCATGTAAAGCCCTTTGAAGCTGCACTGAAACTGTAATTTTGACCTTCAACCGTTTGGGGCTAATTGAAATCCACTATAAGGAGAATAACCCTGGAATGTTTTCACCAAAAACATTAATTTCTTTTCGACTGAAGAAGGACATGGACATCTTGGATGACATGGGGGTAAGTAAATTATCAGGACATTTTTATTAGAAAGTGGACTAATCCTTTAATGTCTCGCTGTTTTTTTGTTTTGTTTTTTTGAACAATTAAATTAAAAGGGCTAAAAGTGTGTTGTATCGCAAGCGTTACTGAACATGTACCAAGTAAAATATTACCGTAAGCATCTGCACACTTCACTCTACAACGAAACTATAATTAAGCGCAAGTGCCTAGGAACTTTCCCAAGGAGGAGTAATAAAACAAAAAAATATTCCAAGCACCAATTCACTTCACTCAAAACATTGTAGTGTCTGGACCAATCAGACACAGTTATTCATTATATCTAAAGAATTACCCAGAAACTCACTCTCTCGCAAGTCCTGTTAATTCCATCCCCCACAACTGCAATACAGAGACAGAATAGGTGTCCCATTTCTATTTTACTGCTGTCAGGAATGTGCAGAGAAGACTCCGACTTCATTTTTTCTGAGAAGGACAAATAAATCCTATATATTCTATATATAACCACATGAGAAATGTATAAACGTGTATCCAATTTTCCCCCCTCATGATTTTCCTTTATTCTATATATTCATTCTCTCTTTTGAACTATTTTTGTATTAATGTTTCAGAGTTGCAAAGTTATAATTACCTAAAATCACATGGGTAGCATGTTTGGTATCTACGGACTCCAACTTTCGTTTTCCTATTTGGTAATTTATGTTACATGTTACTAAATCTGTGAAACATTAGTATTATAAGAATCTAGAAGGTTCTTCTCTCAAACATCCAATCCAATATCTTATGCTAATATCCTGCTACAGGACAAAGACTTGTAAAAGTTTCCCTCTGAAGGGAAAACTCCTTATTGGCTCAGACACCTCAAGTGGGTGCGACATGTTCACCCTTTAAAATCACTGATCACAAGATCACGCTCTCATTTCCTGCTTTTTGGATGACTGAAAAGACCCCTTGTTGCTGCAGGCCTCAGCCTACAACCCAGCCATGTGCTCATCTATGAACTTTGTTCCCCACTAAGACTCAAATGAACAGCTTAAGTTGTTTCATAGTACTTCATCCAACGCAGAAGATACTGGCAACAACTTCGGACTGAATCATAAAGATCTCTTCTCAGCCTGCAGATCCGATGCTCCTCAGCCTAAAGGCACCTTGCAAGTATCGTTCATTTGAACACTAAACAGCGATTTAGTATTAATGTGTAGACCACCTGTCAGCAAAGGTGTTTTATTACTGAGAAATCTGATGATTCTTTTCCAGACTGTCTTTGACTCTTTCCGTAGCTCTATTTCCGGTCCCACTTCCGGTTCAACTCTATCATTGCTCATTTTTACCTACGTATGTGTGTGACCTGCGTGTATGTTATGTGTTTGTTAGTTTAGTTGTGTGTTTGTGAGTTAGTTAATAAAGATTATGTACAACAGATGTTTGGTTCTGACTCTGTCTGCTAATAAATTGCCTCTTAAATAATTTAGATCTTGACTACATGCTCTGAGTAGTACTGTACAATAAGAATGTTGTTTTTCCATAACCTGGAAATGAACACTCTTTTTAGACATATATATATATATATATATATATATATATATATATATATATAGCCAGCATTTATTTAGCAATAAACCATAATCCAAAAATTACTTTTTTTTCTTCTGTTACAATGTATTTAGTTGAGAACAATATCCCTTGTAAGTCAGAAATCAATGTCCTTTTAATATAGAACCAAATGTCCTTTCAAAATTAGAATCAGAGCGCTGATAAAAAAAAATAATAAACCCCAAAAATATTAAATAAATTGTTCTACCCGGATAGTGTGTTTTTTTGTTTGTTTGTTTGTTTTGTTTTTAAGTGTGATGAGATCAAGCGCTTATCTGTGAGATGAAATGAAAACACCTAGAATGGAACAGTTCCTGCTGATAAGGATTTCTTGCACACTCTGCTCCTCCTTCTGTCCAATGGCGGTAAATCCAATGGCTGTATCAAATCATGCATACAAAAAACCAACCTGCATAACAGGGCAACATTCAATTACTCTATCAAAATCACTTCCAATCTCTTCACCAGATCTGGAAATAACATTACTAAAAAAAAAAAAAAAAACATTCATAATTGTACAGCTGTTTACAATTTGAAAAGGTTACATCTCTCTCTCAGTCGCTACACACGTTAACTCAAGACTAGCTTATTAAATTGTAACCTAGATTACATATGGCTCAAATTACTCTCCAGTTCTGTTTTTGTTTTTTTACTCAAAAAAATACACATCAAGATAGAGATATCGAGATCATAGTATTACCACAAAACGGTATTTTGCAAAAGCTATACTTTAAAAAAACTGCGTCATGCTATCAACACAAATAGTGAACCCTCTGCAAACTCACCGAAAAAAACAGAAAGAAAAAAATCCACAAATCCTTGTCAGTGATACTATATAAAAGATGACTTCTGTGTATGGACTAGCAAAAGAGCTCTAAAACCTTATGTTTTAAATTTAACTGTTTTAAATCCTCGTGTAGAGCTCAGTTCACTCCTTTTCGGTCGTGTTTTTCTTCTCGCTACTGAGAACTATATTGGTTTCACCTCTCTGCAGCGCCACTACTGCCATCTGCTGGCCAATAATGATATGCAGTTAAAAGACATAACTGAAAATAACCTAATTATTAGATAAAACTAAAATCTCTTAGCCCTGCCTTTAGGTTTATAGACACAAATGATCGCATCACAAGTGCTTCCACCAGACCGCGATTCCGTATTCTTCAAAAAGCTTACGGAAAAAACAGAACTGGCGCCGCGTTCGTTACGTAAGTTGAATAGGGAAGGTGTAGGACAGTCAGCGTAAGCTTTTTGAAGAATACCACCGGTCGTTTCGCTAGATAAAGCCCCTTGAAGCTACACTGAAACTGTAATTTTGTCCACTATAAGGACACGGACATCTTTGATGACATTGGGTGAGTAAATTATCAGGAATTTTTTTATTAGAAAGTGGACTTTAACGAATGAAAAATGCCGCAAGTAAGTTCTATTACCTGTTCGTGGTCAGTCAATAGCCGCGTGTAGTGTCCAAGTTTACAAATAAAGACTAAATGACAGCTTCTGATATATTTGTTTAGCGATTTATTTCATTCATCTCCCTCTCGCTGCTGTGTAACTTTGTATTGTGTGACGTAGTCCAGTGAAGGCGTGTTTAGGGCGGGTTTTACAGGAGTGCCGCGAGGCTACTGGCCCGACAGTGGAAACGCGGCATGATTTCGGCCTCTGTGCTCGCGCTGGCCGGTGAAAAAGCGGCTAATGGGTGAAGATGGCAGAAGAAGACTGTACATTCGCTAGATGTACGTATGCGCATTACTTCGAGTTTGTCAGATAATCTTTTACCTCTACCATACTTTTAACAGACTTGGATAGTTTGTGATTCTGTCTGTCATCCTTTCTGGCATTGTCTTGAGCCTTTACTTTGCCAAATATAAGCTGTTAGTAGCCTGGGTAGCCCACAGTCATTATGCTACATCATATCGCTCCCTGCTGGATGTAAAATGCTCTGCAGTACATTTTGTCATTTTAGAATGTTAAGTTCTAGTTCTGTAGTTATTTTGGTGAAAGTAACTCAAAAGTAATACAGGAGTAATGTAACGCATTACAACTCTGAGACAATATTGTAAGGTAAAGAATTATTTTAAAATAACAGTAACAAGTAACCTATAATGTATTACAGTTTGGAAGTAACTTGCACAACACTGTCTATAAAGTATATACATTTTCAGTTTTTTAAAAAAATGACAGATCGTTTCGTTAGATAAGACCCTTATTCCTCGTCTAGGATCATGTAAAGCCCTTTGAAGCTGCACTGAAACTGTAATTTTGACCTTCAACCGTTTGGGGCTAATTGAAATCCACTATAAGGACATGGATATCTTGGATGACATGGGGGTGAGTAAATTATCAGGACATTTTTATTAGAAAGTGGACTAATCCTTTAATGTCTCACTGTTTTTTTTTTGTTTTGTCTTTTTGAACAATTCAGTTTTGGGCTAAAAGTTTGTTGTAACGCAAGCGTTACTGAACATGTACCGAGTAAAATATTACTGAAAATTGATTAGTAATGCCTTACACTACTGCGTTACAGCAAAAAGTAATATGTTACTGTAATGCACTACTTTTGTAACGCGTTACTCCCAACACTGTTCGTTACCACAAAATAAAATATCTATCGTTAAAGACTTTGCTATATTTTATAGGCTATATTGCAGTATGTAAATATATTGCACTTCTGACACTTCAGAGTAATGAAATGTATGAATAAATGTATGAATGAATGCCTGATGTTATAAGCACAAAATATCCTGAAAAGCAGGGGCGGATTAAAGTGGTCAGACTGATGAAAATCGGGACATTTTCTCAATATGCGACGTGCGGGACAAGGAGTGAAAATGCTGTGCGGTACAACGCAAAGCGGGACGGGTGGTCACCCTAACACACACACACACACACACTCTACATTTCTTCAAGTGGTGGACCACCACAGTAAGAAAATTACCACCACTCCACATAGGTAAAATGGGAAATCATAATAAATCATATAATATATATTTAATAGGACTACATAGCTTAATCACGTATAAAGCTTGCCACAGCGCACCGGCAAACGTAATGGAGTATGTAGTGAAAAAACAGCAAAGAGACTTAGTCTGGGCTTTGATTGCCCACATCGTAATTTCGTTCGGCTGATGATAACCTTCGTGAGTAGAACGCACAGGGAAACATTTTGGCAGGGGTGCCGTGGCGTTATGAGAGAACAGCCCCGATACCCGTGCTGGATGCGTCAACTTCCACGATGAATGGAAGTTCTGGATCTGGGTGGCAGAGAATGGGAGCAGAAGTGAATCATTCTTTGAGATTCTGAAAGGCCTGCGAAGCTTTGGGGGACCAGGTGAGACGAGAGGATGTACGTTTGGTCATGGCAGTTAAGGGAGCAGTAATTCCACTGAAGTTCCTGATGATCCGCCTGTAGAAGTCGGCGAATCCCAGGAAACGTTGGAGTTCCTTTAGTGTGCGTGGTTACTTTGCCCTCATCCATAGCCACTCCCTCATGACTGATAATGTAACCCAAGAATGATGTAGATGTGCAGTGTAACACACATTTCTCTGCTTTTGCCTAGAGTTGGTGTTTGATCAAACTTTGAAGGACGGCTCTCACATGATGAACATGTTCGAAGGTGTTGGAATAAACAAGAACGATGTACACAATGACCCATCGGTTGAGCATGTCCCGGAAGACATCATTGACAAAGGACTGGAACACAGAGGGACTGTTAGCCAATCCGAATGGCTTAACAAGGGTCTCATAGTGACCGGTGGAGGTGGAGAAGGCTGTTTTCATCACCTTCTCTGATGCAAATCAAGTTATATGCACTTTGAAGATCCAGTTTGGTGAAATACTTGGCCTGTCTTAGTTGTTCGAGAGCTGCGGGTACTAGAGGCAGGGGGTAGCAAAACTTTAGTTATTTCATTGAGACCACGATAGTCAATACAGGGTCTGAGGCTGCAGTCCTTCACAAAGAAGAACCTGGATGCTGCAGGTGAAGTGGAAGTTCTGATGAAACCCTTGGCTAGCTCTTCTTCAGTGTATTCTCTCATAGCAGTGGATTCGGGCTGAGACAATGAAGCCATATTTTTAGAACCCTTTGTCATAGATGTATTCTGGTCATTTAAAATGATAGGGAACATCCTGAAATACGTTTGCTCAGACCCTGATATGGCGCTAAGCACTTTTCCACATCAAAGATGTTGGTGTGGATTCACTCATAGATGTGTGTATGCACACTTAATAAATAAGGCCCTAGATATCTGCACAACTTATCAATATTCAAATGCATTAAGTGTTTTATTTCATTTATTTATTTTATTAGGAGTTTCCTCTGCATGTTTTACTTTGTATGTTTTTACAACTATAGGGCCAATGCTTCGATTAACCTGCTTAACCTTCAAGCCATTTAAGTATGTAGTGTACTGGAAATGGCCCGCGGGCCGGCAGATTGAGATCACTGCTTTAATGCTTATTGGTTTAAACAACCGTGATGTATTGATCTCTTTTAAAAATGTTTGATTTTAATACTTTAATATCATGTTTTTATGTGTAGGCTATACATTATGTGTGAATATTCCCAAACTCTCTGATCTATATGCGTTATGTGATTGTTGTCATATATTTATAATATATATATATATATATATATATATATATATATATATATACTACCAGTCAAAAGTTTGGAAACGGTAACCAAGGCTGCATTTATTTAATTAAAAATACAGTAAAAACAGTAATATTTTGAAATATTATTACAATTTAAAATAACTGTTTTCAGTTTGAATATATTCAAAAGTTTGGGGTCAGTAAGAATTTATTTATTTATTTATTTATTTTTTAAAGAAATTAATACTTTTATTTAGCAAGGATGCATTAAATCGATCAAAAGTGACAGTAAAGACATTTATAATGTTACAAAAGATTATATTTCAAATAAATGCTGTTCTTTTGAACTTTCTATTCATCAAAGAATCCTGAAAAAAAAAAATATTGTACACAAATATTTTGTACAATTGTACATAATAAATGTTTCTTGAGCAGAAGCTCAGCATATTAGAATGATGAAGGATCATGTGACACTGAAGACTGGAGGAATGATGCTGAAAATTCAGGAATAAATTACTTTATAAAATATATTAAAACAGAAAACAGTTATTTTAAATTGTAATAATATTTCACAATATTACGGTTTTTACTGTATTTTTAATTAAATAAATGCAGCCTTGGTGAGCAGACGACACTTAACAAGTACGTTGGGTGCCTTGTTCATTAGGCTATATATTTTTATAAAAGCAACAGAACTTAAATTACATCCAGTTTATTAACAACACAGCGCACGTGTGTGAATCTCGCGATATCCGCCTTTGATCTCGTAGGTGTCTGACCACTACGAGAAGAGAGAACTGTCTTGCCCCGGCACTTTTTTCACTCCTCCTCAAAGAATCTCAAAGCCTAAAATGTTAAGAGTATGTCTTTTAAATAGTCCGAATCGATTCTCTAAAATATGGAGCATTACAGTGTTATCGGAACCTTTATAATGAATTTACCTGTGGCTACTTGAGAGCAAAGGTGGTGGATTTTGATCAAGGTGAGTGGTCAGTCGAGATGTTTTACAAGGTGACTTCCTTATTCATATTTTCCCTTAAAGATGTAGGCCTATAGTTCTTTAATATGTTTGGTATTTTTATTTTAAAGCAAATTAATGTGGTTTTACTGGTGTTCAGATTTTGAAAACGGTTTGTTAACGGGTTGGATTCTGAAATCGGATTAATCACAAAATCCGTCCTTGGTTATGATCTGGATCAAACTGTCAGTAATGTGATGTGTTGTTGAAAATTTTTTTAGTAAGATAATTGGGATACTTTTGATTTAAAAAAAAAAAAAAAAAAATAGCAGGAATATCCTGATCCCAGCAGAAGGGTGAATTTTAGGAACAAAAATGTAACTTTAAATACAACATTATAATTAGTTATAGATAGTTTTACTTTAAGTCTTTAAGTACAATAAGTTATAAGAAGAGATTTTGATGCCATAAAATAAGTGTCCCCAAACAGTATTAATATCAAACAAAAATAATATATTTCATTGTAACTTTTTATTTTATTTTATTATTTTTATTACTTTTAATCATTGTATTAAACTACACTGGCACATACATCAGAGATTAACCAGTCAAAAGTAGTTTCTAACAACTGCATCCCTAATTGCAACATTTGTTTTTGTTGGTAATATAGAATTTTATATTACTTTATATTTTATAGTAATTTTGTTAATTTGGTAATATGGAAAAAGTGTGTGTGGCTCAGAGTGATCCAATACAATTTTGCTTTGGAAAAACTAGCACAAAAGTAAGATGGATTACCTGATCCTGAATAGCAAAGCATGGGATTTCCAAATCTAGGTAATTCTGATCCAGGTTAAAGTTTTTGAACAACTGGGCCATGTTTCCTCAAATCTCAGGATCCGTTAAGATAAATTATTGTTTATTGTCATTTCTATCCAGAGTCAGTGGTGGAGATCAGATTCCGTTTCAACTTTTCAGTTTCATCATGGATGAGACACAAACATCTAGAGATGAAGATTTTTCTCTAGGATTCAGGTATTTTGAATAAACACTATATTAAATCACAAAAAAAGATGGCAGTCTCCATTTATGTTTGTTTTTAAGTTAAAAATGAAAAAGTTTGGTCCTATATTAAAATGATTATCATCATATAAGATGATAATCTGTTCAGTTCAGCAGAAGAAAAATCAGAACCAGAGGTGTACCATATTTAAATTAGGTATTCATGTTGTTATGGTATTAATTTTAGATCTTAGGCAAAGAGACACATCTATGAAAGAACTTAGTTCGGTTTATGGTTTTTATATCAACATAATTTAAATAATATCGTAAGTGTTTTTATTGATAAATGAATATGAACACAGTAACTCAAATGATTCACTTCAATCTCTCTTTGTTATAGTCCAGTTCAGCAGAAGATATCAGAACCAGAGCCCAGCTGTGTGTCTATGAGGAGTGAGGAGTCTATTGAGCATCCAGTTAATTTTAACACAACACTTAGACTCAAGTATACCATTTTTACTATAGTATATTTTCAGTTCAACTGTATATTAAACTGTTTAATGATAAATTCCACCAATAACAGAGATTCTTGATTTTCTTCACAATGTTTAAGGTCAGTCCTGCCACCCAGATCAGTCGTAACAGAACCCATCTGTAAAAGTAGTGACCAGTCCATGGATCAACTACAGGACTGCACATATCCTGGTTTCAGGTAAATTGTGGGATTGTTCTGTTGATTTTGTTGCAATGCATCATCATATGTTACTCAAAAATACATACTAATTATTACTTGGCACATTTTATAAATTCATAATACAGAATACAAAAGAGACATTTTTGCTTTATACATTTACCTCTGGCACTCATGTAATAATGTGGTATGTTCATTTTACAGCCTCAGCAGATTTAGGTCAAACCTGACAAAGAAGTTTGAGTGTTTGTATGAGGGAACAACAAAGCAAGGAAACCCAATACTCCTGAATGAGATCTACACAGAGCTCTACATCACAGAGAGTGAAAGTGGAGAGATCAATAATGAGCATGAGGTGAGACAGATTGAGACACAGTCCAGGAGAGCAGAAACAGAGGACACAGCGATCGAATGCAGTGACATCTTGAGACCTTTACCTGGACAAGACAAACCCATCAGAACTGTGCTGACAAAGGGAGTCGCTGGCATTGGAAAAACAGTCTCTGTGCAGAAGTTCATCCTGGACTGGGCTGAAGAGAAAGAGAATCAGGACGTCCAGCTCATATTTCCACTTCCTTTCAGAGAGCTCAATTTGGTGAAGGACAAAAAACTCAGTCTTTCAGATCTTATTCATATATTTTTCCCTGAAGCTAAAGAAATTGACATTTTTAGTGATGAATATAAAGTGTTATTCATCTTTGATGGTCTGGATGAGTGTCGTCTGTCTCTGGATTTTCAGAGCGATGTGAGATTGTGTGCTGCTGGTGAACCTCATTGCGGGGAATCTGCTTCCCTCTGCTCTCATCTGGATCACCTCCAGACCAGCAACAGCTGATCGCGTCCCCTCTGAGTGTGTCCATCGAGTGACAGAGGTACAAGGCTTCAGTGACCCACAGAAGGAGGAATACTTCAGGAAGAGAATCAGTGATCAGAGTCTGGCCGACAGGATCATCTCACACCTGAAGTCATCAAGGAGCCTCTACATCATGTGTCACATCCCAGTCTTCTGCTGGATCTCAGCCACTGTTCTAGCAAAGATGTTGAGTGAAGCAGAGAGCGGAGAGATTCCCAAGACTCTGACTCAAATGTACACACACTTCCTGATCCTTCAGACCAACATCAAACATGAGAAGGACTATTAGAAGAAAGTGAAAGATGAAGACATGATTGTCAGACTGGGGAAACTGGCATTTCAGCAGCTTGTGAAAGGCAACCTGATCTTCTATGAGGAAGACCTCAGAGAGTGTGGCATTGATGTGACAGAAGCATCAGTGTACTCAGGATTGTGCACTCAGATCTTCAGAGAGGAAATTGGCTTGTATCAGTGGAAAGTCTTCTGCTTTGTTCATCTGAGCATTCAGGAACATCTAGCAGCTCTATATGTGCACCTTTCCTTCACAAATGACAACATAAATGTGTTTGATGAAATCACCAAATAAAGTTTGATGTCTAAATTTAAGGACTGGTTTCAACAAATGTTTAGACGTGTTTCATTATCTGAGCTTCATCAGAGAGCTGTGAATGAGGCTCTACAGAGTAAAAATGGACACTTGGACCTTTTCCTGCGGTTCCTTTTGGGTCTGTCAGTGGAGTCTAATCAGATTCTCCTACAACAACTAATGAAACTGACAAGAAACAGCTCTGACAGAACAATGACAAAACAGTTGAGTACATCAAGAAGCAGATCAGGACCATTGACTCTTCAGAGAAATCCATCAATCTGTTCCACTGTCTGAATGAACTAGGTGACCATTCACTAGTGGAGGAAATACAACAGTATCTGACATCTGGAAGAATGAAGGAAGCCAAACTCTCTTCATCTCAGTGGTCAGCTATAGTTTTTGTGTTGTTGACATCAGAGAAGAATCTGGATGAGTTTGATCTTGATAAACTTGTTAGAAGATACAATAAAACCGAAAAATCGACTCTGTTGCCCAGAGTTTACTAGTCAGTATTTTTGGTCTGTTTTTTTTTTATAGTGACACGGTAAGATTTCTTCAAAAAATTAAGAAGGAATTTAAGGAATATCATAAGGACTTTAAATCATTGGCATAATAGAAATCGAGACCAATCAAATAAGTGAAGCAGCAGCTCATATATAGCTCAAACTTCACATAAAAAGCATAATTTCATGATTTTGCCTGTATGCAGTTATTAAATTAATAAATGATTAATTAATAAATCATTTTTGATTTTGAACAATATTTGTTGTTTTTTTATGTGAATTTGAATTCAAAATTAAGAACCACATTTGTGTATAGCCTATAGGTTTTTACAGTTTGAATAAATTACACTTGAATGACAAGTTGCTGTTTATTGCAGTTATTTTATTGCTTTTATTTTCAGTTCATATTGTTTACAAGTATGATCTCTCTGCAGGTTGAGTTATTGTGGTGTCACAGATGAAGGTTGTGCTGTTCTGGCCTCAGCTCTGCGATCAAACCCCTCATACCTTAGAGAACTGAATCTGTCTTGGAATAAACTAAAAGATTCTGGAGTGAATTTACTCTCTACTGTACTGGAGAATCCTCACTGTAAACTGGAGATACTGTGGTAAGATCATATATGACTCGCACGTGAAACAAAATGTAAAGTATATTTAAAGTATTCAGCCTTTTTCTGCTGCTGTGATTTCAGCTGAAAAAATTAAAACTGCCACGCTAAAATACACACTTTCATATCACAACATTTTAATCTCTTGACCTCAACAGTCAGAACTAAGTGTTGGATATCAGATGTTAAATATCCAAAGTTCGTCAGAGTTGTAGAAACTTGGTGGTGTGTCCGATTAAAACTGGAAAAAACACCAGTCCTTTGCAGTCTTTAATTTATTGAGTTAAGGATGCTTAAGTCTTGAATACTTCAAATGACCCAAAGCACATGGAGGTACATGGAGCAAATTCACATGATGCAAATGGACGGATGTTAAGAGAAAGACAAGATTAACAGGATTGGATGAACAGGATAAATAGTATGGTCACTTAGTCACTACAAACCATACAAAAAGATAAATCAGGCTCATAGAAACATTTGGTTTTCTCTGCTACTCCGAACTAAAACATCACCTCCAGTTTCAACCCAAAAATCCATTGTACAGTTTTAGATTTACTGGTATTAGACAATGAAACCATTTCCTGTTTCATAAAAAAAAAAAGCAAGACAGACCTAGCAAAAAAAGGCAATTTTATTTTCATCCTCTGGGCGGTCTGGCCTGTCTTGATCTGAGGACCGAAGACAAAGCCAAAGGTAAGCGTTGCCTTTCGAGCCCCTTCTTCCTCAGAGGAGTAGGATTTAGAAGGGGTGTGACGCGAGGAAGAATAGACGAGACCTGAGGAAAGTGATTCAGGAGCGATGCGATGAGCAGCCTCAAATTGTTGAAGAGAAGTTGCATCTACCCTTCTTCCTCTTTCCTTACTTTACACTGCCATTCATGAAGATTCAACGTCAAATACATTTTTAAGTCAATTGTCGCCACCTGGTGGTGAAACAATGTAATCGATAAATGCGTCATTGTCAGTGGACGAAGGAGACACATACCCGTTTACACCTAGTGTTTCAATCCGTCTCGTTTGTCCACTTTCGACCACTTCTTTCCTGATTACTTCGAGGGAAGGGTCTATGGCTGGGTCCCTCTCCTTTCGTCAGAACACCAGCGAGAGGGTTACATTTCGATCCGCATTAATAGTACATCAGAGTACTGCTGCTTGTGTTGTTAGCTAACAAAACTGCTGCACAAAGTTTTGTATATGTATGGGCTTTTTCAAATATTTCAATGCAGTGGACGAAATAAGACAACTTTCATATGTACGCAAAATGAGACAACAGAAAAAGGAAGAAAGCAGCTACTTTCGTTTCAGCAAAGATGGCCGCAAGACCCCACCCAACACGTGCCAGAAGTCAGGGCTGGTGGGAAAAGATTGTGTTTGGTACATTTACTGATGAACAGTGGCTTGAGCATTTTTGTATGCGACGGTTCACATTTAATGTTCTGTGTGAGAAATTGCAGCCGCTAATGCACCACCAACAAAGTCATTTACGTCTGACTGTTCCTTTAGAGCTGAGGATTGCAGTTGCCCTGTGATACCTTGCAACTGGCACAGATTTCCGAACACTGGCCGAGTTGTTTGGCCTGAGCAAAGCCACTGTGCAAAGCCACTGTGCATCGCATTGTGCGGGAGGTGTGTGTAGCTATATGCACAATGCAAAGTCGTTTTATTAATTTGCCTAAGGGAGAGAAAATCTGTGCTATTGTTGAAAACTTTAGGAGAGTTGGTGTTTTCTTCAATAGGCCAGAGCAATTGATGGATCCCATATACCCGTTACCCCTCCTTTTGAGGATGCATAGGATTATTTCAACAGAGAAGGAAGCTACTCCATCATATTACAGACAGTCGTCGATCTCAGATCACAGTGATTACAACTGTAATACAGTAATTCACCTATATTGTTTTAGTTGCTGATTTAGGCTGTTTATTTTTAAGCAAGCTAAAATGTCTGTCTGCTTATCAACAGGTTTACCAACGTTAATGTGGGGCGGCCTGGCAGTGTGCATGATGCCCAAGTACTACAGAACTCCCCCCTGTTTCAGTTGGCAGAGAATGGCAACCTGTTCCCATAAGACGTCTTCAACCTAATATAAAATGTTACTATTTTATTGTAATTGTGCAAATACTATATCAGTTGTGCAGTGTTGTAGACTCTTGAGTTTTGTCACTTATGATGTGTCTGTTTACCTTTGTAGGACACACAGGAAACTGAGGGTGTGCATGTCCCCAATATGCTATTTGGTGACCCTAAATACCCACTCTTGATGAAGGGCTTTCCAGACCACGGTCATCTGTCTAGTAAAGAGAGGCACTTCAACTACCATTTGAGCCTTGCAAGTATGACTGTTGAATGTGTATTTAGAAAGCTGGAGGGGAGGTGGAGATGTTTACTGAAGAAAATGGAAGTTAGCATGTTAAGGGTTCCAAACATTATCAGCAGTTTTAAACTGGCTTTGAAGACCGCAAAGATATAATAGACAACACCTGGCAAACAACATTGAGAAGAAAATCACAATCAGGATGCTTTAATGATTTATTTATTTCCTGTCATGCTCTCAGGAGATTGGTATGGTAATAGAGATTGGCATGGTAAAGGATATGGCATTGTTAATGTACTGATCTGTTACACTGCTGCTGCTGCAGAGCAAGTACCGAGACTTGCTACTGCCAATACATTCACAGGCATATTGCTGTGAGCATGTAAGACCTACTGCTGCACATGTAACATACATGAATTAACCCCCATAGCAGATCTATACAGGTGGAGCTGGGGTAGGGTGAGGGTTTCTGAAAGCACACTGCATACTGCTAACAGCAAACACTGCCGGTATTTGTTGAATGTTGAGCTGCAGCTCATTGGCCGCTGATGCAACAACAACCAAGATAATGGCGTGATAGCTACCAAACGAGTTATACCTATCAGCCTGCGCCATCTACAGTTTCATGCCAGAACTATGTAATTCTGTCATGACAACTCTCGGGAGATTGGTGTGGTAATAGGGATTGGCATGGTAATGGATATGACAATGTTAATGTATTTGGTCTTGGTGGAATAGATCTGCTACGCTGCCGCTGCTATAGAGCAAGACTGAGACTTGCTACTGCCAATACATTTACGGGCATTGCCGTGAGCATGTAAGACATGCTGCTGCTGTTGTTGCACATGTAACATGCATGAATTAACCCCCTAACAAAACAGGAAACAAGAGAAAAGGGCAGAGCCCTCTTCATCACAAACATCTAATAAGAGAATGTAGAGGTTGTGCAGCCATGCCAATGAAACTGTTGTGCAACAGCTGAAAGACTATTGCTATACATTGGTAAAGCAACTTTTTAACCCTACACAGTTGCACAGGATAATGGGAGAAATAGACAATACAAGTAATATACATTTGACATTTGATGTTGAGTGAGAAAACAACTTCTGCATAGGACACAATGATGACATAGGCAGGAGACAGGAAGGGATAGGAAAAATATATATATATTTTTTCTATGTATGTTATATTTTTCTTTTAATCTTGTTCTTCTGTAAAGCACTTTGGTCAGCCTAGTGGCTGTTGTAAATGTGTTATATATATAAAATTGAATTTTGAACTTTGAAGGCTTATATCAACTTATAGGTGGTTTAATTGCAGTTATTGCTTATTGTCCAACAAATATTAAATTTATACTCTTAAGACTTATACTCAAGTCTTAACTTACAAAATAAAGTAAAATGAAAATACTGCTTTTTTTTTTTTTCTCATTTGGAGTGAAATGATTTAGTTCTCAAAATAATAATAGAGAATATCATGAATGATGAAAAAAATTTCTTCCTTTTTTAATCATGGCCCTGTTTGACAAGTTTGAATGTGCAACTTTTGGCGCTCTAGCGGTTAATAAACAAAACTGCATGCATCTTGTGGAAGAACATTGTAGCCAGAGCTACTTCTCTCTGTTTATGTATATGACAAGTCACACTGGGCTGCTTAAAATAGTCAGAATATAAACACTTATTATAGTTGTATAATAGTTAACGTAGTAATTCAGGATAAGACAAAAAACACAGTTTGGAAGATGGATTCTTGATAGATTCGCTCATTATATAAATTTTGTACATTTTGAACAAAAAAAGTTACATAGTTGTACCTTTAATTAGCTTTCATTTTTTTGTGTAACTGTTTCTATAATTATTAATGTTCTGAATTCAATCTTAACACTAATTATCCTCCTGTAGCTCAATGGAGCATGAAACTAGCAATGCCAATCTCATGACAATATAGCTAAGCTAATAATGCACACATCCTGTTCTGAATTTGTGAATTATCAAACAGTCTTTCATTTCCAGAAACAGGTATTTTAAATAACATATTTTTAAAAAACGAGATTTGATTATTTAACAGTAGTAACAATAACACAAAAATGTGGATGTACGATAAGATTATATTGTTATTAAAAGCAATCGTATGTTTGTAATTCAGAAATATAAAGCTGCTTACCAAAACAGTGGCATCATACTTTTAATCAATAAATATATCAAAACAGATGTATTTACAATAATAAAAATGGGGGGAAAACATGACAAACTATACAGACTGCACGTGAACAGCACTTTTGTTTACTACTAGGTTAACTCATTGTTTGCACTGAATGTAAACTAAAAAATATCAGCAAAAAAAATCACATATTAACCATCTGACTGAGCACGTTTGTTTTTTCATGACATCTAAAATGATTTAAAAGAATGTATCTTAACATCAGTGAGACATCACAGGTTTGGATATGGTGTCTATTAGTAACAAGGATTTTACAACAACTTTACATTTGTAACAGATCAATTTGACATCAGTAAAAAATAAATTAAAAAATGATTGCAAGTGAAAGTAATGGTAGTCTTAGATAAGATTTTCATTAGAGGGTTTTAATTACATCAAGATTAAAAAATGTACTCAATTTTTTGCATTGTTTGTGTTCTGGTGTATAATCTTTTGGTGTGTATAGAAGACCGTTATGTTGAGGGAGGCACATCTGAGGCACTAGGGGTGTTCAGGGGTTCAGTCTGTAGGGGGTGGTTTAAAATAAAGTCCCGCAGCAGAACTGTGTTGGTCTCTTTCCACTCCCTGAATTTACCTGCAGTGAGAGCGGAGTCAGCCAGTACCTGCTCCAAAGTCTGCAGATCTGCTTCTTTAGCCTAAATCAAAGACAATTTTTAGTTAAAAAAATATAATAGTCAAATTGGATGAACACAAAATTGGTCAAAATCAAACGAATATTAATTTCGTTTTACAAAATATTTTGTAAAAATCACTAAAATATACTTTGTCCATCCAACTGTGTTGTGTAGGTTTTGGAATTGACATCGTTCTGCCAAGTGTCAGTAACCTCACATTTCAAATGATGTCTGATTCATTTTCTACTATCACTAAAAACAGCAAATTCAGATCAAGTTAAAATAAAATTTGACTAATCCGTGAAAAAACCAGCAAGAATCGGTACTGGTACTGAAGATAGAGCTGCTGTTGTCTTTGCATAACACCTTTTTTTTAGCACAATCGTCTACAAATAGTTGCAGTTCATCCCTTTTTACCACAGGCTTAACTCTGGTCTCTTTTTAAAGTCCTCTAATAAAATATGTGCATATCATAAACATAAATGAATATTAGAGTTGCACCGATCGATCGGCCAGGGATCGGAATCGGCCGATTTTCCTCATGATCGGCCCGGATCGGTGATCAGTCTCACTTCTTACCGATTCCGAGCCGATCTGTTTTGTTACGGCACAGGCAATAACGTCAGCTGCGAGTTCTCGCTCTCTTCTCTGTCAATGTGAAGTGACACACACCTGCGCGGGCGCCTCCTCTCTCTCACTCGTCTCATTCGCTTCGGTTAAATAGTGCTTGTATTGCGTATAATTTGAGTCATTCCCGCAGGTTTCGCGTTCACACCACTGATCTATATTAGTGGAGCGGACAAGTCACACTCGCTCTCAAACAGAGACAGAAGTCAAACAGTCACAACAAGTACTAAAATGAGTGGCTTACTGCGCTTAAATGGTCAAATACATACAAAATTACGTCAAAATGCCCGTCTTGGCAATTATTCAGATAAACACAGTCAGTTTTAGATAGTTAAATAGCTAAGAAAGAGAAGGCATGTTGTGTAACAGTATTGGGTCATTCATAAACTCTTAAAGGGACAGCAGTCCAATATTCCTGCTGCTGTCTGTCATGTGATTTAAAGAACAAAAGACATAGAAAATCACTTTCTGCTCTTGACTGAATACGTTTTATAACTTTAATGGTAAGAATAAATCTGTATTTAATATTTACAATAAAGAATACAGAAATTAAGGTAACCAATGTAAAATAAAACTGGATGTGTCATTTTATATTTGATTACTTTAATTTCTGTAGTATTTCTTACCTGAATAAAAACCTACTTAACCTGAAAAGCTCTTGCATTTATTTGTGCTGTTGTTTGCAATTTTTTTTGATTTGTTCTTATTTTATTACCGACTTACTTGGTTGTTTTATGAAAATAAAACTTTGCGTTGAAGAAAAGTAGGTTTTTGTATTCTTAGAAAGAAAATCGGAATCGGCAAAAATCGGTATCGGCAGATCACACTTAACAAAAAAATCGGAAATCTGAATCGGCCAAGAAAATTGCAATCGGTGCATCTCTAATGAATATAATACTTATATGTGCGAATAATCACTCCATAAACATAAAAGCTCTAGACAGAGGTGCATTCCTGCAACAGTGCTCTTTTATTTGTCCCATGTTCAAAAATATTTCTCAGATTGCATCATGGTGCATAGGAAATGCAAACACTGCAAGCAAATATGCATTAATTAGGTTAAAGAACAACTTTTCCCACACCTTAATTACAAATTCCAATGCTTTCTTTATATTTTTGTAATTAAGCTGATACATCATATGTTGTTATAATATGTGATACCTCATGTTTTTCCATTTATATACACTACTGGTTAAAAGTGTGGAGAAGATTTATGTCTCTTATGCTGATCAAAGTTGCATTTTATTTGATAATAAATACAGTAATAGTGTGAAAATATTATTACAATTCAAAGGTTTTCTATTTTAGTCCCCCTGCAGTCAATAATTTTATTTATTAAAACTCATCTTTGATAATCAAAATTATATATTTAAACGTTTTTTTTCCCCTGTGAAAATAAATTCTTCATGCCTTAAAGGTGCAGTAGGTGATCTGGGAAATGCTAACGTTAGCCTGCTAGCCAAAACATAGGAATGCACGCACACACACACAGCTGCTCTCGGCAAAGCTTCACAAGAGACGGCGTTCAACTACTTCATGTCGCAAAGCACATGACAATACAACTATAATGAATGTTAACAACTTATAGAGCTTTCGCCGTTGATACTTTTGACATGGATACACGTAATTCTGAGTCTGACTGAAAAGCTGCGTTTCAATGGCAACACTATCGACACCTAAATGAATCTGCAGCAGTCAGGTGGTACAGGTCAGAACTCTTTAAGCTGTTTATGTTCATTATTATTGTAATGTTAAGTGTTGGTGAGGTAGTTTAACGCAGTCTCTCGTGATGCTTTTGTTTGCTTCCTGCTGTACACATTCATGTGTTTTGGAGGAGGCATGGCTTTGGAGACGCTCTGAAGGGAGGGTGGGATCTTGTGCTTTCAAAGTTAGCTCGCTATTGCTAGCCTCTCTGAAAATACCCTACTCCTACCCTACCTTTAAACTGGAACTGGCCCGGTTCTTTGGGGGTGCTAAAGGGTCAAACAAAAGCAAAATATTTGGTAAATGCTCCAGTGCACATTTGTGTTTGCGCTCTGGAGAACGTCAAATGTTTCTTTTTACTATGTGCTTTTGCAGTGGTGAGCAATATAGCCAATCACAGACATGTTTATTGATCTCTTGAACATAGTGTCCAATCAGGGGTGTTTAAATTTAGTCAATCAGGGGTGTCCAATCCTGCTCCTGGAGGGCCACTGTCCTGCAGAGTTCAGTTCCAACCCCAATTAAACAAACCTGAACCAGTTAATCAAGGTCTGACTTGGTATACTAGAAACTTCCAGGTAGGTGTGTTAAGGCAAGTTGGAGCCCAACCAAGTTTGGACACCCCTGTTTTGAAAAGAGCTGTCTTTGCATGCTTTCTAGGCTATATATAATGGCTATATAGAATTGGAATAAAAGTCGACACATAACAGTAGTTGATATGATTAGCCTTTGGCTTGACTATGTTATCAAACAGCTAATAATGTGTTGCTAATGTTACACAAACCCTGTTCCCTTTCACCATCTCAGGCCCTATCCATACGAACACGGGTATTTCCAAAAATCTGCGGTTTGGCCGTTCGTCCACATGCAAACACAGTATCCGGTCACTGAAACCAAACTTTTTTTGAAAACTCCTGCCAGGGTGAAGATTTTTAGAAACTCCAGTTGCAGTGTTGTTGTGTAGATGGTGAAACCGGATGTTTTGGCTTGTGACGTCGGAACCGGAACCAGTAATAACCTTTTTTTCCCGGCTTCTGATTGGCCAACATGGCTTAACGGTTAGGGTCATATAGCCACCTGTTGGTTTGGTGTGCTCTTGACAGCGCTTCATAGCGTGTTTTTGCATTTTCATGTGGAAGCGATTTTTGTTTTTTTAAACAAAGGAGGAAAAACTGTTTTTAAAAATACCCATGTACAAGTGGACTAGGCCTGAGAGTCAGATGACTGCCTTCTAAAAATCAGCATCCTTAATTAGGATAAGCCTTAATAGTGATAAAAAAAAATAAAAAAAAGCCCCGCTCCAGACATTGACAGGATTGGTTACCAGTTTGTGATGGTAGATTTTCTAACCGTGTTTTGGTTCACTGCAGTTTTAAGGAGAAAATACTGTGGCAGTGGTATTGACTGATGAATTTGCACATGGTTTGTGTTAAAGCATATTAAAAACACCACACAGACATATAAACAACATTAAAAACTTGATTTTCAGGGGGGTCTTTAATATATTTTAAAATGTAATTTATTTCTGTGATGGCAAAACTGAATTTTCAGCATCATTACTCCAGTCTTGAGTGTCACATGATCCTTCAGAAATCATTCTAATATGCTGATTTAGTGCTCATTTATTATTAGTGCTAGGCTCAATTATTAATAATAGTATCAATGTTGAAAAGAGATTTTGCTGCTTTGTACTGGAACTAGAAATTAGGCATATCCAAGGCTTCACTGTCACACAAACAAGAGCGTTAACCCATTCACCCAACAACTGTTTGTTGGAGTTTGTAGTGGCAGTGTGAAATGCACGGCCTAGAAGGCAAAAATGTTATATGGATGATAATACTGCTGTACAGATCAGGTCAAGGTAATCAAAACACAAAATATAATGCAACCCCATGCTTAGTACACATGCTTGGTACTATATTTCCGTCTTGGTGTGCATAGACCTTTTCACTGGTGATTTGTTTAGTGTTTTTGTTTCACAGTTGATGTAAATAGGCCTTAATATGGAAGCCCGTTTCAGCCACTAAATTAAAAATGGTAATTGCGAATCTCAGACTTTTTTTTTTTTTAGAAAATTGCGAGTTATTAAGTCAGAATTGCGTGATATAAACTCGCAATTGCACGATATAAAGTCACAATTCTGACTTTTTTTCCTCGCAATTCTGACTTTTTCTCACATTTATGAGATATAAACTCACAATTGTGTGAAACTTTATATCTCGCAATTCTGACTTTATATCACGCAATTGCGAGTTTATATCTCAGAATTGTGACTTTATAACTCGCAATTGTCAGAAAAAAAGTCAGAATTGTGAGAAAAAAGTCGGATTACTGTTTTAATTTTTTTATTTAGTGGCGGAAACGGGCTTCCATACCTTAATACTTACAGACAAAACTGTAAGATTTTAAGAAGAAAGTTTTTTATATGTTAGAAAAGGTTTATCTTAACCTCTAACCTTTAGAGTGCTGTTGAGGGTTCTGATGAGATGTATCTTCTCATTGAGCTTCTGGTTTTTGCAACGCTTTATAAAGGAGGTTCGTAATTCCCATTTTGATGATGGCTTCCGCTCCCCAGTTGGGGACAGGCTTGCTCTTTTCAAATGCAAGTACAATCTTTCCATCTCATCATCAGTTCCCTCCTGTCCATCTAGAGCTATTAAAACAATTACAACTTTTATAGCATGACTTATGTTTAAACCTAAGCAATCAAACTTCTGTGAAAGGTTTTATTATTGATAATAAAAAACATTTCTAATATGCTCCAAATTGATCAGTAGTCATGTCACTGGCTGAACAATGTCATTTCCTATCATATGTAAATCTGTTTATGATGTTAAATTGGTTTCCCAACTTGCTTACCAGGTCTGGTGTCATTTGATGTCAGCAGCGCTTCTGGTTCCTCCGGCTCTGTGGATATTGCCATAGGTGTTGTTCTTGATGAGCATCCAAAGAGGCCTTGGGATGGAGCAGTGATTTCCCTGCATTGTGAGGTTTCCTTTATTGTGGGGCTCATTGTATGGACCACAGCAGAGCAGACCACTGTTTCCCCAGCAGTAGGTGTTGCCTGGGAGACAAGGTCTAACCAAGAGCGTCTATGCTTAGCCAGAGAGGAGACAGAGCTGTGGGAGGTCATTGTACTGACGGGGGAGGATAGGGTTCCAGTGGCTTCACTAGGAACAGGGGAGGAATATGGAGGAGGAAGGCTTTCCTAAATGGGAAAGATATGTCAGAGTGAGGCAGGGACAATAGCATATTCTATTATAATACATGTCTGGTGCAAATGTCTTCAAACATAATTCTTCTAGATCAGGGGTGTCCAATCCTGCTCCTGGAGGGCCACTTATCTCCAACACACCTGCTTGGAAGTTTTTGGTGATCCTAAAGCCTTCAGGTGTGTTTAATTAGGGCTATAGCTAAACTCTGGGTCCGTCTCAATCAGCTAGTTCCTTAGGTCGTGAATCAGTATATCATGTACACGAATCTGGCCACTGGTAAGGACCCTGGCTCACCACATGTTGGGACAATGGTCACTCTATTACTGGCGATATGACAATGTCCTTGTTGTACATCTAATATTTAGGAAAACAGCAGATGTTTTACTGACATTATTTTTTTAAATGTTATTTAAAGTACATAATGATAAATACTTTGATTGTTACATATACCTGCAATATTTCAGCCGTAAATGTTATCTAGATTATGTTCAGTACCTGTCTAACGATGTATGTAGATTCTGAAATATATTTAAATAATGGTTTGTATTTTTAAGACATCTATCACATGTCATGTGTATTGAGATGGCTTGTGCGATTTAGGTTTCGCGCTTCATAATTAAATTTTTTTTTTTTTCCTAATCCCCTTCAGAAGGGAAGAGTGAGAACCCTAGTTTTCAAATCCCTTAGTTTGCACTGTGGGACTTTTTAGGGAGTGAACGTTTCAGTGCACTGGAAGGATTTGCGATTGAGACTCCCTGATCAGTGCCCTGACTACTGAGCTAGGGAGCTGTTTGAGAGACACCCTCTGCTAGATATTGTCCCTCCAGGAGCAGGATTGGACACACCTGTTCTCTGTATCATAATAGCTTTGTTTTATAATGCCCCTTTTCTATTCTCATAATAGCAGTGAATAATAACTTTAACCACAGTGATGGTGACTAAAGTAAATATTATAGATTATGCAGCTCTGCACTTGCCTGGTGCACAGCAGCCGATGGACTATTCACACTTGCTACAGCTTGGGTGTGGTGCTCAGAATACGGTGGAGGAGGTGTGTCAGTGGACTCCTCATGATCACTGGCCTCACTGTAGCATTCTGTGCAGTAGAAAAACAAAGACGCAAAAAAAGAAACGTAAATAAATAGATGAATATTCTAAAGGCCCATTCACACCAAGTTCTAAAAATCATTCTAAATATAAAAGAATAGCAGTGTCCACACCATGGATAACGATATAGAGAAACGATATTGTTGGGATCACTTTCGGAATGATTTTTTTCCAGCTGTTGAACGATAAAACACTGACTTTTATCGTTCAACAGCTGGAAAAAAATCATTCCGAAAGTGATGGACTCAATTCTAATTCCATTCTAACCCTTAAATCAGAATCCATTCTAATTTAAGGGCTCGCACAGAGAAATTAATAGCTGAGGTCCAGAAAAAGCCACCAATGTTTGACAAGTCAAACCCCCTTTTCAAAGATACTTTAAAGAAAATGGATATATGGAAAACAATCGGTCATACCCTCGGAATAAATGGTGAGAAGTATTAACAATGAGATCATTATGCCAGGCTAGCAAACAGTGTAACATAAAATTACCTCAGGTATCCAGCGCTAGTTTTGACAACATTGTCTTGCAGTGAAAAAGACTAGGTGTTGTTTTTATTCTACTATTGACTTTGTCAGCTAAATTCACTGTTAGTTTAGATCAGTTACACTCTCATCATAGCATGCTGAGGACATCTGCTGGTTAAAGCCATGTAAATGCAACAAGAACAGCAAAATCATGTTGTACACACTTTGAAACCGCAGCGCGTGAGCTTAGAATAAACAGACCGTTATCGTTTGTTGGTGTGGATGCAAATATAGTAATCACTATAGTTATCTTTATAGTTATCATTCTTGGTGTGAACGGGCCTTAAGTAATACTTGTAACACTAGCACACTTAAAACGTACCTGCTGTATGACCCTCTGTGGGTTCATACTGAATAGATGCCAGACCAAGTTTATTTAACCATCTGAAATAAAAAATAAAAAAAACATCACAACTAGTCACCAACAATGACCCAAAGGACTGTCAAAATAAATGCGTTTATACAAGCGATTAATTAAAACTGTCTAACACAATTCTTTTGATAAATTAAACACATTTAATTTTAAGTTTCCTTCTGTTTAACCTCCTTCACCTTCCTTCAACTTCCACCACATGCCTTCTCTGAAAACCCCCCCCTTTGTCAGCAAAGCAAAACATGCCAAATGACAGAGTAGCTTTAGCTCCTGGTAGGGTCTCCCTTGGCAAATTGGTCACAAGTGAGAGGGGAGACAAAGAGTGATTCAATACGTAGAAACATTAATACGTTATTTGAAAGTGATTTGATAACAGATGCCCTGTTTACCCCTGGTATTAAGATGCATTTTGGTCGACTGGATCACAAAGGGATGAAATACAGGTGTAAACAGGGTCTAAAATGTTTGTCCACTTTAGACCACTTCCAGAGGTAGTCGAAAACGCATTCGACCAGATTGCTTTTTGTAGTGTAAACACTCATGTGATCTAATGTGTTCAAACAGCCACACAAGACCACCTACTGACATAATGCATAAATAGCACGCTAGCACGCTAACCAGACGGGATTTAAAATCTGACGGCTGAAGCCACAAGTTTGGTTTGAAGACAAAAAAAACATACCAAGTACAATGTTCTCTAACCATTCCAGATTTCTAACACATACTCACAGTGTCTTGGGGCTGTCAAAGCAGAAATAAAAGCTGATGCTCTCCGAATGTGTTACATGGTCTCCGTGTGCGTTCATATGTAAATTATGCAAGCTTATTTTGTCCATTAGATCAAAAGATTAAAAAAAACAACAACATACATTTACCCGCCCATAGATCCTCCCCTTGAAGAAATCAGGACAGAAGTGGTTGAAAGTGGACAAAAGGGATGGATTAAAACACCAGGTGTAAACATGAATGTGTCTGCCGCGTTTACTTGTGATTCGATCGACCAAAACGCATCTTAATACCAGTTGTAAACAGAGAGAAAGACCATGACCAGAAGAGGGACACCGGGGCCCTCTCCTTGGGACCAGGTCTGGGAGAGGAGCTTACAGGTGAGCACCTGGTGGCCAGGCTCTGGCCCATGGGGCCCAGTCGGGCTCAGCCCGAAAGAATAATGTGGGGCCTTCTCTTGTGGGCTCACCACCTGCAAGGAGAAGCTGAGGGTGGCCCATGCACACAGGATACTACGACACCAGGTAGATATAGTTGGCCTCACCTCCACACACAGCTCGGGCTCTGGAACCAAACTCCTGGATAGAGTTTGAACTCTAGAGTCACCTAGGGTGAGAGACAAGTCCCAGACTCTGTGCCATGGTTTCATGATGCAAGACTCTGACTGTGTTCTGTGTTTACACTACGTTATTCCTTCATCCCAAGGAAGGCTGGAGACACAGAGTCTGGGTCCTGTTCAAAACTTCCATTGCGAATAGGCTGCTTGGAGCTGTGGCTGGAAGGTTGTTAATCCACCAGCAACCCAAGGAGTAGCCATAGAAAAGGACTTTTGGTCGGCCTCAAAGAGGTTGTAGCAAATGGAAGCATTGCCTGATCCAGTCAGGTAGGGAACTTGCTAACCTAACCTGGTGATATATTTTGGACCCTGACGACATGCCCTCAAAAGAAGAGGCAGGGTTGGAGGACTCGGGAGAGTCATCACACATTTTTCTGGTGGACGTCACTGAGGTTGTCAAAAAATTCAGCAGTGGCAAGGGGCCGGCGGTGGCCGAGATTTAGTATAATGAAGATACTGAAGGATATGGTCAGGATAGCACCTGGAGATGGAAGACAAGTGCGGGGGTTCACATATTTAAAAAAGGAGACCGGAGGGTGTGCTCTAATTATGAGGGATCGTACTTCTCTGCCAACCGGGGAAAGCCTGGTTGCAAGCAGAGTGCTAGAAAGTAGAATCCGTCCAATCGTCAAACCTCACCTGGAGGAGGGACCATGCAGATTCTGTGGACCAGCTTTTTACCCTAGCAAGGATCCTGGAGGAGGCATGGAAATTTGCTTTTTGACTCTTCGTGTGTTTTTTAGACTTACGACCTTGTTTCCCAGGGTGTTTTGTGGTGGGCAATAAGGGAGGCGTATCAGGGCCACTAATGAATGCTATCAGGCCCTACTTAGCCTACTGCCACCATCGCCCGATTCTGGATAAGTGGATGGATCAGAGCTTGTTACACATTTAACATTAAGTCCATGTTATATTATTTACTTATTACAGATTACGCACATATTCTCGTGACATCCACACAAATTACCAAACCCAATAATTATACCTATCATCGTGTTTTTTTCCTATAAAAGGGAACTGAATGTGTTAACTATCTATGTCAGTATTTTATACAAAACATTACTGTAACTACTGTAAATACAACCATGGATGTTACTAAAAAGAATATATGTTTTTGTCAAACTGTTGTGTCAGTGGGCTTACAAGTTCATGTCCTCATTGCTGTCAGCGGCAAAGTAAAACATCATGACTTTGGGGTGGCAAGCTTTGATCGCACTGTGAGAAACACACAAAAAGAGTGTGAAGGGTTGTTCAGTTGAAAAATATTTTATAATCATTATGATAATAAAAAACAGTAGAGAAAAGAACCATATTATATTCTACTTGAAGGCCCTTTCATTTGGAAAACAAATAGTTTTCAGCAATTAAAGAGAAAATTAACAGAAATGACGATGCCACTTACTATTTTTTCTTACATTCCATTGCTCTGTCAATTACAAAATCAGTCAAATTAATGAAGCCTTCTGCTTTTTCAGCCTGGGAAAAACACAAAACAAAAGTTGTCTGTACCATATCTATTTGTCAAAAGCAGAGAAAAACATTTAAATTTAAATGCTGTTTTCATCATCTGATATGAAGCTGTATATACTTTTTTTTTTTCTTTTTTTTTTTTTCTTACCAAGATCAATCCTTAAATATTTAAGAAAATATGTTGTGCTGACCTTTATAAATAATATTTAATATAACAGTGTGATAAGAGGATGGCACATAGATGGCATTCAGATACTTACCAATTGATTTGTGTACCAGTACAGAGAGGTTTTCTTTAGCACAAACCAATACTTTTTCCACTTAATACTCAGAAATCCCTTCCCCTCTTTTTTCCTATAGAGCCATCCCTGATAGTCCACTGGGTCCAGATCTTTCACTGAAACTCTCCTTCTGCTCATTCTTAGACTTCCTATTAGAACAAGTGTACAAATGCCACAATAAAACAGAAATGATGACACAGAAGAAAAAAAAACAAAACATCATATTTGATTAAAACTTTGAGGAGATGTTTGTGCAGTGCAAGACATACCTCCACAATTTTTCTTTTTTGACTTCTGTCTGAGAGACACCTGAAGACAAATGCTTATGAAATAGGTTGATATTACAGTGGTATGCAAAAGTTTGGGAACCAATTTTTAACAAAATAAGAGAGATCATACAAAATGCATGTTATTCTTTATTTAGTACTGTCCTGAGTAAGATATTTTACATAAAAGATGTTTACATAAAGTCCACAAGACAAAACATTTATTAAAATGACCCCATTCAAAAGTTTGGGAACCCTTGGTTCTTAATACTGTGTGTGGTTACCTGGATGATCCACGACTGTTTTTTTTTTTTGTTTTGTGATGGTTCTTCATGAGTAGTTAAACTCTGAGCTCTGTTCTTCAGAAAAATCCTCCAGGTCCTGCAGATTCTTCAGTTTCAAGGATCTTTTGCATATTTGAACCCTTTCCAGCAGTGACTGTATGATTCTGAGATCCGTCTTTTCACACTGAGGACGACTGAGGGACTCAAACACAACTATTAAAAAAGGTTCAAACATTCACTGATGCTCCAGAAGGAAACATGATGCATTAATAATAGATGGGGGGGTGAAAACATATTGAATTTGAAGATCAAGGTAAATTGTACATAATTTGTCTTCCGGGAAAAATGTAGGTATCTTCTGTCGCTTCCGGAGGGCAGTACTAAATTAAAAAAATGATATTTCAATAAAAAGAGAAAAATGTGGACATCTTTATCCTGTTCAAAAGTTTTCACCCCCCGGCTATTAATGCATTGTGTTTCCTTCTGGAGCATCAGTGAATGCTTGAACGTTTTCTAACAGTTGTGTTTGAGTCTCTCAGTTGTCCTCAGTGTGAAAAGATGGATCTCAGAATCATACAGTCACTGCTGGAAAGGGTTCAAATATGCAAAAAATCCTTGAAACTGAAGAATCTGCAGGACCTTGAGGATTTTCCTGAAGAACAGAGCTCAGTTTATCTGCTCAGGACAAACAAGAGACTCATGAAGAACCATCACAAAACAAACAAACAGTCGTAGATCATCCAGGTAACCACACACAGTATTAAGAACCAAGGGCTCCCACACTTTTGAACGGGGTCATTTTAATAAATTCAGCTATTTTTGTCTTGTGGACTTTATGTAAACATCTTTTATGTAAAATATCTTACTCAGGACAGTACTAAATAACATGCATTTTGTATGATCTCTCTTATATTGTTAAAATTATTCACATTTTCACAGATTCTGCAAGGGGTTCCCAAACTTTCGCATACCACTGTATCATGACCACACCATATCTTGTAATTATGATTTCTGGCACTTTCACACTTTCGCAATGCAGACAAAAATAATAATATGAATGTACAATAGGTTCAGAAGAATTACCGGATTGTACTCATCAGTAGCAAGACGGGGAGCCAGAGAAATGGGGAAAGAGGCCTGGAAAAAAGACCAAAGCAGATACATTCAAAGTGATCATTAGGATCAGTTTCAGTCAGGGCCCTTGATAGCACTTTATTTTACAGTCCTGTTCGGCATGTACATATTACTGTATGTATTTACTATAGTAATTACAATAACTGCATAATAACTAGGTATTAACCCTGAACCTGATCCCTAAACCTAACCTTAATCCAGGGGTGGAGAACGTTGATCCTGGAGGGCCATTGTCCTGCAGAGTTTAGCCAACCATAATTAAGCACACCTGAAGATAATCAAGGTCTTCAGGATGACTAAAGTTACAGGCAGGTGAGTGTTTTTTTTTTAGGGTTGGCCTCCAGAATCAACATTCCCCACCCCTGCCTTAACCCACCTTAAGTCCAAGTAGTTACCTTATATTACTCAGTACTGTAAGTACACTGTACAATGCACATACAACCAGGCCATTGCTAAAATTTCTGAGATATATATGTATTTATATATATATAGTGCATTCAGGAAGTATTCAGACTATATCTGTAGCATCTGATTCATTTTGTTATGTGACAGCCTTAAAGGTATTCAGAGATGTTCAATTGAGTTTAAATCTAGGCTCTGGCTGGGCCACTAAAGTTTTTCTCTAAACCACCCTCGTGTTGTCTTGGCTGTTGGAAGACAAACTTTCAGTCCTGAGTGCTCTGAATCAGGTTTTCATTTTGCTGTGATTTCATATTTCATATTTTTCTGAATGCACCTTCATGACCAGTCCAGGTATTTTGCAGGTGACGAGCAGACATGGCGTTTAGTACTGAGGCCAAACAGACCACAAATCATGTATGTCACAATCTGAGGCCCTGTTTCCACCTGGTATTAAAATGTGTTTTGTTGATCGGATCACAAGTGGATGACGCTAAATACAGGTGTAAACAGGGTGTTAAACATTTTGAGCTTGTCCACTTTCGACCACTTCCAGAGGTAGTCGAAAACGCATTCAACTGGATTGTATAGACGCTCATGTGGTCGAACCTGACCTAACGCGTAAACATTATGGGAAGCGCGCTAGCCAGATGGGATTTAAACTTTGTCAGCTGGAGAGTTTGGTTTGAAGATGAAAAATGTACCAAGCACAATGTTCTCTCACTATTCCTGATTTCTAACACGCACTCACAGTGTTTGCCGTGGTCTTACGGCTGTCAGAGCAGAAACAGAAGCTAATGCTCCTTTTTTTCATTCAAATTCTAAGTAGGCTATTATGTCTCTTCACCGAGGAGAGGCTTCCGTCTGGCCACTCTGCCATAAAGCCAAAATCCATGGACTGTTGCAGTGATGATTGTCTTTCTGCAAGTCTCTCTTATCAAGGCCCTTAAGTTCCACAGGACTTAATTGTGATTAAAATGTTTTGAGCTGATAGTAAAGCACATTGGCACAATGAAACAATACAAATGCAATACAAATTGTGCACATCCATTAGGAAAGCGAAATTAAAATATGGCCAAAAAAAAAAAAAAAAAAAAACTTTTCAGAATGTCAAAACGACTATAAATGTTCTTTCATTAATAGGCACATTTTCTCTGCTTTATCAACCTAAAAAAATTTATTCACAATAAAGAAGCCATGAAAAAGAGTAGGAGACAATGCATTAAAACTGAGGTTGGAAAAAGACACAAGCTAAATGAAACCTATTGCTCAATTTCCTCAAACTTCTCAAGTTCCTCTTTCATGTTTAACAGAGTAGCAGCAATGAAAGAACATTTTCTTCACATGCAAAAATATAATGTTTTACACCTGATAATCATCCAAAAAAGAAGGTTTGTTGTCATAGAACATGCATAAAATGTACCTATTCAATATGTCTATATCTAAAACATTAAAATAATTATTTAGATGTTTAGATGATTAGATGAGATTATTTAGAAGAGACATTTTTACACTCTCCAGCCTGCAATTGATAATAATATTGTATTACAGAACATGTATATTAATAATATACATAATATATTAATACATTATCTGTTTTACCTGTCCACCAGACTTGAGCAACGTGAAGTGTCTGACCGTCTGTCCAGAAATGGCATGTAACTGTCCTCCTACCACGGTCAAAGTTAAGAGGTCGAGCACACAGCCAGATCATTTTAGAGAAAAAGGGACTTCTGCTTATGCAAGAAAATTTCAAAACATCCTCCACTTCTTATTCTACACAGAGGCAAAGGGCAGCAAACATGATCACATGAAAGTGGATTAACAAACTATTACTGATGAATGGTTTTCACATGAACTTCTGCAACAGTCTGAACGTGTGTTATGTGTAGTCTCTGCCACTACTGATTGTAATATTCATGAATGAACCAAAACATCTGCATAAAAAAAATTAGTTAAAATGATAAATAAAACCCTTAAATTGTTTCAAAATTATCATGAAACAAACAAATCAACAAAAAAAAAAATCAACATATTCCCACTATATAACCAAAAACACATAGCAAATATGCGAGAACACAAACTCTGAAGCTCAATCATCACTCCTCAGCACAATGGTAACCCCAAAACTTTAAATCCAACTTAACAGAACATTAATCATTAAGTTCACTCATTCATTCATCTTGCTCAAAAACACAAAAATATACAATTTCAACACTTATTCTCCCAATGCAAAGCCATTACACCAAGCCAATATCATTTTACAGCTTCAAATAGAATGTTCAACAACTGTTTTGCCTTGGCAATACTTAAGAAAACTGAACAAATAACAAAAACATAAACAGTGACTGTTTTTGGCTTTTTAAATTAAATCGACCCTTTTTATATTTCCAGGGTTTTCAGAAGTAAACTTTTGAACTATTGTGTGCAGGGGCGTAAATTGCATAACATTGCAACACTCAGCATTACATGATCTAATTCACTATCTCAATTACAATGAAGTACAAATTAACTGTATTCAGTTGTGTTGTAGGCACAGTCCAGTAAATTATAGTCAGACTCATTTTTATGTTGAAATAATGAAGATTTCTGTGCCACCCCAGACTGGTTGCTGGCCCCTGCCTGGCCACCCCTATGAAAAAATCCTGTCCGTGAGTCTGCTATGTTAGCGATTATAATGTTACCTAGCACCACCAACAACTAACATTGTGATAAGCATATGTGTGAACTGTAATAAGGCTAATAGATTTACTGTTGTGTGTTGGGTTTTGCTCAATGTGTATTCGTCGTATTTTGGTGACTTGGTTGTAACCAACTTCAAAAATATGCCAATAAATAAATGGTTTTGAAGAAGAATATTTTGGTCAATTTAGTCAGTTTTTTCATTGAACCAAAGAGAAACATTGAGCATAATGGCACAGTCTCCATGCTACACTAATAATACGGGTTTCTTCTGCGTAACATTACATATATCCTTTATAAGTAAAATTTTATTAAAATTTTGGCTGTATTATTTGTGTCCCCTTCAAAAATTGCTCTTGACAAATTTTATGTTTACTGGTCAGATGAAATTTATGCCCCTGATTGTGTGGAACGGGCGACTACAGCAGATATAATTTTTGCATTCCTATTGGCTCCAACATCAAAAATCCACATCTTTCCAATAGAGGAAATAAATAATAAGAGGTAAATGACATCAGTCATAAAAGAGAAAGATGCCAAACTATCATTCCTGTGTAATACAACAAGAATCATAAATATACACTAATTAATTAAAAATCGAAAATATGAGAAAGATTGCTTATTACGTTGCTAATTAAGGCTGAAACACCTCGTCACAGTGTAAAATGGTTTAGTGAATCAGCCAAATCCAGCAGTTAAACTTTTAAATAAATGTAACTTGAATTTTATTCGAAAAACACATGACTAGAAATCCTTGTTATGTATAATCAGTACGCATTACAAGTAACTTGAGTTACGTAATCAGATTACTTTTTCAAGTAACTAGTAAAGTAACGCATTACTTTTAAATTTACAATGAAATATCCAAGTTACTTTGTTTTCCCATGTATTGACTGACAGCTCTCCTGTCCTCATGTTGTGAGAAACAAAGCGCAGGAGTTGTGTTCGCTGTGTGAACATTATGGTTATTGTGGTTCTAAATGTGAACATGCATTTACTCATCTCACTTGCATGAAAACAGAGTCAGTATTCCTAAAAAAAGAATAAAAACAGTGAAATGTAATCTCAGAATATTGCACAAAACTGCAATAATTAAATATATTAAATTAAACAAATATACTTTATGTATTTAATCTCACATTATTGCTGAAGTAAGAGTGATGAACTTTCTTCTCCTGTGTCCTATTCTTCTGCAGTCGAGAATGGCATTGTAACTGAAAGGTTTGTTTGAGCTGCGCCCTCTACTGTACAGGCATAAATATGCATTTCCTTCAGCCTGAGGCTAATTCATTACACTTTTTACATTTGCCAAAAATAGAACTTTTTGGTTGTTATTAAAAAACAAGCAAGCAAGCCCAGTCCAGGTGAGAAAAAGTAACGCAACACATTGCTTACCATAAAAACTGTACCATAATTAGTTACTCTTTTAGGGAGTAATACAATATTGTAATTACTTTTAAAATTAACTTTCCCCAACACTGTGTATGATTATTTATGAATGTTATGAAAAAGTATAAAATTACAACATATGAAATATATTTGACAACTTGCCTTGAGAACACAGTTCAACCTTTTGGTTAAAATCTACCTTCATTATGTAGTTAACCATTACCTAAATGTATCCCGAGTGAGTTTGTTTCTTTGTGTTTTGGTTTGGTTCTGTTTGCCTGTGTTCCCAATCCTTGTTTGTTTCTATGGTTACTGATTTGTTTTTACACACCTGTCTCTAGTTCTGTTGATTAGTCTCCTTGTATATTTGAATCCCTTAGTCCCTTGTCTAGTGTTAATGTTATGTTATTGTGTGTAGTATGTTGTTTTGCAAAGGGCTGATTAAAAGTCATTCTCCTTTGAATTACTACAGTTTACTTGTAACATTATATTAGAATTTTGGAGGGAAAGATTTCACAAAAAGTGTTTTTTCTTTGTTTGATTAGGCGTTTGATACCATTTGTGCAACTGTAATTTTTACTCAGAACCTTGTGACAAGTAGCCCCAGTCTCTGTATTTTGTGCAAAGTTCTGTCATTAATATTGTATTACTGATGCCATTATGTTGTTTGCAATGCTGAGAAAATGTAATTTTCTCAATTACAGTCTAAAGTTTTAGCTGCACTGTAATGTATTTCCGCTCATATGGCACAAGGCAAATGGCTATAGACTTTAACAAACATAGAATATACATTTTAGCAAATCAAATTTTTTCTCATCCAACAACTTGTTTTTGCTGGATTGAAGAGTTTAGTTACAGAAGTCACCACTAGAGGTCGCCAAAGTCCACAAACGACAGAGGTTCAGAAGTGGATGTTTCTCTTTTAATGCACCAGAACCACAATAATATTGTGATATTGTCCGTACTTTGAGAGATATTGTTGAAAACTGGAATGTTTACAACCCATTTTCCAGTGTCTTCATATTTAACATTTATGTCTCAGCTGAAAAGGTGTCCATGTGAGTGAGAAACCCCTATCTCTGCTGTCTCTGACGTCATGGGATTAACTAATTTCTCACAATGTTCTGCACAGGTGATTGTCACACCACTTAACTAAATATCCCCCCGAGGGAAAGCCATGTCACTGCCAGGGCACAGAGGGTCCATTCTTCTGATCGGTCAGTGTACTGTTTCTCAAAGCAAGAGCTGCTTCTACGTCAGTGTATCTCACTGAAGTACTCAAGAGGAGGCTGGCACCAGCATGACCATTGTCTAGAGTCATTGTCTAGAAAAAGCCTTGTTTCTTTATATGGCATATCCCCCACTTTAAAGGAACACTCCACTTTTTTTGCAAATAGGCTCATTTTCCAACTCTTCTAGAGTTAAACAGTTAAGTTTTACCGTATTCGAATCCATTCAGCTGATCTCCGGGTCTGGCGGTACCACTTTAGCATAGCTTAGCATAGTTCATTGATTCTGATTAGACCGTTAGCATCTCGCTCAAAAATTACCAAAGAGTTTTGATATTTTTCCTATTTAAAACTTGACTCTTCTGTAGTTACATCGTGTACTACAACCGATGGAAAATGAAAAGATTTTCTAGGCCGATATGGCTATGAACTATACTCTCATTCCGGCGTAATAATCAAGGAACTTTGCTGCTGTACTATGGGTGCAGCAGGCGAAATGATATTACGCAGCGTCTCTCACAAATGTCTCCATAGTTGCAAGGCATGCTCCCTGTGCAAGCAGGGTAATATCATTGCGGCAGCAAAGTTCCTTGATTATTACGCCGGAATGAGAGTATAGTTCCTAGCCATATCGGCGTAGAAAATTCATTTTCCGTCAGTCTTAGCACACGATGTAACTACAGAAGAGTCAAGTTTCAAATAGGAAAAATATCGAAACTCTGGTCATTTTTGAGCAAGATGCTAACGGTCTAATCAGATTCAACAAACTATGCTAAGCTATGCTAAAAGTGGTACCGCCAGACCCGGAGATCGGCTGAATGGATTCAAAAACGGTAAAACTCAACTGTTTAACTCTAGAGGAGTTGGAAAATAAGCCTATTTTTTAGTGTTCCTTTAAGAACTTTGGAGAAATATACACACATTCACACTCAAAATAGATCTGATATTTTGACAACTATGGAGAAAAACCTAACCCCTAATCCTAGTAGTCTAAGGGTGCATTCACACTTGGTTCACACCTGATTGCTCGGTTCGAACCAAAGCATGAGCGCACAATGGCACTTGCATCTATCTGCTGCAAATGTACAGCAAATTTTCTAAAGAATGCAGGAGTCCATTTCTGTTGAAGGCGAGCAGTACATTCTATATAAAGCCTATACATTCTCTGTTTGCAAAGCGTCAGTCACACCTGTCAGGAAAGACTGTATCTGAGTTCACAGGAACCATACCCCAGATCACCCTTTATTTTTAACAGTTAATGCACTACAGCTTAATATATGTCAGTGTTCAGAAAAATGAAAGTTCATTGTCTGAGTTCAGGATAAAATATGGGTTGGAGAATGACAATGAAATAATAATGGCTGTCCTACAATATGTTTTGTATGTGAATTAGAGGACAGTTTGGATAAACATGCATTGTGCGTGGATATTTGGAGTACCATGACTGCATGAGTTTATATTAGCCTGAGTGAGTTTGGACATGTTTAATATAAACCCAGATACAAATATTTTGAAAACTGTAGTGTTCAGATAAAAGATGAAGTCAAAATAGTTCTCTAATAAGCTGCAAACTAAAAAGATTCTGGCAAACTGAAGTTGCTCTAAAAAGAGAAGCGTGTACAGATGTGGTTCTTACCGCTTGAGAGAACGACCAGGACCGCATGGCACTGTTGCTGTACCTGCTGGGGAGACGATGACGGATTTAATACAGGAGCAGACATGGCAAAATAAACTGTATGTCTGAAGCTAATATACTAGAACACAAACAGGAGGTTACGTCAAGTAAAAATCACTTGATGTATGAAATCCATTTGAGTTTTCTTAACCTCATATATTTCCATATGTTGCTATATACACTGTGGTTTATGAGATTGTTTTGTGTCTGTGTAAACAGATGTATGCAATGAACTCCAAGAGCAATTCAGAGCACATTCTCATTATAAACATGAAATGCATTCAATTTCGGTCTTACATACAGTTCATCTAGATATTTGATTGTCTGTTCTCTGTTTTCTAGAAATGCATGCATTATGCAAGCCTTTTCAAACCATGAAAAAGTACAATTCATAACATAAAAAGCCAACAAATTGATGTAATTCAAAGGCATTATCCTATAATATTTTGGCAGAATTAATCATTGAATAGATATTACAAGTAGCTTCAGAAGTAAGTATATATATGTTTTGAGTTCTTTTGCGATCAAAGCAATTTTTTTTTCTAGATAATTTTTTTCCTTGTGGTCCATCACACATTTTTGTATTCTGTCTGCTGTATTTCTAATTGGTGGTCTATGAACATGTGTGTCTCATTGATGATTGCATTGTATCTCACTGTTTTTTCAGTGGTATGATTAATAGACGCAAACTAGAAATGACTGAAAGTATTACAAGTCTCACAAATGCTACTTGGCAATGTCTTACATAATGTTGCAAATTTATATTTAAATATGGTTTCACAAAAAAAGAATGATTATAAGACAAAAAGCTTACTACACATTAGGAAAATCACACCACTTCAGTCCCGTTTCATCTCACCAACAGTGCTTACCTCACCCCTATTTTTATTTTCGTGTTGAACCATCCCAATATCGTTCATTTTCAAGATGTTTTTTTTTTAACCAAGCACTAGATTACTGAGCTTGCTTTGCCCTTCAAGAAGTTTATAAGATTAAAATTTTTGTAACGCTATACAGTATTGTCCCATTCATTAATATTAGTTAATGCATCATCTATGAACTAACAACGAGCAGTGTAGGAGACTGACAGGGAAGAGACGGAATTGTTGAATAAAGTCGTTATTTTTGTTTTTGCGCACAAAAAGTATTCTTACATTAAGGTTGAACCACTGCAGTCACATGGACTATTTTAACAATGTCTTTAGTACCTTTCTGGACAGGTCTTACAGGTGTAGAATGACATAAAGGTGAGTAATTAATGACAGAAATTTAATTTTTGGGTGAAGTTACTTCAACTTATTAAAAAAACACAGAAAATTAAGTTTAAAATACACAATATTAAGTTGCCGTCATGATCAACATTATGTCAACAGAACTCATCAAAATAATGTTTGCTGCTTAAAAGGTTTAATTAAATGAATAAAATAGAATTTTTAACTTTAACATTTATGTGAGATGTGGTAATAGGTCCAATGATTTCTTTTTATAGTGTTTAACACTGTAGTTTTATCCTGGGCTGGAACATTTGGCCTAGGAACATTTAAAGGTATGCCAACAATTTGAAAATTATAAAAGAAATTATATACTGTCTGAGAAAATGTACAATAATCAACCTCCACATGTAATGGTTACTGTTCCAGATCTTGGGGTTGTCTCTTTTTGTGATCCATGGGGAATTTAAACCATGTCACCACACTAGTGCATGCTAAAAATATACATGACGGAGCAGCAAAGCCACAGAGCTTCTCGCATCCTGGCAGGAAGAGCACATTCCTGATAACCGAGCATAAACTATTTGAGCTAAGATTCTTCTTGTGCTTTTGTTTTGGCTCACAGTGACTGTGCACTCCGGGATGGACGCTGCTCATTTAGTTCTGCACCCACCTGTTGATGAACGCGTTGTTGGAGGCCCAGTCAGGATCCTGTGGCAGGACACAAAGAACAGTTAATATATGTTTCAACATGGACAAGGCCACTGATCCTTAATGACTTACTGACTCTGTGCATTTATAACCTTTTAAACATTCAATTTTTGCTGAACAATGAGTTCTTGCAGAAGTGGATGGCCACCCTTTACAAGCAAATGTTTTCTGCTGACTAATATATATATATATACACATATATCAGATTAAAAAAAAAGTTCAAAAGACAAGGTTCTAGGCAAAGTGTTACTCCCATGCATCACATCATATTTATGTGTGCATAATATAATATAATTTAAAGAGTGAATTCCATGCAAAGCTAGAGGACATTTGTTAAATTTCTCAGCAAAAATCAGTGCATTTCTTCAATAAAAGTTAATTTCATTGAGAATTTTGCCAACAAGCAGATTTTAGTTTTTGTGAAAAAGGGTAATGCAATAAATATGAAAAGGTCAGTATGAATGAATTATTAGGTGAAAATATTAGGTTAAGTTGGATTAATAGATAAAGGCAGAGCACAAAAACAATTAGACAGACTGTAACCTTAATGTAAAAGGAAAGGAGCAGAGAAAAACGAGAAAAACTTGCTGAAGTTGTTTTACTTTTCTTGTAAAATGTACATATTGTACCATGCCACACAATTATTATATTTTTAAGATCAGTACTTCTTGGACAAATGTCATGAATGTAATTTTGGGGAATTTCATAAACCTTTACAATACTATTACATCATGCATCACTGCACACAAATGAAAAACCTTCTGCTTGTTACGGGTAATCGGTGTTTGTTTCTGTTTTGGGTGGGTTTGTCACGTTTTAGTTCTGTTTCCTAGTTGTCCAGTTCGTTTCTATGGTTTCTCATTGATTTGATTAACATGTGCACCTGTCATTCATTTCGTTGACTGGTTTGTTTGTATTTAAGCTGTGTTTCTGTCTGTTCTCGTCAGGTTTATATGGTTGTTCTGTTTGAGGTTTCTGTCAAGTGTGTTTAGTTTTGAGTTGTTATTATTAATAAATCTTTAAACTGCTGCGTTTACATCTGTTACTCATCTTTATTTGACACTGCTTGGGTCTTCTCTTATGGAGTTAAATCTGTAGTAAATGCCAAAGTAGTACCTGTTACTGACGTAACAGAGAAACGGTGCATCATTTTAAAGTGAAGACAACTATAATTCAATGAAGACAAAACAAAAACATCTGGAATAGCAGCTTTAATGAGCAGAAGCAAATAATGTGATACAAAGTATAAATGTGGTTCAGAACCTTGTGTGAAGAACAATAGCTTATCACTGTAAACCCTAACACTCAAAATAATTAATTGGTTTGAGGTGGTCAAACTCAAATTAAACAAATTAGTTCAATCAAATTAACTTTTATGAGTATTAACAACTTTTATTTTCTTTTGAATTCACGAAACTGACACATTTTAAGTAACTTGAATTGTTCATTGTTTTGAGTTTTATGAACTTGTTTCTTTTAATTTAGACAAACTTAATTTGACCTGAAACTTGGCTGGGATTTCTATTTCCCAGCATGCTTTGCCATGACACCTGAAAGGGAGAATAAATGCTAAAATTATGTTTAGGGGGGGTTTGTGCAAGATTAATGTTAAATGGGGTACTTAGTAGTGTTTAATGCTTTGCTATCCTAATTTAGAAGAGTTTCTTTTATGTTGGGGTTTTTGGGGGTTACCATCATGGTGACAAATGGATGATGAGCCTAGTTTGAGAACAGGTATATGTTAAATATTCTATATGGCCATACTCTTTCAGCAATTGCTATGCTAATGTTATCAAAGCATTGTGTTATCAATTAGCATTTATTGAATTAGAAGTTATAGCTAGCTAAATTTCCACTACTAAAAATATAATTTAAGATGTCATTTAGCGCCATTGCGCTTAAGGCAACCCGAGTTCAAGTCACAGCTGGCGGACCTTTCCCAATCCTGAGAGGACAGGATTTGGAACTATATATATATATATATATATATATATATATATATATATATATATATAGTTGTATAAAATTAAAACGATATATATACACACTATAAAAATTTTATTTTTAATAAGATTTAAGTTAATTCATACATTGAACATAAAATTATCATTAAGATTACATGATAATTTTATGTTCAATGTATGAATTAACTTTAATCTTATTAAAAATTAAATTTTTATAGTTTTGACAACTTATGTGGGTTTACAGTGTAGATTAATAGTGCATAATCCAGATATGGCAAAATACTGATATAAAACTCAGCATTTAAAAAAACAATTACAGCTGTTGTCGCAGCTGAACGGTGTTCATTTAAAAAAAAAAACTGTGATTTATATTGTATTTAATATTATTTGTAATATTTGGTTCATCCTCTCTCTATTTTTTGAACCTGTGCTACCATTTATCCTCAGCAAATACAATTTAATATCTGCACTGACTAAAAAGCATAGAGTTTACAGTGACAAGCTAGGGAAGCTGTCATAATTGATTCACCCTTAACTCAAACCTTTATTATAAACCTTATTATTTTCTTTATTCTGTGAAACACAAAAGGAGATTTCTTTAAAATAATGCCAGAGCTATCTCTCTCTCTCTCTCTTATATATATATATATATATATATATATATATATATATCATAACAAACATAGGACTGGTTTCACAGACAGGGGTTTAAGCCAGGATTAGACCTTAGTTCAATATTTAAGTAGCTTTTATTTTTAAATGTTCACTAGAAAAAAAGAAAAAAAAGAAAAAAAACATTACTGGTGTGAATCTTGAGACAATGGCACTGACATATTTTATGTCAGGTCAAGTTGCTTTCAGTTAAAACAACTCAAATATGCATTTGAGTTAGGCTTAAGCCTTTTCTGTGAAACCGGGTGTTAGTGTGCACTATATTTCAAAGTCTTCTAAAGCCAAAAGCTTGTAGATTTTTTGAGCTTGAGGGTATGCAGCATCCACTTTTGTGGTACAGAAAAGTTTAAACAACCTGCAAACTTGAATTTTTGTTTACCATGGAAGAAATAAATTAATACAGATTTGTAATGACACAGGGTGAGTAAATTACATCAGAATTAAATTTTTTTTAGTGAACTGACCCTTTAATGAAAAATAAGAATATTGTTTTTACAAAACAATAATAAGCATTTGAAAAAAAAAAAAATACTGTTAATATACCCATGTTACAAAATACCCATGGTCACAAAAGCAAAGCACAGCACCACAAATTTAAAAAAAAGGTCAAAAACGGATATACTTTGGTGTAATGTAATGATAAAAAAAAAAAAAATCTGTCAAAATAATTTACTTACAACTCATACTCCTAACACATAAAGGAGACAACACAGTTTAACCATGATGAAACTCATAGAAACTTTGAAAAAATGTTTGCTCAACCCTCCAAATACATCTATTGAAGGTTACACATCCAAAGCAAAAAGACAAGAGAAACAACATGATGCATTTGTTTCTCTGATTAGAAATTAGTTGACTAACTAAACTGTTTGGAAACACATGGGGGTTTAGCAGAAAAAAAGAATTTTTTTTTTTTTTTTTTTTGATTTTTTCCCAACCATAAGCTATGTAAAAGTACTACTGTTACATAAACACTTTAAATTTCATGGATACCACTGTGGAAATAGCTGAGGTAGATGTACATTTTCAAAGGGCTTCATAAACAAATTAATACTGTGGCATACAAGTCAATTTTTCTGAGCAAACCAGAGATAATGTATAATTTTTTCCCCCACACGTGTTTCCAAACATACATTTCTAAGGTTAAACACATTAAGGCAATCTAGTCAAGTAGTAATATAAGAGGCACAAAGAAATATCCCAAGAAAAGGAGGGGCGAAAGCATGAAAAGTACATGAAAAAAAAGAGTCACCGCACACAACTGGACAAAGGGAGAAGGCAAGCTGACATTAGTGAGTCAATAGCTTAAGCCGTGTGATCCAACTGACCAGTAGCGAGGGCTCCGCGGGTGGCCGTTTGGGGGTGGATGTCATGGGCGTCTTTTTGACTAAGTCCTCCTGATAAGGAATGGTGGCGCTGTTGTGTAGATCTGCACTGACAAGGAATCGGCTGTTCCGCGTGCAGTCCATTCCGTAAGCGGGTCTTTCGGCTGTGAACTTGTACGACGAGCCCGGGCCCGAGGCCTCCTCTGCGATAGTCGGTATGCGCTCGTTGCTAAGGTATCTGTACAGAAGATCTTCACCTACACCAGAAGATTAAAAGATCCCAGATGTTTTAAAATCCCTTGAACAAATTCATGTTTCAACAATCATATGGTATGTAAAGAATGTTTATTATTTGATCTGCAAATGTGTAATCCACTATTTGCAGTGGGGATGTTTTTTGTTTTTTTTGGTTGATTCGATACCAACATAGTTCATGCTCCAATTTCGTGTTTCAAATTAGTTTGTGCTCCAATTTCGTGTTTCAAATTTTCAAATCCAAGTTCGTGTTTCAAATTATTCTCCATTCGAGGCTTGTACACTAGCTAGTGGACTTTGTTATCAAGCACTCAAGTCAATTACGTATGCGCTGTTCTTCTTCAGCTCTTTTTCCTGTTGTGCCGGTTAGCAAACATCGGTGTATTACCGCACGCGCCCCCTTCTGGATTGGAGTGTGGATCGTCTGTGACTGAATGTATTCGTCATCTGATTGCATTAACTGAACCGTGACGTCTGTATTGTACGGTTTGGGACAAATACATGTACTGTTACACCCCTAGTAAAAAGCTTTCATTTACTTGTAGGACTTTACAATGTGTAATCTCTTTATTTTCTGAGAGCTACGACTTGTGCCACCTGACCACTGCAGATTTAAGGTGAGTTCGACTTGAAGTGGCGCTGTGCAGACCGATCGGTGTATCAAAGTACCGCGAGAGCGATTCGAAAACATATGAAGATTTATTTGCGGTAATTACAACATGGCGTGAATGCAGCAATAGCTTTCGAATCGCTCTCGCGGTACTTAAATGTCATACACCAATCGGTCTGCGCAGCGCAGCTTCAAGTCGAACAACCCTTAAATCTGCAGTGGTGGTACAGATCGTAGTCATAGCTCTCAGAAAATTACCAGTTTACACAAGCACGTGAAGGCTTTTTACAGTTCAGAATCTGATTTTCTTGATTTTTACAAACTGATGGACAGGTCTAAATTAGTTTTTGGAGAAACAATAATATTGATTCTTATGGTGTGTTCACACTTGCTTCTCTTGGTTCTTTTTTTTTTTTTTTGCTTGGTTCTCTTTGTCACTGGTTGTATCTGTGTGCATATGGTGGTGTTTTTACCAGCTGAGAACTAGGGATGCACCGATAACGCTACTAGTATCGGTATCGGCCCGATACCAAGCTCATGTACTTGTACTCGTACTCGTAAAAATACCCCCGATACCAAAGACCGATACCTCATGTGACGTAACTGACAGAATTTTCTGTGCGCAGAGACACCGACGGCAGCAGCAGAAACAATGTCAGCCTCAGGAGTGTGGAAATACTTCAAAATTAGTGATGACAACCCATACATTGCGAACTACATGCTTTCGTTATCATTTAGTGAGGGCGGGATAGGCGGAATCGCGCTGAATGACACAGACCAGAAGCGCTCTCTCTCTTTCTTGCGCGCGATCAGTTCTCCTCGCGCCTGAATGGTCAAATGCACACATAGTTGTCAAAATGTCCATCGTGTGGAGTATCTCACATAAATACAGTCTGTTATGGCTTAAGTGGACGTAAACATTTGGGTGAAAACAGGATATGTGTCAGTATCCATGGATTCGGTCTTAAACGGACCGTAGCCTATAGTTGTCATTAATGTTAATAAAACAACAAAAGATGTTAAATAAATGTATACATGGTAAATAAACCTACTGTATCAGAAAAACAAGTTTATTTAATTTGTATCTCTATAGTATTTGTTTGTAAATTTCTTTTTATATAACAACAATTATATATATTGGTAATTATGCCCTTTGAAGGTTATTGGACACTAATTTTTGTTCTTTAAGTTTGTGACAAGCACATAAAAATTATTACTTTTTTCAATAGAGTAATAATAAAGAATCTGTCCTACATTCATCAGTCGCACTTTGGCGTGCTTGGAAAACTACAACATCAAAAAAAAAAAAAAAAAAAAAATTAATAATTAATAAATGTATAGGTATCGGTACTCGTACTCGGTCCTTAAAAAATGGTATCGGTGCATCCCTACTGAGAACTCATAGAGAGCTTCTAAAATGTGTAAAGGAGTCAAACCAGTGCCAGGATTTCCTCCGTTACACACACAAATGAAGCTCTGCTGCAAGAAGACGGCGGTTCTGATGGGCAACATCGATCCTATGATGAGAAGAACCAGGTATGCTTGAGCATTCTGTCTTATTTAGGTTTGCATCTTGTGACATCACATCCTGTTTTTGGGTTCGGATGACAGCATTCAGACTTATTTAAATGAACCGCACTAACCAGAGCTCGTTTTAATTTAACCAAACCTGACAAGTGTGAACACACACAAGTTCTCCAGTAACTGAGGCCTGTGAAGTGGCTAAACCGAATTATTTAATGTGGCATGTTTTTTATGATGGTGTTCTGTACCTTTCCGTCCCTGTGTCCAGGGCTTTGCATACAGGTCTGCCACACTCAAACATGTATCCACTGGCATAGACAGAGGTCGAGGTTTACCTGTGTGTACATTCATGAAAACAGACAATTATAATCACACTCAATGAAAACATAGAGGACCTGCAATGCCATAAGAAATTGTTTGATTTAAGATACACTGCTATGATACCACTACCATTATCTATTAGAAAAGCATCCGCTCTAGTGATTTTAAATTAAAAAACTTGTTTATTTTCTTGATTTTTTATAAATCAGTTATATTTACTATTATTCTAATTCTCAGTATACTATAATACGGAATGTGATGTAATACAGCTTTGTCTTAGCACTATAAAGCACCTATATAAAAGAAATTTGACAATGATGAAAATAAAAAAATGAATGACTGTAAATCTGAAATATTGACCATGTGATGAGGACGTTCCTCTTGGACGCATCTGCACATTGACCTCAACTGGGTGAACAGACAGTTTATCGCAGTCTGCAACTGTGAAGCGCCGGTGGCTCTCCAGGTCCAGGAAGGAGTTTGGGGACTCTGAGCCTTTAGGTCTGGCATTGAGACTGCTGTACGAGCCATTCCGTACTTCCCTATAACAGAGGATAAAAGTGTATTTATTCATCAGGAACAATTAAATAATATAGTTACTGTAATTTCAGAAATACAAAGCCTGGTAAAGTTTGAATTCTACATAAAAGTGCTGCATTGATATTAAGTGATGGAATCTGATGGTAATTTAGGGCTGTCACAATTCAGCAATCCTTGATTGCAATTTACCCTTGTTGAGGGTAACAACATTCACCATGCCGTTGGTGCCCTCTGCAGGCATTTGTTATAATATGTAATGTACATAAATTGATTTTGGTTATTTATGTATATTACTTTAAGTATTTTAACAGTGTTGTTCAATAAAACCATATGATTTTGATACTTTATTTGAACCAGTATTTATTGTGTCATTTTATACATGTATTTTCAGTCAATTTAAAGGCTATTGTTCACTTTTTTTGGTGGTAATAAAAATGTACATTTTACTCGATTAATCGTCAAAATAATCTACCGATTACTCAATTACCAAAATAATCGTTAGTGGCAGCCCCAAATACCATTACACTTTGATAGATCCGATGTACAGAATGTTTACCACTATCATAATACCATGATATTTACAAGGTATTTGAGTAACATGTTACAACATGTTACAAGAGAACATTGACTGAGGTTTTAGCTTTCAGGCTCACCGCGGAGTGTAAGGCACTGAGGGAGGTGGAGGGATGTACAGGTCCAGTATGGCAGGCTTGTCCTTCCTACTGCAGAGTTGGGCAGATCCATCTGGTGACTGACTCTTACTAGGAGAGGTGGAGCTCTGCAGAACATGATGAAAACATTTTGTAAAACATCTCTTCATAAATAAAAAGGCATATATCAGAGACATCATTAAAGAGGGCGACAAAAAATAAACTGATGTATCAATGCAGCAACCTTTGTTCGAACAAAATATTTAATATGAAGTATGTTAGGAATTAAATTAATTATACGTATACAAATGATATTCAAATGATATAACAATAGATCTATTAGATCTACAATAGATAGGCCACTGAATAAACATGGCATAAACACCTCATTTTTAAATTAAAGTTTTTTAAATACAAAGCCCCGCACATGACATGCAAACAAACAAGGTGTATATAATATATATATATATATATATATATATATATATATATAAATATCATGGCCACAAATTAAAGGGGACCTATAATGCCCCTTTTCACAAGATGTAATATAAGTCTCTGGTGTCTCCAGAATATTTCTGTGAAGTTTCAGCTCAAAATCCCCCACAGATCATTTATTATAGCTTGTCAAATTTGCCCCTTTTGGGTGTGAGCAAAAACATGCCGTTTGTGTCCCTTTAAATGCAAATGAGCTGCTGCTCCCGGCCCCCTTTCCAGAAGAGGGCGGAGCTTTAACAGCTCACGCTTCGGTTGCTCGACAACAACAAAGCTGGAGAATCTCTCGCAGCCAAAATGAGGATTGTCAGTAACGGTGTTCAGCCTTACATTGTTCAAACCGGAGTCGACACTGATGGAGAGACTCAGGAAGAAGTTACAACTTTTAGAATGAAACCGGACGTTTCTGAATGGTTAGTGGATAAATTTATGGAGTTGCTGTGGAGTTGATTCAACTCATCGATTAGCATGTGCCGTCATGTTAATCCAGCGTTGCATTGACCCTCGTTTGTGAAGCAGTCCGGTGTAAAATGACGGCATGTCAACAACACTCGACTACAGCAACTCTTCCTCTTCTCTAAAGCAGCCCAACATGGCCTCACCCCCTTTGTTATTTGTTCTCAGGGGTGGGGTTTATTTAAATTTTGGGTTTGTGATGTCACCAACCCAGGAAGAAGCTCATTGTAGTCCCTACCAGCCGTTTGTTGTAGTCCTTAAAAAGCGATTTCTGTAAAAGAAAATATCTCCCTTTGCATTGAACTTTGAGTGTCGTAACTTTGCAGATGTTGTTTACCATCAAACAGCAACATTACAAACTAACTAAAGTTAAAATAAGTTAAATAATAAATCAAGGACCCCTTTAAGAATTCGTTTTTACATTTTAGTAAATCGTGGCCACATGTTTTTATTTAACTAAAACAAGAGAACAAATTATTACAACGATTAAGTGAAAGGAATGGACCGAATTATTATATTGTGTGCACAATTTATTTAAAATGGGAGAACAAATTAGTTAAACATGCTGATGTATTAGTAGGTCGTGGTGTGGGAACGAATTCTTAATTCATGGCCACAATATACTGTTTCCCCCCTGCATGTCATGTGTGGGGCTCCGTAATAAACCACAGCACTTTGTTCAAATAATATTGCTGACATTCCTTTGGTGTTGCTGGAGGCCTTAAACAATTAGAATGATTTCTGAAGGATCATGTGACACTGAAGACTGGTGTAATGGCTGCTGAAAATTCAGCTTTGTCCTCACAAGAAAACATTACATTTTAAAATATATTCAAATAGAAAGCAGTTCTTTTAATATTTCACAATATTACTTTTTTTTACTGTATTTCCAATCAAGTAAATGCAGTCTTGCAGCTTAAGAAAATTCTTTCAAAAACAATAAACTCTTGACCAATAGTGTATGGTTGGCCATATAGTATAAAAATATTTCATGCATGTCATCTTTCATTAATATTTTTACAATCAGAAAACACAATTCAGTTCACTTCTATGTTCATCTGAGAGTTGATGACCGTTAAGCCGTTATGAATGACACACCTGAGGCACGGGCGGTTTCCAGCGCATGTTTTTGAGAGGTGCTGGGGTAAATCCTGAGGTTCCTGTGGGTCTTTTCTTTAAAAGAAGTACTACACGTTTAGGGTCCTCTCTCAGCTTGGCCACCAGGTTCTTCAGCTGCCAACCCACCTGAAGTAAACCAGCACAAGCCCTTAAGCACTACTGAAAAGAATTCCGCTCAGGCTTTTCAGATTAAGACAAAGCCTGGTGAGCATGAGGCACAATCCCACAGAGAATACACTTCTCAACATAATCTAAGGCAGCACTGCATAAATTCTTCACAAATACAACAAATCGTGAAGAAAATGATCCAACATAGCAGACGGGGTGGAGGGAAATTACATAAACACGCATTTCATTCAGTCCTTACAATGTATAGATGAAAAAAAAGGGTTTATTTTAATAGAAAATACCATAAAAAATACTTACCACTGTCTGCTGGTTGACCTGGATGACCTCATCTCCAGCGTGGATCTTGTGCGTCATATCTGCTGGAGACTAAAGGAGACATTCTATGAGTATTTGTTTTTCTTTAAATATTCACATTTCTGTCAAACTCATTTGTAAATTTTGTGAATCCCTAGCCCCCTCACTAAATATAAATAATAATAAAAAAGATTACTTAAAAGAAAAAAAAATGGGGTAAAATCAAATCTACATTTATATTGCCAGGCAGATTTGTTAAGTTTATGTTGTGGGTTCATTAAAAGGCATCACCACAAACAGAAATAAAGGCTCAACATATTATATTATATATATATATATATACACACACACACACACACACACTAGTCACTGATGACGTCATTAATGAACAAATAAGCCTGAACCTCGAGCTGAGACACAAACATAGATCGCCTTGTGCACGGCTATGGCATATGACACAGCGCTGCCCACATGGCTTTTGCTTCTACATAACAGCTTATTTTTATCAGTTCTTTTGTCTTTGGGTCGTTATATTTCTGACAGATTTCTGCTTGTTCTAAATAAAGATTACATTTATATGAATGCATTAGTGAGAGAGTGACTGTGTGTGAAAGATCTGCGCGTGATGTGCGCGCTACTGTCTGTATGCGTGTGTTACAATGTAACAGAGCATTCGTTTAGAGCGGCGATTAACTTCCGTGTACAATAAACCGATCAATATTGAGCATCCAGATGGTATAATCAAACATATCATGTGGAGCGCTCTCGGAGTATGCATTTATTTGTCGTTTACTGTTGGATACCAAGCGTAAATGTGGATTTCTTATCCTGTTGCGCCCTCTATAGGCCATGACCAGCGACTAGTCGACATCAATGATGTCTGCTTCATGCCTCTTTATCTATATTCCTCACAGTCATGCCATTGGTGTGTCCTGATATTCTCCTGGAAGCATCATTTGGATTTTCACCAGCAGAAAACATACATGCTAGCTAAATTTGGTCTAAAGCATAAATTACTTGCTATTAACTTCTTGTTTATAAAGGACACTTGCAATCATGCTTTTGGACTGAATATGAGTACAGCTATCAAACATCTGCAGCCTTGTGCTAATGGATGAAACAGCCATGCTTGTTCATTAAACAACTTGTACAAGTGATATTGCTTAAATACAAGCTTTTGCTGTTTTGTAATAAAAAAACAAAACAAAACTATAACATGACAATCAAACAAATGTCAGCATGATTAACAGACTGTAATTAATCATCAAGTGGTTTGTCGTGGATGAATCATCACTTGAGCAGTGGGAGTTTAGTTTCGGAGCGTTGTGTGATTTCGACATTATTGTCTAAAATATTGTTAAACAGGTCACAAAAAGTCATCTGTATGTATTAAATTTAAGACTTTTTGTTGCAAATTTTAAGACTAAACTAACATATTCATGCTCAAGATTTACTACTTGTGGTCTTAAATGATGGCAGGCATAAAAATCAGTACAACCATCTTTATACTCTGAATCGATGAATATATTGATAATAACAATATCAATATTCCAAATAACAGAAGCATCTCCCATCTTTTTTCTATACTATTTAACAGCTTTCTATTTTGTGAATTTAATCTAAATACTTTAAGAATCCATGGACAAGCTGAAAAGTGGACACAAACCTCTGAAATTACATTTATGCATGTGGAAGACATTTTCATTGATTGTGACTTGCATTGCTTTTAAGACATAGATTTTACAGTATCAGTTCTAATTAAAAAAGAATAAGCAAACTTGACATGTATGGCAACATCCTTACTGAGAAAGTGCAATTCCCACAACATCCTGTGTGCCATCTGTAGACCTTCAGTCTGCAAACTAAAAGAAGCCCCATATATTTTCTCTGAGTTTGTTCATTTAGACTGAACATTACATGCACACAGAGGCTAAAATTATCTCAGCCATTGGCATCAAAAAGAGAAATGTGATTAATCAAAGGCTTTCGTCATTGGAGCCCTTACTCACATGTTCAGTGGTGCCAGTGATGACATGAAGCCCATCGTAGGTGGATTTGATGTACATGCCCTGAGTAACAGGAAGACAGGAAGAGAAAACATGAAAAACAGTATATGCAGTTGGCAGACAGGACCCTGCAAACATACAGAGAAAATAGAAGTCTGATTCATATTCTACGTGCTGATTTCATTTTCTGACGCAACTGGTTTTACTAAGCTGGTCCAAGCTGGTCATTAGTTTATTTTAAAATGAAAATTACCCCAAGATTTACTAACCCTCAAGCTATCCTTGGTGTATATGACTTTCTTCTTTCTGATGAACACAATCGGAGTTACATTAATAAATATCCTGACTCATCTAAGCTTTGTAGTGAATGGGACCAACAAGTTTGAAGCTCAAGAAAGTGCATCCATCCATCATAAACGTACTCCACACGGCTCTGAGGGGTTAATAAAGGCCTTCTGAAGCGATGCGTTTGTGTAAGAAAAGTATCCATATTTAACAAGTTATAAAGTAAAATATCTAGCTTCCTCCAGACCGCCTTCCGTATTCAACTTACGAAGAAAGTGTAACTCCTCTCGCAGTTCAAAACGCTTACACTACGTCCTACACCTTCCATATTCAAATTACAGGAAAGTAACCGTCACGACGTCAGTTGTGCTTTTTTTGTAAGTTGAATACAGAAGCCGGACTGGTGGAAGCTAGATATTTTACTTTACATGAAATAACTTTACATGACGTGTTAAATAAGGATATTTTCTTACACAAACGCATCGCTTCGCTTCAGAAGCTAACCCCTCAGAGCTGTGTGGAGTATGTTTATGATGGATGGATGCGCTTTCTTGAGCTTCAAATTCATTGGTCCCGTTCACTGCCATTATAAAGCTAGAATGCGTTAGGATATTCATTAATATAACTCCGATTGTGTTCATCAGAAAGAAGAAAGTCATATACACCTAGGATGGCTTGAGGGTGAGTAAATCATGGGGTAATTTTCAATTTAAAGTAATCCTTTAAGATTTCGCATTGGTTATTTTAGTAGCATGAAAAACAAACTAGAAATATATTATATACAGAAACCAAAGCAAAGACAGTTGCCATCACTGAAGCCGTCCGTGACTTCAGACTAGTCTAGTTCTGCACTCTCGCAAAAACTCCGGTAATAGATAATCACTGAAAATTTCTACACTGTGAAATGAATCTCTTACTTACATCATATCTGCACTTTGTTTATGATGAGAGAATCTGCAGAGTGCAGAATTCAGTCAGTGAGCGTGTGTACTGAACAAAACTGGCACTTTCAGGGGTGACTAATCTGAATGCATCTGACTGGCCATTGGTTAGAATGCTCAACGGTGCAAAAATGCTTAAAAAGAAATCTGATGCAACATGAGCAGCTCTAATATAATGCTGCAATCAACACTTTATTTATTTTTCACATTTCACTTTAATTGCAAAAGCAGCAATAGTTTTAGTTGAATTGTGCAGGGCATCACTAGCTGTTTCCATCACCCTGTTTTTATGCACATTTTGAAGTATCGCATCAAAAAAAATGAGTGATGGAAATGCCCAATTTCGAAAAAAATCCCTTAATTTGCAAATTACGCTTAGTTGAGGTGGTTTTTGACTTGTGCGAGAAAGTTATTGCGAATAATGGGAGATGGAAACGCATTTGGCCAATAAATTCTGACGTAGCAAACATTTATCGTTTTCTTATTCATAAGTGTTAATGTGATCCCTTTACGAATGCTCAGTCACAGTGTTTTATTTACTGTTGATTACTAGGTTACAAATACACCGTCATCCGCTCGAAGAGCTTGATGGAAACGCACATAATTCGCATTTGTCTTTTTTCCGTTTTTTGGGAACTTTGAAAAGATTCGCTTTACGTTTGAATGGAAACCCAGCTATTTTCTTTTCATTTTGGTAGCTTTTTTGCCCCAAGCCCCTGTTCATTTCGGACACCTATATAACCATTTTTTCATTACATTTCATTCATTGACAAGCAAAAGCATCATTAAAGAGTCATAAAAACAGTTCACATTACTATATTCTAAGACTTCTGATTTCATAATTTCAAAGCTTGATTTTTTTCTCCAGTACACATTAATAGGAATAGAATAGTGCAGTACATTCTAGGAATGGGAACAAGTACTTGAGTTCTTGGAAGTGAAATGTTTGGAAGTGGAAGTGAAACTTTATTCTGTTTGGTTATGATGGCATTTTGGGCGGTACCTTGAGGTCTGATTGGTTAGTGTTGGGGAGACATGCTGTCCAGACCAGACAACTGAAGTGCAACTATGACTATGAAAGTTCAGTGATGCCTGGAATCACTTTGATAATGAAAGTGCAAGATATACAGTGGCAATCTGTATACATGACATTATAATAAGAACTATATTGTAATTTAATTTTGCAAGTTTGTTTTAGTGTGCTGTTAGAAGAGTTGCACATTCTAACTAGCAACATCAAGTCCATGGCACTAGTGTGCTTTTGTGCAGATGAAAATTCTAATATTAAAGTGTTAGTTCACCCAAAAATGAAAATTATCCCATGATTTACTCACCCTCAAGCCATCCTAGGTGTATATGATCTTCTTTCAGATGAACACAATCTGAGATATATTTAAAAATATCCTTAGTCCTCCAAGGTTTATAATGGTTGTGAATGGGGGGAAGCGTTTTAAAGACATAAATAATGCATCCATCTATAAAAAAAGTAATCCAAACGGCTCCAGGGGGCTAAAAAAGGCCTTCTGAAGTGATGTGTTGCGTTTTTGTAAGAACAATATCCATATTTAAAACTCTATTGATTCAAATAACTAGCTTCTGGTGGATGACCGTACGCAGAATGTGCAAGTCGATTTGTGGCGGATGATGAACGCGAAGGCACAGAGGATAAAGCAAAACAAATCACAGGTCAAGTCTAAAACAATACGTTTTAAAGAGAAATTTCAGAGGATTTCAATATAAGAGAAGAGGAGCTTGAGTTTGTTGCCAAGTCCTATTTGTTTGAACCGCGAGAGGCGTCTAAGCTCACGATACTCCTACATCCTGCGTCATACATCGCATCAGAGGATTACTCATTTGGCACAAGTCGTCCACCGGAAGCTGTAGTTTTAAATATGGATATTTTTCTTAAAAAAAGGTCTTTATTAACCCCCCTGGAGTCCTATGGATTACTTTTTTCTATGGATAGATTAGATTAAATTATTTTTGTCCCCATTCACAACCATTATAAAGCTTGGAGGACTAAGGGTATTTTTAAATATATCTCCGATTGTGTTCGTATGAAAGAAGATAGTCATATACACCTAGCATGGCTTGAGGGTGAGTAAACCATGGGGTAATTTTCAATTTTAAGTTTAAAGAGATAGCTCACCCAAAAATGTCATAATTTACTCACCAAGCTGTTCTAAAACTGTATGAATTTCTTTCTTCTGCTGAACACAAAAGATGATATTTTGATGAATGTCAGTAACCAGTTTATGGGCCCCATTGACTTGCAGTATTATTTTTTTCTCTCCATACTATGAAAGTCAATGAGGTCCATCAGCTGTTTGGTTACCCATATTCTTATTCTTCAAAATATCTTCTTTTGTGTTCAGCAGAAGAAAGAAATTCATACAGGTTTAGAACAGCTTGAAAGTGAATAAATTATGACAGAATTTTCATTTTTGAGTGAACTATCCCTTTAAGTTAAGTTATATGTATGTATCAGTTCAAGTTCACTTATGCATTCGTGTCATTTTGTGTAGATAGAATTTGTAATATGTTTGTTTTTTATATAATCTTATTAGATCAGATAATCTAGAATCATTAGTTTGAGTGAATTAAATGAAACTTGCATATTATTGAATTATTTAAAATGTATTTTATTTAAAACAATCATATTCCTTTTATATGTTTCTCTCAGAAACACTGATGATATATAATATAGCAGTGTTGTTTTTCTTCTTGTCATATTTTCGTATTCGTATCTTGTCATATTAAACATATTATAACAATATGTTTTAATTAAATTAAACTCATTTTATTGATCTATTGAGTGCTTGAAAGGGAAAAATTGACTAAAATGCTCAACCCTAATACTTTCTTTAAATTTTCAGTGTGAGCAAATGGTGAGACAATTTTAACTTTTGTTAAAATGAGATGTCCTCTTAGGAATGACATAAAAACATTATGAATATAAATATATAAATAATTCTCACCAGTCCCTCTCCCGGTTTGATGTCGGTCAGTTGAACTTCCTCCAGACACGCCGATTGGCTCATGAGAGGATCAGAGGTGGTTCTCACAGTCTGGTCACAAATACTGTTCAACACCTTCGACTGTAATTTAGGAGAACAGAGTGTTTAGAAAAATAGTCCTGCATGAATGGGTGGCATCTTCAAATTCTGTCACTCAAGATGATTTCTGTGCATAATGGATATGCATTAGAAATACAGATAATTCTGCGTATGAGTTAATCTCCACGTTTGCCCCATGGCAAAGTATTGGGTGGAGGGAGAAGATTACAGAAGTAAAGTCCCAAGAGGAAGGAGTTGAGATAATAGCTATTATCTGAATTTTCAGTTAGGAAAAGTTAAAAAAAAAAAGAAAAAGAAAACTGTGGGTTTTCCAGAGTCTAAATGGACTAACATGTTGATTGTAACAATAATATAAACACTTATTTTAATTTAATCTAACACAATCTTTAATCTGTGTCTGGAAAAACAGATATCTTTGGTTTACTTTAAAATTCCACATGAATCCAGCCAAGCCCATAAATAAGTCCAACAAACCATAGGGCACGCATAAACAAACTGAATGCTATCTGAGCTTTGATTTAATTTTCCGCTCAGTGCACAAGGACAGGAGTGTAAACAAACCGAACAGTAACATTCTGGATGAAACACTGGAGGGAACAGCATTAAACAACATGGTTTAACTTGATTTATTAATAAGTCGCTGCTGGAATTCTTTCAAAATTTAACCTAGGTTGCGATTTGAAGAGTTGAATGTTCAGCCAGATAGTTTTGACGAGTATCACTTTTTCCTTTCTATATAAATAGCCAGAGTACAACATAACATAAAACACATATTATCTACACAATACCGGTCAAAAGTTTGAAATAATTAAGAAGTCTCTTCTGCTCAACAAGACTGGATTTATTTGATCAAAAATACAGTAAAAACAATAATATTGTGAAATATTAGGGGTGGGAATCTTTAGACACCTCACGATCCGCTTCTGATTCTGGGAGTCACAATCCGTTTCCAAAACGATTCTTAATCTACTTTTTTTATTTTTTATTTTTTTTTATTAATTCATTCGTTTACCAACTTAAAAACCTTAAAATCCCACATTTACATACAGGTGCTGGTCATATAATTAGAATATCATCAAAAAGTTGATTTATTTCACTAATTCCATTCAAAAAGTGAAACTTGTATATTATATTCATTCACTGCACACAGACTGATATATTTCAAATATTTATTTTTTTTAATTTTGATGATTATAACTGACAACTAAGGAAAATCCCAAATTCAGTATCTCAGAAAATTAGAATATTTTGAAAAGGTTCAATATTTATTAATTAGTTCAATAATTAATAATTAACTCAAAACACCTGCAAAGGCCTTTAAATGGTCTCTCAGTCTAGTTCTGTAGGCTACACAATCATGGGAAAGACTGCAGACTTGACAGTTGTCCAAAAGACGACCATTGACACCTTGCACAAGGAGGGCAAGACACAAAAGGTCATTGCAAAACAGGCTGGCTATTCACAGAGCTCTGTGTCCAAGCACATTAATAGAGAGGCGAAGGGAAGGAAAAGATGTGGTAGAAAAAAAGTGTACAAGCAATAGGGATAACCGGACCATGGAGAGGATTGTGAAACAAAACCCATTCAAAAATGCGGGGGAGATTCACAAAGAGTGGACTGCAGCTGGAGTCAGTGCTTCAAGAACCACTACGCACAGACGTATGCAAGACATGGGTTTCAGCTGTCGCATTCCTTGTGTCAAGCCACTCTTGAACAACAGATAGTGTCAGAAGCGTCTCGCCTGGCCTAAAGACAAAAATGACTGGACTGCTGCTGAGTGGTCCAAAGTTATGTTCTCTGATGAAAGTAAATTTTGCATTTCCTTTGGAAATCAGGGTCCCAGAGTCTGGAGGAAGAGAGGAGAGGCACACAATCCACGTTGCTTGAGGTCCAGTGTAAAGTTTCCACAGTCAGTGATGGTTTGGGGTGCCATGTCATCTGCTGGTGTTGGTCCACTGTGTTTTCTGAGGTCCAAGGTCAACACAGCCGTATACCAGGAAGTTTTAGAACACTTCATGCTTCCTGCTGCTGACCAACTTTATGGAGATGCAGATTTCATTTTCCAACAGGACTTGGCACCTGCACACAGTGCCAAAGCTACCAGTACCTGGTTTAAGGACCATGGTATCCCTGTCCTTAATTGGCCAGCAAACTCGTCTGACCTTAACCACATAGAAAATCTATGAGGTATTGTGAAGAGGAAGATGTGATATGCCAGACCCAACAATGCAGAAGAGCTGAAGGCCACTATCAGAGCAACCTGGGCTCTTATAACACCTGAGCAGTGCCACAGACTGATCGACTCCATGCCACGTCGCATTGCTGCAGTAATTCAGGCAAAAGGAGCCCCAACTAAGTATTGAGTGCTGTACATGCTCATACTTTTCATGTTCATACTTTTCAGTTGGCCAAGATTTCTAAAACTCCTTTCTTTGTATTGGTCTTAAGTAATATTCTAATTTTCTGAGATAGTGAATTTGGGATTTTCCTTAGTTGTCAGTTATAATCATCAAAATTAAAAGAAATAAACATTTGAAATATATCAGTCTGTGTGTAATGAATGAATATAATATACAAGTTTCACTTTTTGAATGGAATTAGTGAAATAAATCAACTTTTTAATGATATTCTAATTATATGACCAGCACCTGTATGCTTACATAAGTAATTATAAGTACTTTTAAAAATAATTACAAATCGAAAAAAAAAAAAAAAAAAAAATTAAAACAATTATATGTTAAGAATTTTAAACTAATATAACTTCAAAACATACAAGCAAGTAGCAAATAATAAAGAAGAGCAACGAAACATGTTACAAGCAGTAAACAAAGAGTGCTTTCAGTATTTTAGTTTATCTCTCTCATGTTTACTGTCGTTTGATTGTTACATCATAGTTAGCGGGAGATCTAATAGATTGCATTCATGCACGGATCTCTTTTGAAATATAATAAGTATTGCGGTTTGTCCTGTTCATTTAACCCCTTTAGACAAAACTGGCTGTGTTTACATTAATTTTGCGTTATAAAACCATTTTGAGACGCAAGTACATTAAACCACTTACACAGAGTCGCTCGTGCACAGCCGCATGCGCGAGCACGCTTCACAAACAAAGCGTCAGCATTTGAAATTGAAAGCAGCCTTCTGTAAGTAGATCTTATTGTAAGATGTAAGATGCCTTCGTAGATCATTTGTAAGGAAAATACCGACAGGCAAGACCGCGCACAGCAACATCAAACAAAGAGTGCATCCTGTTCAACGAAGCCCTCGAACGTCATTGTAATTCGCTTCAACCTTTCCGAACTTTATGAAAGATAATTTTACGGAAGATTTAAATGGTGTATGTGTGTGAGGAATTGGAAGCAAGCAGAATCCGGGTTTTTCTAAAGCACACTCAGCATCATCGCGCATCTGAATAAAAACTAAGCTCAGAATCGATAGAGAGAATATCACGATGCATCGATTTTTTTCTCCCACCATTATGAAATATTACAATTTAAAATAACGGTTCTCTATTTGTAATTTATTCCTGTTCTAAATATTCAGCATCATTATTCCAGTCTTAAGTGTCACATGATCCTTCAGAAATCATTCTAATATGAAGATTTTGATGCTCAATTATTATTGGTGCTCTATTAATAATGGCTCCTATTATTATTATTATCAATGTTTTGCTACTTACTATTTTTGTGGAAACTGTGAGAAATTTTTTTCAAGAAACTGTGATGAATAGAAAGTTCAATAAAACAGTATATATTCGAAATTGCAACATTATAAATGTCTTTATTGACACTTTTGATCAAGTGAATGCATCCTTACCCCAAACTTTTGAATGGTAAACTGTGAAAAGTGTTAAGCTGCAATTATTACAGAAAAGAGCTATTTCTACAATGTTTTAACTTAAGGAAATTAAATTAGTTTAGCTGGTATAAATTGATGTGTATACAGTCAATGATGTTAAATAATATTTTTGACTAAAAGCAGTTATTTTATGTTAACTTTTTTTTTTTTTTTTTTTTTTTTGCCAGTGTAGTGTACCACAGTTTCCGCTAATATATGAAGCTACAAAACTTGAGCACCAAATCATATTTCTAAAGGATCATGTGACACTGAAGACGGGAGTAATACTGAAAATTCATCTTTGCCATCACAGAAATAAATTACATTTTTAAAAAAATATATATTAAAATAGAAAACAATTTGCAACGGTATTTAGCAATATTACTATTTTTAATGTATTTCTGATTAAATAAAAACTTAAAAAACTCAAAAATAAAAGAAATATATATCCCAAAATATTTTGTTTTTATTTTCTTAATTATTCCAACCCTTTAACCTGTAGTGTATATTTGTCTTGTATTTCAGACAGACCAATTATATTCATCAACTTCTTATGAATGGGCTACCTTTCTTTCTGTCGCAGATGCGTGACAGGGAAGGAATACATAACAGGATCAGACCCATTCATGCTTTGGGAGTCTGATTTTGCCAACCTATTATGCGTAGACTTATGTGTGCTTGCATGTAAATTCCAAACTTCCTTCACTCTTCCCAATGCCAAATACTACACAGGTATAACTGCATGTGTTCACAACTTAAGAGTTTAAATTTACAGTTCTTGGCAAATTAATTAAAATCTGTTACTGATTCAAAATGACATGAAGAAAATTATAGTCAGTAATGTAATCTTTTAGATTAAACATTTTAGGTAATGTATTCTGACTACCTTTTGGTTACTTTTAGATTACTTTTGAACCAAATCGTTTATTCCATATATTTGAGTAGAATAATCTCAACATTTTTATATAAAATACAAAGAGGAAAAAATGTGTTCCATTCTTTATTATTAGTAACATTAAGTGCAATAACATTAAAGGATAAGTTCACTCTAGAATTAAAATTTCCTGATAATTTACTCACCCCCATGTCATCCAAGATGTTTATGTCTTTCTTTCTTCAGTCGAAAAGAAATGAAGATTTTTGAGGAAAACATTGCAGGATTTTTCTCCATATAGTGGACTTCACTGGGGTTCAACGGGTTGAAGGTCAGAATGTCAGTTTCAGTGCAGCTTCAAAGAGCTTTACCAGACGAGGAATAAGTGTCTTATCTAGCCAAACGATTGATCATTTTCTAAAAAAATTAATTAAAAAAATTATAAATATATATATATATATATCTATATATATCTCGAATCTGATTGGCTGATAGCCGTGCGATATTCTAGTCATAACAGCACTCTTACCTTTTCACCGTTTGTATCACTCCGCTTAAACCGACTGTCACGGCGGCCGAGCAAATCCACCGTAATTTTTGTGAATACTACATCTGTTGTACCATGAACTGTAGTTTTAAAAAAAACTTTTTTTTTTTTTTTTAGGCGAGAATGTAGTTGTTTAGACCTGAATTATGTGTATCTGAAAAACAAATGTATTCAATTTTGTATCTCTATTGTATTTGTTGTATTGTTAAAAAAAAAAGAAGCTTGTCTTGCACTGCTCTGCGATCCGCAACGCATTACATACTCACGTTTGAAAGGTCACGCGTGATGTAGACAGAAGTACCTTGGTAGGGAAAAAAACTCATCTCATTTTCTCCTCCAACTTCCAAATCGAAAGACGTCGTTTTGCTTTAGGGCCTTTGCCTTAGTCTTTGCATGTTCGCTTTGTAAACACTTGCTCGGTACTTCCGCCTATGTAGGGTGACCATATTTCTCATGGTGTAATACGGGACGGGAGAGCAAAGGGTGGGCAATATGACCATTTTTTTTGTAATATGAGAAATTATTGTTATATATATATAAAAAAAAGTAGTTTACAAACAATACAACAAATACAATAGAGATACAAAATAGAATAAACTTGTTTTTCAGATACAGTAGGTTTATTTACCATGTATACATTTAACATATTTTGTTGTTTGATCAACATTAATGACAGACAGATATTTAATTAGGCTACTGTCCCTTTAAGACCAAATTCATGGATGTAATATACTGACACATATCCGGTTTTCACCTACCTGTTTACATCTACTGAAGCCATAACCGACTGTATTTACATGAGATACTCCACATGATGGACATTTTGGCAACTATGTGTGCATTTGACCATTCAGGCGTGAGGAGAACTGTTCGCACGCTGTCTGAAAAAAATCGCGCACAAGGAAAGAGAGAGAGAGCGCGCGCAAAAGGTGTGTCATTCAGCGCGATTTCGCCTATCCCGCCTTCACTAACGGCAAGTTAATCGATAACGAATTTTGATTGGATGGTAATTTTATTCTACGACGAATCTGATTGGGCTGTTCTTGCATGACAACACTACTACTACTACTCATTCGATCAGTCGTAACTAAATTTTAGGAAAGATGAAATATGGGACGAAACATGTTTTTTCTTAATGAGTCGGGACACTAAAAATAGAGATGAAATACGGGACTGTCCCGGGAAAAACAGTACATATGGTCACCCTACGCCACGCGTGACCTTTCCAACACGATTACGTAATGCGTGGTGCATCGCAGAGCAGTGCAAGATGAGTATTTGTGGTTACAAAGTATATCATTTTTTTTTATTTTTTAGAAAATGATCATTTCGCTAGATAAGACCCTTATTCCTCGTCTGGGATCGTGTAGAGCTCTTTGAAGCTGCATTGAAACTGACATTTGGACCTTCAACCCGTTGAAGTCCACTATATGGAGAAAAATCCCGGAATGTTTTCCTCAAAAACCTTCGTTTCTTTTCAACTAAAGAAAGAAAGACATGAACATCTTGGATGACATGGGGGTGATTAAATTATCAGGAAATTTTAATACTAAAGTGAACTTATCCTTTACGTGAAAGTTGGCATAAAATGGAAATTCTACTTTCTAAATGCATTTTATTGGTCTTAGTGTGAACAATTCATCAATGCATATGTGTAATTTATTTTTAATTTGTTTGAGCTTGTAATTTTTAATCAAAAAGTGACATTCTGGTGAAGAGACTTCTCTTAGTTGATGTATGCCAGATTTCGCCAATCATTTAGTCAGCCATTCCTCCAGTCTTCAGTGTCACATGATCCTTCAGAAGCTATGCTGATTTGATGCTTAAGAAACATTTCTTATTATTATCAATGTTGTTACAAAAATATGTTTGGTACAAAAATAGTCTTTATTGGGGGTTGGACTGAAATCTTTTGTTAACAGGAAATGATGCATGATAAATAGTAATGAGGCTATCACATTTAACCCAGATGCCTGACAACCTGAGAAACAAAACTAACTAAAACATTATCGCCATTTACACAAGTGAAAGAAATAAAACCAATAACTTTATGGCTATTTAAAAAAAAAGCAATAATGGAAATGCAAAAAGATACTTACAACATCCAAAACCTTCTCTTCCATGTCATACACAGTGCAGTCCTGTGCAAGAAAGAAAGAAAAATTGCAGAGCATGTTTGAACCACTGTGAATAATAAAAACAAAAAGTTCAGATTCAGGAATGTTGTATAATTACAGAGCTTGACACAGCAACAGTGAATGACCTCCAGCCTTAAATAAACAGCTTTCAGCCTTGAATTACATCTCCATGTCCACTCCAAGACAAGATAATTACACAACACATTGTGGGAGTACACCAAAGTGATGAAGAGGAGACAAGACAAGGGAACCCAGCGTCTGGTGCATTAAGAGTAGAAGGTAAAGAAAGCTTCAATTAAGGCATTTTGATATCGAAAGATTCCACATACTGAGCTGAAATTGACGGAACACTGAAAAGGAAGCAGTCCTGATCTAAAGAAGTTTATCGATGGTTGCTGGACATTCGCTATGACAGCTTTAAAGGGATGTTTCACCCAGCAATTTGCATACAGTACATGACACAAACAAACATCAACTTAAAGTGCAAACCTCATTGGTTCTCGCATGATCTAACATGGCTCAGAGTAAATTTACTTGAAGCCACTCAAAGTTCAATGTCTCCTAAATTCAGTCCACTGCAAGAGTTCATGTCTGGAATGTGTTTGTGTTCTTATTTCTGAGCTCCACATGACTGGGAATCAGAGGGAGATGTCAGAAGCAGTTGTGTTAATCTGTCACTCTTCTGCATTTGTTGAGCTGCATTCCTGTTCTCCAGTAAGAGGCTATGCAATCTAATGATTTTTATCCCATATCGTTAAATTCCTGACTGGAAACTCAACTTTAATATGGAGTACCAGACACTCTTGAAAACACCCATGCCGTTTCTGACCATTTCGGTGCTAGGCAAGATCCCTATTGGCTCCAGTTTACTCTTGGTTGACTATTTCTCTCTCCCAACTACTCGCTTTCCGATCACTAATACAAAACTTTAAAAGGTCAAAGTGATTTGGAACTCTAATGCGCTCAGGATCTGCCTGGAAGTACTTTAGCCGTGCGTTTCATGAAAAATAATTGCACACCTAAGAACGTTCATCACCAGCCAATCAGAATCAAGCATTTAACAGCCCTGTAGTATAAATGAAAAATAAATGTAATTAATAAGTATCCCCACTATCACAGAGAGTAGGGCCCTATGAAATCTGTTTATATATAACTTTTTTTATCCAATTTTTATTCTTTTGGACTCCATTTTAATTGGTAAATTAAATTTTAGTACTCAAAAAGCATTTCTAATTCATTGAAAACAATTTATTAGAAGTTCAACAAAAATTATATTCTTAGGGCCCTATGAAATTAGTTTTTTGTCTCATTCCATTTTTTTTTTTTCTGAATTCTGTTTTCTCCATTTTAATTTTCAATCCATTTGAATGGTTTAATTCAATTTTAATAATCAAAAAGCATGTCTAATTAACTAAATTCATAAAACTTAAACAATGTAATTATTTATTACCTTTTTTACAATAACATTACTTTGAGAGGTACATTCTACTGTGCAACAGTAATATATTTCTGTCACAAATCTTCGATTTAAGCCAAACTTTTATTTTGATGGGTTGTCATGAAGACCTTCAAGTTTCTGCGTGAATATGATGATAGTTTTGTCAAATTAAATGGTAAAATGCTGGTGAACTCTCCAAGCAGCTCTGGAGATGAAGTTCACATGTTCATGTCCTGAGATGGCAGACACTAAAAACACAACGAGCATCATGAGTGCATGAGTATATGTAGTAGAGACACGATTCTGACCACGTTTTCCACATCGCGGAAATCACAGGGCCCTACATAGACGGCCAAGATCAAACTTAAACCATGTAGTCACTCCAGAGCTTCCATAGAATACCATTTTTTCCTTATTGGCAACTAAACAATACAGTATATTACGAAAATATTTCATTAATTTGAATCATTTATTTATTTTTTTAAATCAGTTTGAGTGAATGATTCAGTGACTCAGCATTTTTAAAAAGCATTTTTATACAAATCTTTTGGATTAATGATTTAATGACATACTTTTTCACTTGGCGCCACCTACTGATCTAATGAAGTAATTGATTCAATCTTTATTTGAAGCATCAAAAAGGTGATTTTCTCTATTCTGATCGCTATTCGCTACCATAGACATCCGAACCATAACCTTCGAATTATTGTAAAAGAGAAATAATGATACGGTGTGGTTGAAAAGACTGTTTATGAAGCTGTTTCATATCTATACATGATCTCTCTAGATCAGCGGCAGCACCAACACAGATTTGAATGTTTGCTGTGATCGCACTCAAAGGTTTTAATAGACACAGGAGAATCGTTGGCATTTAGGAATAAGATTGTGTGGGTGCTTGAATCGAGATTGCAATCTTTTAACGATTAATCGTGCAGCTATCAAACCAACATCCGTCTCAAAGCATCTCTGATAATGGCAGCTTTGAAAGCACACAGAACACAAGACTCCCACTGAGAACATCTTGCAGAGGGCAACCACAAGCAAGGAAGATAACATGGAGGAATGTTGGCGGCCATGTTACAAAAGCATCCTAGCTTGTTTTAATGAAACTGTAAACTCAGAACCTGTGACTGATGTGTTGGGGGGTCTGCTTGTTACTGTCTGAAGTAAATCCCCCAAAGCAAACACAGCAAGGCAACACATGGTCAGATAACTAGCTTCAGGCTTGGATTGAATCCAGCTTTCCAGCTCTAAATCCCCCACTGGGAAATGCTTTAGAGCTTAAAAATGAACATTAGTTTATGTTCTAGTGTGTCTGTCCTAAAAGTCATACTGACCTGTTGAACTGTAGTGGTCAGTTCCAGACACAACTGAATGATTTTGTTCTTGGTGGTGGTGAAGTCACTGATTCCTGTCAATGGAGTTCTGCAGACAGAGGAAATTAGGGTTAAAAGACCCTACAACATTCACACTGTGTAAAAAGATCAAATTAATACGAGGACAGGACAAAAAACTTCTTGCACAGGATTTTCTGATGTGGCCTTATAATAGCAAAGAACTTTATTTCCATCACCGCGTGTCTGGAATTTCTGAATCGGTGGTCATAAAAACCGGAGCTGGGATTAAACACATTACCATATAGCTCCCTATAAACCTATTAAATGCAGTCAAACAGTTTCCCTTTGTTTTTTCCAGACAGATCAGAACAATGACACCATATAACTTGAGAAGATATCACTGAATTTCTGTGGTTAAAACATTATAATAATAGTACCAGTGGTTTTGACTTTAAAGGAATGTTCTGAATTTAAAGTCAACATCTTTTATGTCATAATATACACGCAAAATTGCGGTTACCATAAGGCACTTGAAAACAGGGCCTTGCACTTCAAGGGCTTAAAAGCAGAAATATGAAGCTTGTACTTTTGTAACACTTGCATAAATTCATATTTAAATAGATGAAACTAGGCCTGGGCGATAAAACGGTATCGATATTTATCGACGGTACGTCTTAATCGATAACGATAGAAATTTTTTTCGATATAACTCTCGATATAGTTTCACTTAAAAGCGTTCAAATGTAAACAAAAATTAAGTTCGGTTGCATGAACAACTTGACGTAAACGGTCTAAATATACTTAATATTTTTGTGTTGCACCATTAAACTTAGCTGAAGCGTAACTCTACGTATACACTAAATATTTACGGAAGCCTCCTATCTGGAGTAACGGTTGGAATAAAATAGCAGACTGACTGCATCAATAAGCTCTTGTTTTACCTGACATACTTCATTTTTTACACATATATGATGCTGCTGACATTTAAACTCTCTTACATTTTAAGAGAGAGAACATTATGTGAAAAGATTACTTTGTTAGCCACTCTTCAACACGGACCCGTCCTAAACAGCGCGCCGCTGTGTGCATCGGTCAAATAAAATCAGTCATAATCAATAAATGTCATTTCTTATGTTTTTTTTTTTGTATCAGTATTTATTTATTGATCCTTAATTTCGTTTCAAATACAGTTTCTGAATGTTATTTACGTATAAAAACATTCATGATTAAATTGTAGGCTATTATATTTAATGGAAACTTATTTTTACTGTTAGCTACGTGAAGCAAAATAAGTCAGAATGAAGGATAAACTGAAATTCACGGAATTTCAACAACTTCTGCTCATGTATTTGAAGGATCACTGCGGGTAAACGTCATATTATGCGACTACGCAAAACTTTACGGAGACCTTACGAGCTACTAGCTACGTTCTGCCTTAAGAACAAATGGTGCAACCAAATAGGGAAAAAAGCAATCCTACATTTTGTCTGTAGATTGGATTCAATTTCTGTGGCATTCTGCATCTTCACACAAATCAACTCTCAATGCACTGAACTACAGCCGTGTTGAGGCATGCTTCTGTCAAAAAACACAACTGACTCTTTTAACTTTAAGGAGGGAAAACAGCCGCAGTTTTGTTTTTCGCATTTATATGTATTTATGGGTGGACCATGTCTCTCACAGTCAAAATCTACTGGAATCTTAAAAGGAACATTTGTGTGGTTTTTGGAGTAGTTGCACTATAAAACTGATATCTCAAAGATTATGCTATTTCAGTTTTTCTACTTCAAAATTCCATATTTATTCCAATGTGTCACTAGCCGTTTCTTTGTAATTGTTTGTTACTAAGTTACTAAGCCAGTAGTGTGGACTTTACGTTCCAATTTAAGAAAGGACTTACGAATGGCTGGTGCAACCCTACCCAGATGCGCAAACGGCACGTGAGATCAAAACACACAAACACATGAAAATGAATGCTTTACCTACTGGCGACGAAGAGATTGTGAATAAAAAAGGACATGTCAGCTCGTTCAGTTTCCTTACATTTTACAGTTGATCTACTTCAAAGTTTGCTCGATTTTGAGAGAGCAGTTATGTCGGTATTAATAGCTGCACAAACAGTGCTTTCAATCACACAGTATCTTTATTTCTGTTACAAATATTCAAATTGTCGCAGAAGTACTGAGATAAAAGTTTATAGTTCAGATAAAACACTAATGTCTGTTATCGATCAAAACAGAGCAAATCAGCTTTCGAAAGAAACTCGAACGCGCTGAAAATGACGCATTTATCGATTACGTTGTGACAAGTGAGTGTTAAAAAAAAAATGTACTTTCAAATACACTAATTCATCCAGTAATGGAGTATTTATGAGAATCAGCGTGTCATTGAAGATTTAAAAAAATATATTTAAAAATTTAAAATAGACTGCAGCACTTAATATTTTTTCCAAAACCTCTAAATTACATGTTATTTCGTTCAGTTGTCATTCAGAATTATGATCTCGGTTTGAAACAAACAAAAAAGTTTCTCAGTTTATCCAGAATCGTGCAGCTCTAAGTTTCTTTAACACTTATTTATTTAATCTTCATATAAAATATAAGAGAGATTTGTTTACATTTTATTTTGCTTTGTTTTAAAAATTATTTGTTGTTTGCCTTAATTAAAAACATTTTTAATAATTATTGATACCGATCAATATGTAACATTATATCGTGATAATTTTTTTAGCTGTATTGCCCAGCCCTAGATGAAACTAGACAAAAAAAAAAAAATTAAATTAAATAAAATTCTTACTCATACCCAGCATAATTCCTGTGTTGGGAATTTTCCCCTTTTTGCCAGAATATGTGGCAACAAGCACAGTTAAAATATATATAATGCCACCTGCCAATGGCTGGTGACTTAAGAAAATTTACCGGCCAAAATTATTTTTTAACAGCTATCAAACAAAAACAGGCAGTTATGACACCAATATTTTAGATGCTAGTGAAAATTCACAATCCTCTATTCCAATTTCGATACCACAGCTAAAACTACTAGCTTAACTAATATAAATTTACATTTTTAAAGACAAGTAAGAACAAATAATTAAATTACAAGCAATAGCACAAATAAATATAATACAACAAAAATACAAATGAAATTAACAGTACTTTTAAGACAGGTCTAACAGTATTTTTTAGGTACAGAAATTTAATAAAGCAAGCTAATCAAATAAACAGCACTGCACAGTCTTAATATCCTTTTTAAAGTTTAAGAGCAGGGAGTGATTTTTTTTTTTTTTTTTTTCATTCCTTTGTTGTTTGGTTAACATTAAAAATGCAGCAGGATTATTAGGACGCTGTCACTTTAAGACCAAACACACGCATGGATCTTACGTTTTCTTTCTCAACTGAAGACATAACAGACTATGTTTACTAGGATTACTGACCGATACAGGCATTTTTTGACATTTCTTTTGAAAATGTGTCCGTTCAAGCACAGGAGAGATTGAGAGAGCGCTCAACTTAGTATTTGCGCGCTGTCTGAGATGCGGTTTTCAGGGATGTTGAACTTCCCACAGCGCGCCCTTTCACGTGTTCCAGCGCTTGAATTTTTACATAAGAAAGGCTTAAACTTTCGTGATGAACTTTCAGCACTGACCCGTCAATGGTACAGAGTGTCGTTCACAATTGTTCACGTTCATCTACTCACCAACACTGGTTTTTACTCGCATTTGGCGCTAGGTGAGTGTTAATTTTGTTTGTTAAAATTAGTATCTTAGTTAAACAGCATGCTACGTCAAACCCAAATTCCTTTAAGGAAAGTCAGCTCACTCTGCGGCCATATTTATATCGCCCTTGGGCGACACTTTCTAGTCATGCAAGTACTACAACTATTTACTTGAATGGGGAATGTTAACGGTTTGTTGAAATAGGGAAAAAGCAATCCTACATTTTGTCTGTAGATTGGATTCAATTTCTGTGGCATTCTGCATCTTCACACAAATCAACTCTCAATGCACTGAACTACAGCCGTGTTGAGGCATGCTTCTGTCAAAAAACACAACTGACTCTTTTAACTTTAAGGAGGGAAAACAGCCGCAGTTTTGTTTTTCGCATTTATATGTATTTATGGGTGGACCATGTCTCTCACAGTCAAAATCTACTGGAATCTTAAAAGGAACATTTGTGTGGTTTTTGGAGTAGTTGCACTGTAAAACTGATATCTCAAAGATTATGCTATTTCAGTTTTTCTACTTCAAAATTCCATATTTATTCCAATGTGTCACTAGCCATTTCTTTGTAATTGTTTGTGAAATTTACTAGGAATTTCGGAGTGAAAAATAGTTTCAAAGTAAATCCTACAACACATTTTTTCTTTTCTTTTCAGTGCATGTGGAGTGTTGCAAATCAGTCATTTAGCAGTTTCCACTTCAGTAAGGATGCTGCCTATGTAGGGAGGATATAGCAAGGCAGCTAACTGGGATTTGGAACAGCTTTTGTTCATAAAAATCTCACCCTGCATGAGAAAGATGTGGTTAGCTGTGCACAGAGTGGTTAGGAAAGAAAGGCGGATTGTATCTGGTTACAACTGTCTACCCTGTCTGGAAAAATCTAAATGTAAGTGCTGCTCATGCAAGTCTAAGTTCAGACTCTGCAGTGAATTATATGACCTTCCAGAGAATTACCATCAGTTTTAAGAGTAAAAGCTCCTTATAAATCATCTGTGCGCAACACAAGATAGCCCTTTACATGCTTAAATTCCCTGGGAACTCTGTCCATATGCCTCCTTTACAGAAATAAAGGAGCAATAGAAATAGAAATAAGCAATAGAAATATGTAAAGAAATGATTAATAGGGATGTTTGTACCTGTCCAGCCATGCCAGGAGGCTTTTGGCTGCTCCAATAAGTTCAACCACAGAGGAGAGGAATTCATTTGGGAGCTTGCTAGACGTGTTGCTTTCATACGTTGGGCTCTTCCTGCGTTCTGACGTTGCATTCTGAAGGCTGTTGGTCACAGCTCTCATCTTCAGCACCAGATTCTTCAAGTTATCCGTCTCCACACCATAGTTCTGAGGAAGAGGCAGAAAATTGTACATTACTGTAAAGCCCGTATACATACAGTATAAAAGTATACAGTACATTACTGCGTACAGTGTGCATGATGTAAATATCGTCATCAGCATAGTACATGCTTACTGTAAACGCACAGCCAGATTTTTCTAACCGCATGGTAGGGTTTCACAATGAATCAAAATAATTCATTATTTAATTAAATGTACGTGTTGCATGTTTCAGAGTGAAGCGTTTGGGTAATTCTAATGTCTATTTGTGAATAATCTTCCGATTTTTGTAATGAGCCCTTAAAACTTCTCTTTTGTTGATAAGCTTCTCAAAATAAAATAAAAGTTTGATGGTTTAACGTTTAAACATGAAGATAAGATTTAATTACAATACTAATATTTATGGCTGTCTTATCTTCTTCATGTTCAAATGTTAAACCATCAAGCTTTTTTGACGAAATTTAGTAGTACTACTACTACTACTACTATTATATTATTATTATTATTTTATAGTCATAACATTTTGGCCAAATCACACAGCCTTACAAACAACACAATCCTTTATTTTTAAAAATCACAAGCACAATTTTTTTAATCAGAAAACGGTCATTCGATTTTTCCCCAAATCGTGCAGCCATACTGAGCGTATACTCTTATGTAATCACATTGGAAAGGTCACGCGTGACGTAGGTGAAAGTACTGCTGTAGGTCAAAACTCCATCTAATTTTCTCCTCCAACTTCAAAATTGTCCGACATTGTTGAGCGTTTGACTTAGTCTTTGCACGTTCACTTTGAAGACACTGGATCGGTGCTTCCGCCTACATCAAGCATTACCCTTTTCGACTGAAGAAAGAAAGAAATATCTTTGATGACATGGGGGTGAGTAAATTATCAGGACATTGTAATTTTGTAGTGAACTAATCCTTTAATTGTTTATGGAGAGAAATAGCACATACAGTGGGTACGGAAAGTATTCAGGACCCCCTAAAATTTTTCACTCTTTGTTATATTGCAGCCATTTGCTAAAATCATTTAAGTTCATTTTTTTTCCTCATTAATGTACACACAGCACCCCATATTGACAGAAAAACACAGAATTGTTGACATTTTTGCAGATTTATTGAAAAAGAAAAACTGAAATATCACATGGTCCTAAGTATTCAGACCCTTTGCTCAGTATTTAGTAGAAGCACCTTTTGATCTGATACAGCCATGAGTCTTTTTGGGAAAGATGCAACAAGTTTTTCACACCTGGATTTGGGGATCCTCTGCCATTCCTCCTTGCAGATCCTCTCCAGTTCTGTCAGGTTGGATGGTAAACGTTGGTGGACAGCCATTTTTAGGTCTCTCCAGAGATGCTCAATTGGGTTTAAGTCAGGGCTCTGGCTTGGCCATTCAAGAACAGTCACAGAGTTGTTGTGAAGCCACTCCTTCTTTATTTTAGCTGTGTGCTTAGGGTCATTGTCTTGTTGGAAGGTAAACCTTCGGCCCAGTCTGAGGTCCTGAGCACTCTGGAGAAGGTTTTCGTCCAGGATATCCCTGTACTTGGCCGCATTCATCTTTCCCTCAATTGCAACCAGTCGTCCTGTCCCTGCAGCTGAAAAACACCCCCACAGCATGATGCTGCCACCACCATGCTTCACTGTTGGGACTGTATTGGACAGGTGATGAGCAGTGCCTGGTTTTCTCCACACATACCGCTTAGAATTAAGGCCAAAAAGTTCTATCTTGGTCTCATCAGACCAGAGAATCTTATTTCTCACCATCTTGGAGTCCTTCAGGTGTTTTTTAGCAAATTCAATGCGGGCTTTCATGTGTCTTGCACTGAGGAGAGGCTTCCGTCGGGCCACTCTGCCATAAAGCCCCGACTGGTGGAGGGCTGCAGTGATGGTTGACTTTCTACAACTTTCTGCCATCTTCCGACTGCATCTCTGGAGCTCAGCCACAGTGATCTTTGGGTTCTTCTTTACCTCTCTCACCAAGGCTCTTCTCCCCCGATAGCTCAGTTTGGCCGGACGGCCAGCTCTAGGAAGGGTTCTGGTCATCCCAAACATCTTCCATTTAAGGATTATGGAGGCCACTGTGCTTTTTTGTAACCTTGGCCAGATCTGTGCCTTGCCACAATTCAGTCTCTGAGCTCTTCAGGCAGTTCCTTTGACCTCATGATTCTCATTTGCTCTGACATGCACTGTGAGCTGTAAGGTCTTATATAGACAGGTGTGTGGCTTTCCTAATCAAGTCCAGTCAGTATAATCAAACACAGCTGGACTCAAATGAAGGTATAGAACCATCTCAAGGATGATCAGAAGAAATGGACAGCACCTGAGTTAAATATATGAGTGTCACAGCAAAGGGTCTGAATACTTAGGACCATGTGATATTTCAGTTTTTCTTTTTTAATAAATCTGCAAAAATGTCAACAATTCTGTGTTTTTCTGTCAATATGGGGTGCTGTGTGTACATTAATGAGGAAAAAAAAAAAGATGAAACTTTCTAGTGCGCATGTGTTGAGTGCTTGTGTTCGTGCATGCTATCAAATGGAATATAGTTTGAAAGGCTTCACGTTCTGTACGCACGTGACCAAACTCTGGACTAACTCTGGACCTATTCATTATTGTGATTGGTTACAATGGCATATTGGGTGATGGCTTATAGTTCGACTGGATAGAGTCAAGAACTGTATGTGCCAGTGCAACAATGTTTGCAGAGGATACAGAATGTGGTCATGCATTCAAAAACAGTTTACACAACACAACTGACAGAAGGGAACAGACTGTTTTTGAAAGCTGAACAGCTTTTTCTCTTGACACTCTGTCTTAAATGCAGTGCTCATGGCGTGAGATGCTGAAAAAACAGCAAGGCACAAAGCAGCGGTATAAGTCTGACACATTGACCAGCTTCATCACCAATTTTCCAACAGGTATTTAGCTGATTTATCTGTGCTGCACGATTATGGCAAAATTTTTTAATTGCGATTATTGATTATGATGATCACAATTTACATTAAATGATGTATTGAATAGCTTTATACCATTGTTTGAAGCAACTGCATGCCATATTTTTGTATAAAAATATAAAAAAGCAATCTGAACACACAATTTTTTAAAATAGTTTTTCTATAGCATTAAACCTCAAATGTCAACTATATATTGGTTTGGTTTTAAAAAAGTCAACATATGCATGGAATAACAATAGGGGCTTTTGCCACCAGTGTGGTTCCCCGAGAACTAATGTTCCCCTAGGGCCTGAAGTGACGTAAACTTGTTGTCGTTACTTTTATTTTGACAGCGCTGAGAACAGTTCAGGCAGATCCTGAGCACACAGTGCTCGCATTCTCCGTCTTCATTAGTTTATGATCAGTTTAACAGTCCTGTCTAATACGTTATTAGGTAGAACTGTTATACAAAGAAAGTAGACAGTATATGAAACAGTATTAGCTTTTGCTGTGCCCGCGTGGTTGATGCCCAATGTGACTAGCTTAGCAGAAATACATAATCATGTTTGCTTAAAGTCGCCCTGGATTTTCTCCTTAGCGTACGGTTCAGAGGTCCATCTATCACTGTTTTCCATGTTTGTAGAGTTAGTTTGTGGAGTTAATATATAGGCTGTGTGTGTACACGACTTTTTAAAAATGGCGGGTGGTGGTGTTTTGCGTGCGTTCGACATATCAGCATACATCTATGTCACTGGTAGCTCCTTTTTTACTGGGTTAGACCTTTTACATTCTGAAGTAGTCGTGATTTGCCTCTCACAACGTGACATGCTCATAACACACCTCTTAAACATGCAGAATAATGTAAGTGGATATTTTTCCTTGTAATCGCGCCTTTGAACGATTACGAAATCATGGCATCCATAATCGCAATCGCGATTAGAAATTTGATCAATTGTGCAGCCCTATGTTGAGTATTCAAGCAGCTAAAATGACCAAAATGCCCACCACAAATCTGTTTTCTCTTAATATATTCATTAAGCGGCTCTACTAGAAACACATTTGCCTTCTTTAACCAGATTTTATCTTTTATTCTCTATTTATTTCATTTTAGTTTAAAGAGTTAGTGATTCCTGCATGGCACTGACTGAGAAAGCGATAAATCCAATTGCTTCAGCAGTGAAACATTCTTCAGGTTGCACTCCATGCCAATGAGATGTGCACATTACACCACCTAATGGATATAAACAACACACGTTTGCATTTTACTTCTGTTTTTTATGGTGTCTTTGTATGCCATTGATTTAAAACTATTTATTTGTAAATAAAAACTTGATGCTTGACTTGCCCACTACATATTTAGTAGACATTTATCCACTTCTGGAATGCAATGAATGTAGGCTTGTTCAGCAGATGCAGCAAAATGCAAAGAGACTGTATTGCATACAGTGCAATTTAATCCACACTTAGAAGGTATTAAATTCAACACCCCATGCTCAACTGTTATATGATGTAAAGCAATTGGACTGTTTAAAATTTCACAGCCCTATTTAGAAAGTGTGCTTCTTGATTTAGCTGCTAAACCTGGCATCCCCTGTGCTCTACTTTAATATATTGGAAAGGACAAGAGCATTCCTCCTGGTCTGGCGAATCTCAGTTTGCAAAAGTATACTGCATCCAAAGCCAAAAACTCTTGCTCATCTCTGAAAGAAAGAAAAAAAATCTACTTCTGCTATGGTGTAGAAAGGATAGTTCACCCATAAATACAAATTCTATCATCATTTCCTCACCTTCAGTTTGAGATCATTTTTGTTTGCACATTCATGCAGTACATGTATGTGGTGCCTCAGAATGTTTTGTGCCAGGTTTGATGTCAATGACATCAAATGTAATTGGTTCACGTCTTGCATCCTTTATCATTACTGATGTAAAAAACTAAAGCGAGGCTATCTGAGGTATAAAACCAAGATGTAAAAGAGTAAATAACCAATTTTGGCCATATGGCTTCTGATAACTTTGGATACAGAACATGAACGACTTATATAGTTCTATTATATAAACAGTCAAACCAAAAATTATTCAGACATTTTTGATATATTTTTACTAGTGGGTGCAGGACACTGTAGTTCATTTATGTAAGTGAGGATAGCAAAATAAAGTAAACTGACATATTATACCCAAAAATTCTTCATACAGTCGACTACCAGTAAAATGGGTAAATATTTGGAACCAAAAATTATTCAGACACTTTGATCTGACTATGTTTTGCTTAAGTGTTATCTGACAGAATTAAGATTAAGAAGATCTTGTCATATTTTATTACCATTTATTTTCAACAATAATGAATAAACTGCATTAATGAATGAATTGTTCATGGTGCCTGAATACATTTTGGTTTGTCTGTAAGTTGCTGTTTGAGCATAAACAATCTGCAAAGTTACGATGCTCAAAGTTCAATGCAAAGGGAGATTTTCTTTTACAGAAATCACTTTTTAAAGGACTACAACAAATGGCTGGTAGGGACTACAACGAGCTTCTTCCTGGGTTGGTGACATCACAAACCCCAAAAGTTACATAAACCCCGCCCCCAGGAACAAACAACAAAGAGGGTGAGGCCATGTTGGGCTGCTTTAGAGAAGAGGAAGAGATGTTGTAGTAGTCGTAGTTGTAGTTGAGTGTTGTTGTCATGCCGTCATTTTACGCCGGACTGCTTCACAAACAAGGGTCAATTCAACGCTGGATTTGCACAAAAGATTAACATGACTAACCGTTCAGTTTCATTCTAAAAGTTGTAACTTCTTCCTGAGTCTCTCCATCAGTGTCGACTCCGGTTTGAACAATGTAAGGCTGAACACAGTTACTGACAATCCTCATTTTGTCTGCGTGAGATTCTCCAGCTTTGTTGTTGTTGAGCAACCGAAGCGTAAGCTGTTAAAGCTCCGCCCTCTTCTGGAAAGGGGGCCGGGAGCAGCAGCTCATTTGCATTTAAAGGGACACACAAAAATTACGTGTTTTTGCTCACAGCCAAAAAGGGGCAAATTTGACAAGCTATAATAAATGATCTGTGGGGGATTTTGAGCTTAAACTTCACAGACACATTCTGGACACCAGAGACTTATATTACATCTTGTGAAAAGGAGCATAATAGGTCTCCTTTAAAAAACAATCTATTACACCACCAATCAAAAGTTTAGAATAATCAATGTTCAATAACTATTTTTGATCAATGTTAAAAACAGTTTTGCATTTTCAAGTTTTAATGGAAACCATGATACATTATTTTAGGAGTTTGATAAATATGAATGTCACAGGAATACATTTGAAAATATATTTAAATAGAAAAAAAGTTATTTTATTGTAATAATATTACACTAGATTACTGTTTTTACTGTATTTTTTTTTTTTTTTATCAAATACAAATGCAGCCTTGGTGAGCATAAGAGACTTCTTTCAAACACATAAAAAAATAATAATTATTCCAAACTTTTCAGAAGCTTAAATAGTTGCCCTGATTGTCAATATATGAATGTGACACATCTAGAAAGTCTAATATTCCTAAGGATAACACTATTGCCTTCTGACCACTGGTGATAACATATGGAGTGTTTATTCTGTTTCATGGATACTCTGAACAGTCCCATAATGCTGCACAAAGACAGAGCTAGCCAGCGTAATTAGCTTCCTAGAGGTACTTGATTCAACATTATTATCAGCAAGGCAATGTTACGCTGGTGACAAGTTAACGTTCATTCCAGACAATAGCATGATCAAAAATGGTCCTGAAATGAGACAGTGTTATAACTCCCCAAGGCCCTTTGAGGGTTTTTATTTGTCAAATAATAGGGTTACCTACACCTGATATGGTTTATAGGAAATGAGAGATTGGTTTCCTCCATCAACGCACAGACAAAGTTCCTAGACGCTCTCACAGATGGGGGCGGGAATTTGTTTCCTGTTCAGCATGAAACAGACTTCAGGGTCCCATCAGGGAGAGCTCTGGAGCACTGCTGCTAACACTAACACGTAGCACTTCTGCATCCAATACTTGGCCTGAGTGCCTTTAATATCATTTCCAGTGCTATGAGACAATAGGAGACTCTTTACATCGAGGAGGCTGCTGTGATTTAGGGACAAAACAGATGTATAAGGTTTGGGGAGATGATCTGGAAAAATCATCATTCTAAATAATTAATTCTACTTAGACAATGATCCTTGCCATGATGTATTTCACAAAATGTGTTAACTGACATCTTAGTAAATTCCTGAGATACTGCCTGTATATTATTACATTACTTTATCTGAAGATTTATTCCATGGCTCTCTGGGATGCTTGATTGCAGTTGGTCAGTTAGGCATTCCGTGGTCAAGCATTCGGAATAATACACTCATAAAAATAAAGTTCTTTATTGGCATCTGTGGTTCCACGAATACCTTTAACATCAATCTTTCCATTGCACAAAAGGTTCTTAAAAAGTGGAAAAAGGTTCTTTAGATTATTTAAAAAAAAAAAAAAAAAAAATTCCCACTCCGTTGACTTAAAAGGTTCTTTGGGGAATTAAAATAGATTTGTGGCCACTGTCTGATTTTGATGCTAGGGGTCTGGGCACAATTATAGCATTCAGTGCTGGACACTGGGATGTACGATATCTTTTACAAGCACTGACATGACCATCAGTCAAAGCCACCAAGACCTTCTACCTAAGCATTTCCATGTGTTCATATCAGGTCCTTTTCTACCACACAACACCCATCCATAGGAACCAATGTCTGTCTGAGCCATAGTCATTTCTCATGTAATTTTCCTTGTTTGCTTTTTTTTTTTTTCTCCCCAAAATCATACTTTGTGGTAAACAGCATTATTTTTCCAAAGTCGGTAGTGCACATTACATCTTGAGCTGATTTCTTAAGATGAATACTACCGACTGATCAATATCTTTATTTGAAAGAAGTGTCTTTCAAAAAAAAACTGTAGTAAAAGATGCCTAATATAAAGTTGGTTAGTAAAGTTTAATTTAGCAGTCCTTAAATATATTCTACAACAGTAAATACACTATATTGCCAAAAGTTTTGGGACGCCTGCCTTTACATGCACATGAACTTTAATGACATCCCATTCTTAATCTGAAAAACAACCCCACACCATAATCCCCCCTCCACCAATCTTTACACTTGGCACAATGCAGTCAGGCAAGTACTGTTCTCCTGGCAACCGCCAAACCCAGACTCGTCTATCGGATTACCAGACAGAGAAGCGTGATTCGTCACTCCAGAGAACACGTCTTCAGTGGCGGCGTGCTTTACACCACTGCATCCGACGCTTTGCATTGCACTTGGTGATGTAAGGCTTGGATGCAGCTGCTCGGCCATGGAAACCCATTCCACGAAGCTCTCTACGCACTGTTCTTGAGCTAATCTGAAGGCCACATGAAGTTTGGAGGTCTGTAGCTACTGACTTCTGTGCACTGTGCGCCTCAGCATGCGCTGACCCAGCTCTGTGATTTTACCACTTCATGGCTGAGTTGCTGTTGTTCCCAATTGCTTCCACTTTGTTATGATACCACTAACAGCTGACCGTGGAATATTTAGTAGTGAGGATATTTCACGAATGGACTTGTTGCACGGTACCATGCTTGAATTCACTGAGCTCCTGAGAGCGACCCATTCTTTCACAAATGTTTGCAGAAGCAGTCCGCATGCCTAGGTGCTTGATTTTATACACCTGTGGCCATGAGTGTGATTGGAACACCTGAATTCAGTGATTTGGAGGGGTGTCCCGATACATTTGGCAATATAGTGCATGTAATAAACAGGCACAACAAATGTAAATAAGAACACTAACCAGAGCACAGAGGAGATCTACGGCCTCTAAAACCAGTTCCTGGTGGCCAATGCGGGCAACGGCCAGTTCCTCAAGGTCCTGATGGGAGATCTTCAGTAACTGTTCTCCATTAATCTTCTCTCTCTCAAAGTTGTGCACATACTGTTGTAGGCTGTCATCCAGACCTTCACATGAAGAAGAGGAAAGAGAAAGAAAATTTTTTATAAAAAGGTAAAGAATGTAATTTCTGCATCACAAACATCAGATCATTGTTGATAGCGCCACGCTGTTTACACTGCAGGGTATCTGCAGAATTGTCAAATAAATGTAAGACTTTTAAAGCCCTTTTTAAAAACTTGTACAAATAAAATTAATACTTTAATGTTCATAGTGTTGTCAAAAGTACTGAATTCGGTAAATTTTTAAAATGTGATGATACCAGCATTTCCCTCTGGCATTTTGAGCACTGATTCTTAAACATGATTGTGTTCACATGCTCAACAGACATGTCTGTGATTGGCTACAATAATCAACACTTAAAAAACATGTTACACTCTTCACCGAGCGCTTACACAGATACACATGGGAGCATTTGAAAGCAGGCATTTATGGTCCACTGACAGATGCCTGCTTTCAAGACAAACACTTCTGTGTGCTTTCAATCGTTTGATCGTTGAGTTGATCATTGTAGCCAATCACAGCCATATCTGTTGAGTGCGTGAACAAAATGCTAGGGGGAAATAACATTAAGGTTGAACCACTGTAGTCACATGAACTGTTGTAAATATGTCTTTAGTAGCTTTCTGGGCATTGAAAGTGTTTTTTTTTACTTTAAATGTGCAGTGCTCATATTGAATTAAATAATTTCCCCTTGAAGCATAATAATCATATTAGGCCATATCTGGATTCCTGTTTCTCCACGCCCAAATTTAAGACATCTTAAAATTTCAATTAATCAATTTTTCAATTACTCCGGTTATACCATTTCAGACCATTTATGGCCTCAACTTTGATCAAACTTAGTGCAAGTTTACACGTCAACAATGTATTAAAAACAAAAAAATGTTTTCCGCGAAAATGACTAAAAACGTTGTATTATTCATGCCAGGCCAGTAGTTGGCGATGTCACTTTGTAAAGAAACACTATGCACCTAAAGACAGAACACGTAACACGCATGCGCATGATGTCACCGTTTTCACAAATTAACGCTTTTGTAGTTTACATGGAGATGATAATGGTATTGTTTTCAAAAGTTTGCATTTTAAGGCCCCAAAAATGAACGGCCAAAACGTATAAAGTTTTATGCATTTAGTTGAAAATGGTGTCGTGTAAACGGCCCATAAATTTAAGACTTTTTAAGGACTGTTAAGAAAAGGTATGGGGGAACAGTGATAACAACACCTGAAGGATCATGTGACACTTAAGACTGGAGGAATGATGCTTAAAATTCAGCTTTGATCACAGGAATAAATTATATTTTAAATAGAAAACAGTTAAACTCAAATAATATTTCACATTATTACTGTTTTTCCTGCATTATTGATCATATAAATGCAGTCTTGGTTAGTATGAGAGACTTCTTAAGCAAGACCGATAGCTACATAAGGTTGTTCTATCATAAGAACAGCGTGCTTCCTTGCTTGACACTGCGACAGGTGTGTAGAGCTTTCAGACACCATAAACATCATGTTGTTTCCACCTGCTAGAGTGTGTACATGTGTGTCAAGCTGGTTAAACAATCGAGAGGTTTTGTTGTTTTTGCTAAGGGTCAACTATAATTACAGCAAGCCTACCAACTCACAGAACGTACAGCTCAAAGCAAACTAACGTCAGCAGACTGGTTTAGCTGGATTCTTCGGTGCTTTGTTTTGCCTTGTTCAGTTTCTTTACGCGTAGATCCGTTTGTAAATGTGGGAAATATTTCCTGCTTCCTTTTGATGTAAATCACATGAAACTCAGTTACAAGTAGGATTTGCTGAGCTAGCAAAGGAACTTATGTCTGATTCTTGACATGTTGACAAGAGCATCCAACAGACACACAATGCACTCAGTCACCCAGGCTGCACTACCAGTGAAGGACGGTGAAGGATGTTCCTGTGGGACGAGAGGGGGATGGGCGTTCACTGTTCACCCAGTCAAAGGCACTACAGAGAGAGCAGCTGCAAAGGTCTGGCCCTGCGCCCTCGGACTCAACAGCTTGACAGCCCAGACAAAATCACTGACCTTAATATTCAATACACAGTCCACCTCCATTTATCTTTGGAAATCTCAAACAAAGTTGAGGCTCTGCTGTATCAGTGAATGTTCCCTTGTGAAAAAGAAGTACACTTCAGTATACTTTCACAAAGAGTACTCATTATGGAAAAAATATAGTTTAAAAGAATATACTTAAGTGTGAATGTTTTCAGAAACTTAATGAAAATGTATTATAGTTTATATTTATATTAAATGTTAATATAAATGGACTTGAGTGTTTGAGTAGGACTGCTTCAGTGTATGTTTATATGTAAGTTTATAATTACTTCTATTGTCTTTGAAATATGGTTAAAACGTACTGAGAAGCATTTATGATAAAATTTTGTAATGATGAAGTTGCAAATACCATGCTGCTTATTCACAGACGCACAAAACATGCAGACTTCATATTTAAATGGCAGTATTATTTCTGCAGTTTAATACTCGCAGACACTAGTCGGCAAACTTTTTGTTAATCACGTTGCCAATTTGTTTTAAATCGCTCAAAACCCTTTAGTTGGTTTGTTTTCAGGCGTATAGACTTTGAGTAACAGATTTCCAATGGGATTTCTTAATGTGTTTTACTGATCACATAGCTATTTGATTTGTTAAAACTGTCCCATCTACACTTGGCCACATAAATGTGTCTCCGCAAAACGAATATAAATCTGTTCAATTCTGTGCTACAGTATATGCAAATTCCATGGAGTTCACATCAATGGAAGCAACAGATATATAAGCTTAGTTTTATTAATCATCAGCTAATTTCAAGCTCAAAGAGTAAAATTTACATATGTGACTTCAACAACCAGGTTACACTTGTCCAGTTTTGTCTGGAATGTGAAAATACCTGGTCTTTTCAAGATCTGATCAGAAAACGCATGAAGTGATGTGTGAACGGAGTTTGCACATCCCCCTCATTGTGATGTGTGTGGAATGTCTGATAGGACTCTATAGCCTGGTTTCACAGACAGGGCTTAGATTAAAGGGGCTTTCGCACCGGAGAAACCTTTTCACAGTTCCTAGAACTATTGGCTGAAGTACCCAGATTTTGCCGTGTTCACACCACAGGAACTAGGAACGATTTTAGTTCTAGAAACTCCTTTTGGGGGAACTAAATTAGCTCCTACTTCAGAGTCAGGTCTAAACCAGCACTATAGGAACTATCAGTGACGTAAGCGTACTTTGATTGGTCAAACGCACGTCAAACACTGACACCCGGCATTTTTGAAAAGCAGTGTAAACATATAAAACAGCGATAACGGCATTTACCTGTTGTCTGCAGGGTTGTGTTCTTTTCTCCGCCTAGATGAGATGTAATGATGAAAGTTGTCATAGGAGATTTCGTGTCTTAGCCCCAATTTTTGCTCTTTTATCACGAAACCCAAGACACACAACAAACACAGCTCCGATCCTTCCACCGGTTTTTAGCGTTGGTAAATGCCACGCTTAAAGACGCCGATGTCAGCCGCTTCAGAGTTCCTATTACCGGGTGCGAATACAACCACATGGCCCGGAGGAGAAATTAGTTCTTGGGGAACTATCTATACCTGAGTTCCTAGAACTATTCGGTGTGAAAGCCCCTTAAGCCAGGATTAGGCCTTAGTTAAATTAGGACATTTAAGTAGCTTTTATAAACGTGCCTAAGAAAAAAAAAAAAAAAAAAAAAAACACATCAGGTGTGCATCTTGAAACAAAACAGTGGCACTGACATATTTTAAGACATGTCAGTGCAAGTTGCTTCAAGTTCATTAATTAACTTGCATTTTAGTCTCGGAATAGGATTAACCCTTGTCTGTGACACCGGATATATGAATATCTCTGAAATTTAAAGCATTAACCTTTTTTTTTTTCAAAGCTAAGCTCAACAAACACAGCAGAACTGTAAGCTGTTAGTTAAACAGCTTGATGCACAGTGGTTGAGATAATGGTTTGCCAGAGCCTTGCACTTTCATTGGGCCCTATCATACACCCGGTGCAATGCAACGCCAACGCCAGGCACAACGCAAGTGTTTTTTTGCTAGTTTCAGCCCAACACAGTTATCATTTTCATGTCCAGCGCCATGTTGTTTAAAAAGCAAAGGCACTCACGCCCATCTGTTTGCTCATGGGCGTGCTGGTCTGAAAACGAGGTGTGTTCAGGTGCATTGTTGGCGCGTTGCTATTTTTGAGGCAACTGAAAACGACTGCACCATTGACCAACAAAAACCTAGTCTAAAGTCAATGGCGCAGTATTTTGTTATTTAAAGAGTGCGTTAGTAATATGCGCCTACAGGCGGGCGCACGTCGCACGTACGTTCTGCTTATTACACACACAGCAGCACACAAACATGCTAAATATTAAAAATAAAAGGATTCCTCTCTGGAGAAGCATTCAGTCTTTCCACCATTTAAATAGCGATTACACCATGGTGCAAGAGACTCTGATTGGTTTATTGCACATTATGCCCAAAACACACCCATAGGAGCTTTCGCATTTTCATAGTTCCTAGAACTATTGGCTGAAGTACCCAGACATAAGTGTACGTTGATTGGTCAAACGCATGTCAAACACAGGCACCTGGCATTTTTAAAAAGCACTGTAAACATATTTACTTCACGAACATGGAAAACAGCGATAACGGCATTTACCTGTTGTCTACAGGGTTGTGTTCTTTTCTCCACCTCGATGAGATGTAATACTGAAAGTTGTCATAGGAGATTGTCTCTTAGCCCCACTTTTTTGCTTTTTCAGTCGCATAAACACACACTGCAGAGCAGATAAGGGCCTGGGTGTTTTTTCGCCTTAGCCCTTACTAAAAACCACTTACCTTAACTACACCTTATTCTTTTTCCAACTGTTGCTTTTGTCTGAGTATCATGTTTCTGATCAAAATTGGATAATTACACAGTTGGATCAGTCTAAAGTCATGTTTTTGCAAACTTTGTTCTTGCTCTAACAGACTTTGATGTGATCACTGATAAACCCAACACCTTGTGCTGTGAAACTAAAACCTGCACATCTGTTCTGACGGGATGTGCCCCCAGCTCTCTGTATAATGCAGATCTAACCCTTCTTTGAGAGTCTCATAGTGCAAGACTCGCTCACACAGGCCCCATGTCAACAGAATGGCAGGCTGTGGTTCTCAGGGGTTTGATTACATGAGAGAAAGCCCTTCCACCATCCAGAATGAAGGGCCTCCCAGTGGGAGTCTGACCCCTCTCTCCACACAAACTCTGTGCCTTCATAAGCAGCGTGTACAATAGCCACTGCCACTGGAACTCCCTCTCTCTCGTTCTATTGAGATTTCCAGTAAACCTGAGGGGAATGAAGGAATGTCCATTGTTTTTGGGCGTTGACCCTTTGTGGGAATTCTACAATGGTGCTATCTCGATAGACATTTGTTATTGTGAAGGCAATAATTAGAAAAAAAACCTTTGTGTGCAAAACCTCTCATTAGACGCAACAACCAAATGAGTAAACAGAGCAGCAGAGATATGGTTAGTGTAAAAAAATATAATAAATCATATAAAAGTGCTGTGTGGTAAATTCCATGTCGAGATTTGTTGCCTCCTGAAAAATTTAAGGATCTAGAAATTCTAAAAACTAAGATTATTCAATAAACCCTGCTCATTTTTTATAATCATTGCTTCATCTCCATTGCAACCTCTCAGGCTAATAGAAGACTTTTACACTGAAAAATGATTTGGTGTACAATTTTTACTCCGGAACATTTCACAACTAATTACAAATAACAAGTAACTAACTATAACAAGTAACGCACTGAATTAAACATGAAATTTTGAAGTAGAAAGACTAAAATAGTATTTTTTTAGGTATGCACTGACATGAAAATTTTGAAATTTGAAAGCAGATAACCGATATATTGGCCGATAAATCTAAATCATCATTTTTATATAATTTTTGAGAGCCTGGTTACAAAAACAATAGTCTCATCATTAAAAGCCATGTCCCAATCACATGATTATAATGTTCTCATTATAATATTATGTAGCTTTAATGACAGACTTGCGCTGTACGTTGCACTTAACTGTATTTTCCTTTTTGAAGTTATTTCAATCATATTTCAAGCAATTCAAAACCATAATGGAGGAAGTGTCTTAGAAATAATTTATTGGCTTTAACATATCGGCCAAATTTTCTTATCAGGCCGATAACAATAACATTAAAAATGAACGTATATCGGGCGATACCGATATGGTGGCTGATATATCGTGCATCCCTAGTATTTTCTTGTAAAAACATACCCCAGTAATCTTCAAAAAAAAACATTTTTCTCTTGGGTATCAGACAAAACTCTGCTGCCTGGACATCAGACAAAATGGATATCTTCTAACAGGATCTGCTAAAGAGACTAGATCCAATTTTCCTGACATGGAGCTTCGATCTAACAAAAAGTCACTTGTATTGATTGGTGTACAGCAGCTCATATAACAATCAATACTGTTAATTTGATTTGCAAATTTGCTTGCAAAAATACAAATCCCAAAGAAAAGAAAGGCAGTTGGATGGGGTTGTTAAACCCCTCATTCTTTAATTGAAAGATAAAAGAGATAAAGAGAGACAAAAAGCTTTTAGAATGAGACATAAAGAAGATGCTCAGCTGCTTTTGCTATCATGTATGTCATTTTAGATGAAAAGACAGGGTGGAAGAGAAGCAAAAAAATACCTTAAGGACAAACTGACAGGTTTGCTGAGGGTTACATACATAATCTCTCTCAGGATTAACTCACAAGGAGGAGGACTAGTTTTGGGTCAGTGAGTTTAAGAATTACCTCCTGACCAGGTCCTTTAATACAGCACATTTTTTAAAGACTCCTTTTTCTCATTATTCTGTAAATAAGCAAGCTCTGTTCCAAATCTTGTGAACTTCCTTGATGTCTTATTGCTTCCATAAACTGTACATTCAAAACTTTTAACTAAGGCAACATCCTTACTGATAACAGGCAACGTTTTTACAAAACTTTTTTTGATAGGCCTACATTTTTGCAAAATGAAAAATGAAATACAAACTTTTATTCCTATTCGTACAAATTATGATTATGTTATGACCTCGAAACACTTTGACCATAGTGCACGATTTGAGAACTAAAACATTTTAACATTGGCATCATATAATCAGCACTAAATGTATGTAGTGAACTTCCTCCGTAGCTCACCTGATACAGCACTGCACTTGCAGAGTGCTTGAATATGAGTCTCGTGAAACACGAGTCATGATAAAATAGATCAAAGACTTGCAGAAGAAACCTAAAATGACATGGTTGCTTCAGCAAATGCTTTTTATCTCACGTTTGCTTTAGGGGAGGTTAGGTTAGGTTAGGCTCAGCTAGGTTTAGGGGAGGTCTTAGTGTAGGTGGTACTGGTAAATAATTTTCGAATGCGATAGAGAATTAACATTTCAGCGGCACTCACCGGACATTTTATTTCTGAACTGGCATGATACAGACGGCAAGTAATGTAATAAAACACTGCCAGATTTATGTTCATCAGTTTCGGATAAAGCTGAATGCACTTTTAGCACCACTAACTGGACATTTCTCTCTCAAAGTGTTGCAGAATGTGCAAGCAGCAAATTTTATTTTGTAGAAATGTTGCCACAGGAACGTTTTTGTTAGTTTGTTTTTTCCCAATGAGCCTGGCTTGGAAATAGAACCTTACTTTCCAGCGCACTGTTGAACGGATCCTTAAACACCTCTGATTGGCCATTGTGTTCACGCGCTCAACAGATATGTAGAGCGTGATCTCTGTAAGCGCTCTGTAAACAGCGCCAAAGTTGTCCATTTACAACATGTTTTTGAAGCGTTGATCATTGTAGCCAATCTCAGACATACATGTTGAGTGCGTAAACACAATGGCCAATCAGAGACATACATGTTGAGTGCGTAAACACAATGGCCAATCAGAGTGCGTGAACACAATGGCCAATCAGAGACATACATGTTGAGCGCGTGAACACAATGGCCAATCAGAGACATACATGTTGAGCGCGTGAACACAATGGCCAATCAGAGACATACATGTTGAGCGCGTGAACACAATGGCCAATCAGAGACATACATGTTGAGCGCGTGAACAACGGCCAATCAGAGACATACATGTTAAGCGCGTGATCACAATGGCCAATCAGAGACATACATGTTGAGCGCGTGATCACAATGGTCAATCAGGGACATACATGTTGAGCGCGTGATCACAATGGTCAATCAGGGACATACATGTTGAGCGCGTGATCACAATGGTCAATCAGGGACATACATGTTGAGCGCGTGATCACAATGGTCAATCAGGGACATACATGTTGAGCGCGTGAACAACGGCCAATCAGAGACATACATGTTGAGCGCATAAAAAATGGCCAATCAGAGACATATACGTTGAGCGTGTGAACACAATGGCCAATCAGAGACATATACGTTGAGCGTGTGAACACAATGGCCAATCAGAGACATACATGTTGAGCATGTGAACACAATGGCCAATCAGAAATAATATGTTAATAGTATATTTTGGGCCTACACCAGTCTGTGCACTGGGCTTGTGAGTGTGTCTAGTATTATTTGCCCCCAGTCCCGGCCACTGTTTCACAGTCAAAGAAGAAACAGAAAAGAAGACAAAAACAGTTTATGCAGAGAGAATCCTACAACTCTACTTCAAAAAAGTACAAAGACATTTTATCGGTCATAACTTCTGAAGAGAAACAGCACAGACACAGAACAAAGATAAAACTTTTTAGTGAGCATGTGTCAACCGCCTGTGCTTAAGAATGCCTTCAAATAAAGTATACTTCAAAAGGCTTTGCATTGGGCTGTACGTCTATACGCCAAGCATGCACATCAAAAACAATACTAAAGGTGCTTAAGGTGACTGGCAGGACTTCTCTACTTCACTTCCAATTTTGGGAACAGCAATTCCTGATTTCATTTCATCACTTCTTTATATAAATTTGAATTTACATAATAATACAATGCAGGTGGTTTCACACATTCCACTTGTCTGCACACAGAAACTAGGTTTCTGCCTGCCAGCCATTCATAGACAGGCCATCAGTGAACACACACTTGCCAAAATCTCCTCATTAACTCCTTATACAGTAATTGTTGTGGCTGAACAGTGCAGACACTAGGGGATGAAAGTCAGTCTGAGAGACCTGTAATCAGAAGTAGCTTTGAAAACAAAAAGGCATCGGTGACTGGGTCTACCCTTACCAAACTCTTGCCACATCGCCTTCTGCCAAACCATAATTACAGAGACAAACCTTCCCATATCTTAACAACTACTTTGTCACACCCTTATTTTAGCATAAAACATGCACTGGACCAATGGATAAGATCGCAATTATGAAATTCCTGCATCATATTTTAACTTGCTTGTTGCAAACAGACCCAATATAGAGAGAACATAAACCTTTCCTCTGAGGTGAGAGGAATGTGTTGTGGATCTTCCTGCTGAAAGGGGCCAAGACACAGTAATGAATATTAAAAGAATACTCCAATTTCTTTGTGCTTATCCATGGGCGACGACATTATGCTCTGCACTTCTGTTTAGTTGTTGTATTTAAACAAAATTACTTAGTGTGGCATTACAGTTACGGAAATACTACTCAAAAATGAGTGTTACTACCACAAACCCAAAACAAGAGTTGTACAGGTAGCTCGGTAATGTCAATAACTGATGAAAACAAATCTATGAACGAGAAAAATGTGCCACACTTAACAGCTAATTTTTAGGGGTGTGACGAGACACGAGACTGTGTTCACGAGAACGAGATGTGACTAGAGTTTTACACAGTATTTTTAAGAAATCCTCAATAATAAAATACATGACTAGAAAAATAGTCAGCAGGTGCATTTGAAATGTTTTAACTAATCATCCGGTAATGAATGTCATTTCAGTTCTACTTTCTGAGTATGAATTAACGGAATGCATAGCTGATATAAAAAATTGGATGACCAGTAATTTCCTACTACTAAATTCAGAAAAAACAGATATTCTAATTTTTGGACCAAAAACTTCTTCACATAATAACCTAGAATACTGTCTAACACTTGATGGCTGCTCTGTTAAGTCTTCGTCGTCAGTTAGGAACCTGGGTGTGCTCTTTGATACCAATCTTTCATTTGAAGGCCATGTTTCTAGCATCTGTAAAACCGCATTATTCCATTTTAAAACTATATCTAAACTACGACATATGCTCTCAATGAAAAATGCAGAACAGTTAGTTCATGCGTTCATGACCTCAAGGCTAGATTACTGTAACGCTTTACTGGGTGGTTGCCCTGCTCGCCTGATAAATAAACTACAGCTCATTCAAAATGCAGCAGCTAGAGTTCTTACTAGAACTAGGAAGTATGACCATATTAGCCCAGTTCTGTCAACACTGCATTGGCTTCCTGTTAAACATTGTATAGATTTTAAAAAATTACTTACAAAGCACTAAATGGTTTAGCTCCCCAGTACCTGAGCGAGCTATTAATGCATTATAGTCCTTCACGTCTATTGCGATCTCAAAATTCAGGCCAGCTGATAATACCTAGAATATCAAAATCAACTGCAGGTGGTAGATCCTTCTCCTATTTGGCTCTGGAACAATCTTCCTAGCATTGTTTGGGAAGCAGACACACTCTGTCAGTTTAAATCTAAACTAAAAACGTATCTCTTTAAGCTGGCATACACATAACACATTTATTTTTTCAAATCCGTTAAAGGATTATTAGGCTGCATAAATTAGCTCAGCCGGAACCAGGAACGCTTCCTATAACACCAGATGTACTCGTTACATCAGAAGAAGAATGGCATCTACGCTAATATTAGTCTTTCTGTTTATCCCAAGGTTTACCGTAGTCAACCGGATCCGGGCCGTATCCAGGTGAGACCAAGGGCCTGCGCCTTGACACGACCACAACGCAGCCTTGAAGTATCAGCAGAGATTGAGTCAACTAGATCATCCACTATGAAGGCCTCATCAACATGACAACCAGTGGCGCAGCTCCTCAACAACCGTCCATACCGGCGTGATGAATACGATCCTCAACTGGATGGAACTGAATTAAATACTTTGAATGTTGCGATCCTATCTGACTTATGATAGCAACCTGAGTCGTAACAAAGCACTGTTTGCCAGAGGAGAACTGGCCCCCCGACTAAGCCTGGTTTCTCCCAAGGTTTTTTTTTTTCTCCATTTTAACACCTGTTTGCCACCTGATGTCACCTGTTGGAGTTTGGGTTCCTTGCCGCTGTCACCTTTGGCTTGCTTAGTTGGGGACACTTGACAATTGACATTTGATATTCAACAGTGCTTTGATCTGCCTGCATTGACACTATTCTTTAAGAGCTGCTGTGCAGCCAAAATAATGTACCAGTCATCAATGTAAAGCTGCTTTGACACAATCTACATTGTAAAAAGCGCTATATAAATAAAGGTGACTTGACTTGATATGCAGTAAAAGACAACAATACTTCCACAATTCCACAAACTGATCGTAGAAATAAAAACAGTATTAATAAAAATGAATAACAGGTTTCTCTTAGTTTTATTAACAATAAAAATAAGTGCAACAAGTGTACAACCATAATCAAAGTACTCGATCAATATTCAAACTGCAAGTAGAAACGCCATAGTCTTGTCAGTCATCTCGCCACTTACTCTAGTCACGTGGTCAGTGAACTCTGATTCCTGCTGCACTATGTATGACTCTGCTGCTCGTTTTGGATGAGCTGGATGGGACTGAAGCGACCGTTATCCAACTGAATTAAATGAGTTTTATTTCTATAAAAAGCTAAATGACAGTGGAGGAGTAATGTAAACATAGCAGTGGCATATTCTATCCTAATTTCACGCTCACACTCTGTCATGGCAATATCACGAGACCGCTTTTTGCCTCGACAAAAAAAAAATGTTTTTAAAGGTGGGGTATACAACACTGTTTGGAAGTTAGTCAGGCAGAACGAGAGATGAGACAATACAAAACAGCTCAAAAGAATATTACTGGAATGAAGGTTTATGATTGGGCAAGCGCTTTAGGACCCGCGTTTATATTAGAAACGCTTTCCAGCGCTGGAGAGAGCTAAGTGGGAAGGCCTGAAAACAGACGCGGAGGCTGTTTGATTCTCTCGTGCGTAACACTGGGTTTTAAATTGTCTGGAGCTGTTTAGCATTTTTGCGATTCATTTTTTATGAAATAATAAACCAACAGTAATATATGTAAATCTTTACTGTTTGGTGACTCCACTCCATAGAATTTTTAAGTGCTTTTAATAATAACAATGAAAATGTTAAATGATATTCAATGTAATATGGGTTGAAAATTAAAATTAAAATAGGGTGTCATATTGTTAATTATCACAAAACAAAACAAAAAATGAAGACAGGAAGACAGCAAGTATAACACATTACACATGTTTTCATGAGACTGGTTATCATCCCTGTCTGTGCAAAGTTATATTCAATCTCTCAGCTCATGTCATAACCAGCTAAAAAGTAAAGCCTGTCACCTTTGCTACTATCTGTCCAAGATACCAGGATGGGACATGTCATAACTGAAGGTGCAAGTGACAACACTCCATTTGTTGAACTTCTGCAAACTAGAATAGATTTTCAAAAAAAAACTCATTATTTTTTTTACATATTTTATATTGTTGCAGCACATGTCTTCCCAGTCTGTCAGTAACAGTCTGTTTAGTTTTAGACTTTATGGAGCCCCTCCTTCTGAAAAGCTCAGTGCGCTCTGATTGGTCACCTGGATCAGTGTGTTGTGATTGGTCAAGTGCTTTGAGCGTGTTTGGAAAATGTTATGGCCCTTACCATAACTGAAAGTTTCAACACATTACTAACTATCTCAACCAGGCCCCGGCCCTTTATTCTGCGTATTCCTTGGACAGGAATTATTTAAATGAGGAATGCTGTGTTATTTTAGCTCTCTCCAATGAAAAATTGACTTTAGACTAGGGTGAACAGATGTCCCGTTTTTCTCTGAGACAGTCCCATATTTTAACTCGATTGTTAGTGTCCCGACTTATTATGAAAAAAAAAAAAAAAATATCCTGTTTTGTCCTGTATTTCTTCCTTCATAAATTGTCCTTGGATAGGTGATCACAAAAGCGAGTATTATTCTTCTGTCACACGAGAATAGTCTAATCAAAGATAGCCAATCTCGTCATAGGTTATTTTGGAGAACAAAATTACCATCCAATCAAAATTCGTTATCGATTAACTTACCATTAGTGAAGGCAGGATATTAGAGAGCACGGAGGAGATCAAGTCAGACGCCAAAAAGTCAAACAAGTGTGTGTACATTTAACAAGGATCTTCAAAAAGAGTTTATCAAGTTGTGAAAAAAGAACTCAATGTGTTATCTCGCTGAATGACACAGCAGAAGCGCTCTCTCAGACAGCCTGCGACCCAGAATTCAGTTCTCTTGGCCCTGAATGGTCAAATACAGACAGTTTTCAGAATGCCCATCATGTGGATTATCTCACGCAAAATACAGTTGGTTATAGCTTAAGTGAACACAAACAGCTTGGTGAAAACCGGATAGGGATGTGTGTCAGTATATTAGATCCTAATTTTAAACTGACAGCAGCCTAAACAACAAAATTGTTAAATAAACGTACTGTACCTAAAAAACTGTTTAATTTGTAACTATCGTTTTTGTCCTATTATTTGTCATTTGCTTCTTTGTTCTTTTTTATGTAACAAAAAATAACTATATGATATATAAAAATAATTTATCATATCACGTAATGGCAGGTTCCTATTCATCCCATGAGAAATCTGGTCACCCTACTTTCGACACTACAATGTAACAAAGGAAAAATTTCTTCATTTAATAATCAATTGTAATGCATAAATGAAGCACTCTAGGGACAGATTCAATTTCACTGAAGTTAACTCCTTATACTTAAGTATGAAAATACAGTAAATCAACACGCTATGAAAGTCTGAATAGATCCTGAATGAATAATGAGAGAATGGACAAAGGATATTATAGCTGGTGTCTTTCAAAGTGTGTGAAAGTTGTTGCTGTAGATGAGTCACATCCACCAAGCTGTTCTCAGTCATTGACAGCATGGCTGACTAAACCCTGTGATGCTGTTACTCTCCGATCTCACACAAAAACACAAACCCCTCTGACTGACGCACAGGAGACTGATGTCAAGCATGTACATGCATTCATGAATATGACATATCAGACTGGTCTTTCTGCAATTTCTGGTCTTTTCCTTAATAAATGCCGTTTAAATAAAAAGCAAATTCATTTGAACCTTGTCAGGAAACAGGCGTTCAAATGATTATATGCAGGTATGCAATAAACAAAGATCCTATAAATTAAGGTATGTTTTTTTTTTACAGCAGTGGCCACATGAAGGCGAGAGCAGGATTTCCCATGATGCCCTGATATAGTTCAGGCTCTTTGTCTGTGCATGCACAGTAACACCCTTCCTCTGTTTACCCGTTTGCAGGTGCTGGATGAGGGGTATTATAATGTGACCTTTACATTGTGCAATGGGAGGCCCAATTCTTTTGTGTTTTTGCGATTAGTGGAAACACACCAGAGGAACATAAGCACTGTAAATCTCCAGCGCAGTCAACTAAACTTTTTTTCAGATTTAAGTATAATTTTTATAATATATTGATTCAATATTTATGAACATACACTTTTCCATTCTATTTCTATTGCTCATACCATTTGTGCTACGGACATGAATGATACCACAAATTGTGTGACTTGCTAAGGAAAAGCGTAACTATTAAGGCCCGATATACTATATGGGTCAATGACGTGACGGGTCATTTTTTTGTCCAAAGGCCTTAATAATAATAATAAAAAAACTAAGATATGACATCCAAAGCATGTAAGGTAGTACAACTAGATCTCTTTTATTGAATCCAAAAGGTTGTAATTATATTTTGCTACATATAAAGGTATTTTAAAGATTTTGAATTGTGGATTATCTCACGCAAATACAGTCGGTTATAGCTTAAGTGAACGCAAACAGCTTGGTGAAAACCGGATAGGTGTCAGTATATTAGATCCTAGTTTTAAATTGACAGCAGCCTAAAATACCAGTCTGTGTTTAATGTAACTTTTTTATGTAACAAAAATAAAATAACTATATGATATATATCTTTTTTATAAAAATAATTTATCATATCACGTAATTGGGGGGCGGGGGGGGGTTTCCTATCCATCCCATGAGAAATCTCAAAATTTTAAAGATTTTGAAGTGTCAAAAGGTCATTCGGTTTAACTGTCCAAAGGCATATACAGCCATTTAATTTGTGATTAAAATATCTTAAAATGTAATAAAATGTATATTTTTTATTCTGGCATGATTTTATAACATCATATATCAACCTAGCGCAACATGGGATTAAAATTATGTGTAGAAGTCGTTGCGTTGTTATGAGAAAGAATGTCCAGAAAAATTAATTTCATTGATGTCATTCGGAGTAACCAATATAAAGGGACCATTTTCGATCAAGTCATGTGGTCAATATCTTGTGACAGGATGTGACATCATTCAGACACCTGCAAAGAACCACATGGTCGTGAAGCAAAGTAACTAACTTACTCTTTAACTATTTGGAAAATTCACGTTTTCACTTGCTCATACGCATGTCCTGAAACATCAGGTCATTCGGTACAACTGATATAATACATGTAAAATGTTGTAATTTTTTTAAAGGCTTAAAATGTTTGATTGTACTTTTGCTAGCTAGCTAACTAGATATCAGCCTGTTAGCATTGTTTGAAAATATCGTCATTCGGTATAACCAAACTTTTGGTTAAATCGAATGAATACTGACACTGATTTTTCATGTTTAATACTATAAAGCTGCTGCTTTAAAGCAATATATTGTATAAATTGCTATAAAAAAAAATAAATGTGGCAATTCGACTGGAGTGCCGAATTGCAGAGCTTGTGCAAACATATCCATATCGATTTGATCAGATGCTTCCTTAACTGCTGTTCTCACTGCTGTCGTAGTGCAGTGGTTCCCAAACCTGTCCTGAAGGAACCCTCAGCACTGCACATTTTGTATGTCGCCCTTATCTGACACACATACTTCAGCTCTTGCAGTCTCTACTAATGAGCTGATGAGTTGAATCAGGTGTGTTAGATGAGAGAGACATCCAAAATGTGCAGGGCTGGGGGTCTTCCAGGTCACGTTTGGGAAACACTGTAGTAGTGCACATGTAAACTCATCTTAAAGGTGCAGTAGGTGATCTGGGAAATGCTAACTTTAGCCTGCTAGCATTGAAAGTGTACGATCCCACCCTCCCTGCAAATCGCCATCCAAAGCCACGCCTCCTCCAAAACACATGAACGCGCACAGACCAGAAGCGAGACGACCAGAGACAATGTTATTGGGTTACACCGTGTGTTATTCACTGGTGAGAAATAGTTCCCGATGAGATGTTGGGTGCTACTGTCGTTGAGCTAATTCGTAAAGGTACACAAACTACATAAGATACATTATGCGTTGCTATCAAAACACATTAAAAATCTAATTATACCATGTATCTACCTGCCCAAAAAAAATACTGCAACCATGGCATCATCTTTCAGACCCTTTGACTCCTGCAGTTGACTCCAGCATGGAAAAGCAACACCAATGTTAATTCTCTTTTCTAATCCAGATATTCTTTTCATGTAGCCCTTTCTAATCCTGTCTTTCTTCCTGTATAAAACCTTTTCCAGTGCCACTTGTTGTCAGTTCAGAAGGAAAGTTATGTTGTTGCTGTTCGTCTGTCATTCTCGCTCTGACTACAAGAAACGCACTAATGACGTATAATGTGTATGTAAACAGACTGCGCAGTGGTGTGCAAACACACATTGACCGACAGGGAACACATGCTATCATTTCGTTCGAAATGAATGCAATGATTGAACGAACATTTTATGGTCCTATGCCTTCCAGAGATTATATATATTTCTAAAAATACATTTAGACAGCATAGCATAGTGATTGCTATCAGAATATGAGGAGACTTTCAACCAGCATAACAAAATTCTACAGAGAATCACCGATTGCACCTTTAAAGAAGAACTGACACTGTAATGGGGCGTTCACACCAGACGTGACTTGCGCGAATAAATCGCGCTATTTGCACGTAGTTGGACGCTTGAACATTTTGAGTTTACTCGCATCATTCCCGCGTGAAATTCACTTCAAAACAGATGCGAATTCGCGTCATGAGAGGGGCTTCTGCCAGGCGGCTCCAGTCTCGTTTCTGCACACTTCCTCTGAATAAACACATCAACTCATCAGCGGGAAAGTAGTTGTAAAATACGGCGAATAAGCTCAATTTGCCGGCTTTAGCTAGCTTGTAGTCTCAATATATATATATTCGGATTTCTGCCTCCGCTCGCTATTTCGTAATCACGTCACAACTAGAGCAAGCTCCTGATTGGTTAACGAATATTCGGCAAACTTCAGATTTTTCAACTCGCGCGAATCACGCATTAAACGCCCGAAACGATCAATGAGGCGATTCGCGCGCGCAGGATGTCTATCGCGTCTTTGCATTGACTTAACATGTAAATCACTCACGCTTAACGCTTCATTCGCATCTGGTGTGAACGCTCCATAACTCTTTAAAGGCAGCCATTCTAACTTTAGAAATGCAAGAACAACCCATATTGGTTCTTGTGGAAGCTCAAAAGTGCTTGCTTAACGTCCAAGAAGCAATTTGGTTTGTTCTCACAAGTCAAGCAAGTGGGGTTGAGCTTCTTTTACCATATTAATAATGCAATGATCAATGTTGATATGAAATTAAATTAAGTATGTTTTTCATGTAAAGCAACTTTGTCTCGTCTGAAGACTTGGATTAAACTGCTCGATTCACATGGATTCTTTTTTGGTAGAATGGACTTCCAATGGAAGATATTTCCTTAAAATATCTTAATTTGTGTTTCAAAGATGAACAAAAGTCAAAAGGATTCGGAATGACATGAGGGAGAATAACTGATGAAACAATTTTCATTTTTGGGTGAACTAACCCTTTAAAGATTCTGAAATTGTATGAAATTTAAGTGAACACCTAGTTTTCCTATAATAAAGGGATTTTCTACACAAGAACATAAGATGGTCATCAAAATCTAACTTTGCCCAGAGCTTATTTCTATGCCTTTCATTGGTGAACTTGTGTGTTTAATAGGCATTCCATTTGTTCCTGAGGATTAGGCTTTCTGCAGCAACGTGCCCATAGTGTCCCGTCCAACTTTCTGCCTGGCTAGGCACTCATGGAGGGGCAGTGAACTGTGCGTGATGTGCTACCTGAGGTTGCATTTCCCACGTTGCGTTAAGCTACGTGTTTGTAGAGATCACTGCTCTTATTCTGGCACTACTAAGCTACTGTGATCTGGGAGATTTGCATTGGGTTGTTCAGTTCTGAATGCAAAAGCCAGCAGGATCACGCCTTGTCACCTCAGTGCTGTTTTAAACAGAGCATGGATTCATGCAAACATCAACAGATTGTCAAAGTGGGATCAAAGGTCTTTTGTGGAAGCGTCTCAGAAAAGATCAATGGCATACAATTTTGTATTGTATTTGTGTCTGCAATTCTGCATTGTCTTTAAGAAAAACAAAACACTTCTATACTGCACGCTCCAAAAATGCAGTCCCATAAAATTAAAGAAGAGAACAGGAAATACCAGGCACCTCTTCCATTTAAACTTCAACAGAGAGTCTCCATTAAATATTTATGAGAATCTCATGAAGACGCCATATGGCGATATCAAGATCTAAGGGTTGACATATGGTGTTGTGGTTACATGGATGGAAACCACTGGATTAAAGCATTAATATAATTAACAGAACCTATGGAAAAGGTACACTTGTTGGTTCAGTGGTTCCTCATCACAGGTAGCTCTGGAACTAAATTTTCTTCAACTAATATATTCTTGTCATTCAAGCTTACAGATCTGGCAATATTTGAAATAGTCACCGTAGAGTTGCTGTTGAAGTCAGCATGGTTAGCATGATAACTGTGAAAAAGTAGCAAGTTATCATACTTGTCTTACAGCAAAGAAAATATTAACAATTTCAACCATGCCCAGGTCGATGAAGTCTCTTAACAAAATATGACTGACACGTCTATTAGATGTCAAGCCTTAGAAATCCACTAAATTTGACCACACAGAAGGCTTTTTTGACAATGGGATTATTGTTAGAAGTTCCCCTTCATTAATGATATCTATACAAACAACAACACACAATACAGACGTATGGTTCAGAAATTTCTGCAGTCACATGATTGCATTTCTGCTACAACAGTTTTCTACATTTAGCATTTAGCATCATTGCAGGGTAAGGTTAGGGACAGGTTTGGTGGTAAGGTTAGGTTTAAGCATTGGTTAAGGAAAGGGTCAACAGTGTAATTGTTATATATATATATATATATATATATATATATATATAATTTCAGAAATTAATTACAGATGTAATTACATGCAGGTATTTTTTATATATAGGTACAATGTAAAAAACAAGTATGTAGAAATTAAATGTAATTCAAAGTATAATCAAATAACTCTAATAACTCAAATCAAATAAATAATTTAAATGTTACACTTAGAATTCTGTTTGAAAAAATATATAGAAGACTGGCGAGTGTTTAGGAAAACAATTATTAATTTTACAATTCCATTTGGTGCTGCTAGCAACAAAAAGTACACACTTCATAAAGAACCATCCACAACCACAATGAATAATTTCAGGAACTGGACAACTAATTTAATATACTGCAGTTAGTCTTTACAATAATCAGCATTTTGGGTAATGGTCAAAATCAGTGGGGGGTTTTTTCATGCAATTAAATTAATGGGGTTTAGACCTTTCAATCTCCAACAATGAGGCAAAAACACCATAAAACAAGTCAATGTGACTCAAAGCCTTAAATATTACATGTATTACAACACTGACATCTACTTTAGCTCTCCTTGTGCATTTATAAAAGTTTGCAAGAAAAGCGGAGATGCCCAATTTGTAGATTAATTGTTCTGAGTAGAACCATTGCAATGAATTAGCTAAACTGGATTACAAAAAATATTATTGAAATTAAAAACAAGGTTTTCAAATTGAGTACTGGTACAGTTAACAGCTCAGTGAAAGGAAAGGTTATGAGTGAACAATGACTTAAGTTCCTCACACATATAGGCCAGTTTCACAGACAGGGCTTAGCCTAAGCCAGGATTAAGCCTTAGTTCAATTAGGGCATTTAAGTAGCTTTTATAAAAGTTCACTAGAAAAAAAACATTACTGGTGTGCATCTTGAGAGAAAACAATGACAACTGACATATTTTAAGATATGATAGTACAAGATGCTTTCAGTTACAACAGCTCAAACATGCATTTTAGTCTAGGACTAGCTTAAGCCTTGTCTGTGAAACCGGGGGTTTGTGCTCATGAAGAGTGGACTACTTGTGGATTACATTTTTATAATACTTTTATGGTACTTTTAAGTCATTTAGAAGTTTTGTAACTCAGTCATCATTTTGGATGCTTCTGAATATTTTAAAAAAGAATGTAAGGCACCCAGCTGTCCCTCAACATGTGTGGGAGTAGAAGGGGAGGAATGAAACTCAATTCGTAAGTGTGAAATTATTCACTGCAGCATTCCATGAATATATACTCCAAACCAGCAAAAGTTTTAAACACTTGACATTCAACTTTTACTGTCTGTTCATGCATGTTTGCACCAGAAGAAATATATAAAAAGTGATACAGATCTAAAGCTAATATTGGCATAACATGAGGCAAAGTACATAATGCATCTTGGCAAAAATAAAGTATGTTTTATTTACATCTGGCAGGTAGGCTACTTTTCCCTGGAAAAAAAGTCATTTAATGTAACTGACTCTCGTAAGCACAAAGAAATTATTTAATTAATAATAAACAAAGCAGCGCTGAGAAAAAAAAGAGCCTGACATGAACCACTACAATCCTTTAAAGCCTTCGGGCATTTCATTCAACGGAGAACTGATGCTCTTGTTTTTTTTTTTTTTTTTTTGGGGGGGGGGGGGGGGGGTCCTGTATGTTTGCAATGTGTGCTCAAAGTCTATTTAAATTTCATTTAGAGTCATGTGGCATAGCAGTCTAGTCTAAACATCCAGGCTGGTTACTAAATGTTGTTGGTTCAAACCCTGTGACGGTTGATCCATCAACTGTCACCATTGTGCCCCTAAGCAAGTTATAACTCCAGGATACCCTACTGAGTCAATAGTGTACTGTCAGATAACGGACGCATTAACTTGTGTCCATCAAATTATTATATTAATGATAAAGTAATGTTACAGTTTTTAAGTAGTTTGAGAGGTAAAAACATCTTTTTACTGAGCTGTAGGTGCAAAGTAAAATTCAAGAGATGTGCGAGAAAAAAAAATGTCCGTCTAAAAATCTAAAAATATATTTTATTTAAGAAAACTTTAGGGATAAGTGGACCAATTAACCAACTAAACTACATTTCCCCCCCTATTAATCATATCTAGAGCATGTGTCAACCTTTTAAGATAGTAAAACCCACTGATATAATGCCACCCGCTTTTAATTTGAGTTTAACAAAATAGTAATTATTATATGATTGTTATTATTCATTGAAAGAGATTTTTTTTTTAGATATTAAAAACTTGGGACGGCAAGGGGTGGCTATATTTCCATATTTCCAACCCGATCTCATTAGAAAATTCTTATGAGTTGGTAATTATGTATGACTTTGTGCAATTTGATTAGTACAAAAACAACATACAAATAAGTCACCAACTCACCAAAACATTAGTAGAAGTAGTTGCCATGAGTGTGTCGCATATTTCTCTCAAAATTACGATTAAAATTTGAGACATATTAAGAAAGCTGGTAACTTATAATACTATTATACATTATTATTTACCATGAAACTCCAGATAGGCTGTACTTAAATATTTTAATATCTTTTTTTTCATGGAGGTGCAGTGCAAACAAGATGTCACATAAACTGTCAACACCGATTCCAAATTGACCTTAACTGACACAAACAATTTATAATAATAAATGGATTTTAAGCCAATTCATGCAAGGATAGGTGGCCCAATTCACATTTGAATGACTTTACATAATTCTTATTACATTAATCTTTCCTGATTGTATGGTGAAATACCACGACTCGAATTCACACATGACCGATCAGATTTGAATTCACTTTTAATTCGTCTGTAATCCACAGCTACACAACAAGTTCTCAGCACTGAAAATGGGCTTTTATGTGTCAATCATTTACACAATTGGCAGGGTATAATCATCTTCTGGAAGTGAAAAACGATCAACGGTTTGATAAATATGTCTAAAACAATAATCAGAACAGTGGGAGTAAAATACTCCTGCATAACAATCAAAAACGCGTAGTACGGCGGGATTTTATTGTCATAAATGTACCTATTGTGTTTTCTGCCACGCGATAGAACCATGAGTTTCTTTAAACAGTTTGTTTTGTTGGTGCTTGAATATTGCTGACACACTAATCTTGGTTTCGTCGAAAGTACAGGTAAACAAAGCACACGTCCTAGATTCTAACACTGGCTATCTAGAGAGAGAGAGAGAGAGAGAGAGAGAGAGAGAGAGGCCGTTTATATTTAATAAATATTAGGCAGGAAATACAAATCTTGAACTCACCTCTCATCCAGTCAACAACCTGTTTTGGTGTCCACCTCGTTACTGGATCCATTGATTTAAAATTTGAGTCCAGCCGGTAGAGTCCTTCTCAAGAGCTGGAGATTAATAATGAAGTACGTAAAGCAGCAGTGTGTGATCTGCACTGTGAAATGAGATCATTCTTTCAGCCTGTCCTCTAGAAATCCAGGAGTAAGCACGGCTCGCGAGATATCTCCATTTGAACCAGCCAATTCTCTCACATGGACTGAGCGATCGGGATAAACTCACGAGGAAGCACATGTATCAGATTTCAGTGAGTGATCCTCCCCTCAGCCGAACGGAGGAGGAGCAGCAAGGAGATCTGCTACTGTCAGGACAGTTGTGTCTCCAGAATTTGCTTTTATATACAGTATATAACCTTTCCTCAAATTAGGAATGCATGAGTCACAGGTATGATATCAGTATAGTGATCCGAACAAAGGAATTTATTTGGGAGATTCCTTGTAAAGTACCAAACTTCTGGCTATCAAATGTGTCAAAGTCACCATGAAATCAAAATTTTTTATGGAATATTGCAGTTTTATTAAGTTTTATCTGTGCACATCATGTTTTTAAAAAATGTGCCTCATAATCTTAGTCAGAATAACTTCCCCTCCCTCATGCAGCGATATATCTTCTCTTGATGAAGTGTTTACCAGCGTGAGGGTGGGACAACCTGTCACTCACAGGAGATTGACCAGTAGCAGACCACAACCATCTAATCAATTCCCCATGGACAAAATCAAGTCCTGTCCCCCTTTTTTTTCTTGTTTGAAAAGTCGTTTCTTTCAAAATACGTCACAGTAGGGAAGAAAAGACTATCGCAACTTCTGTTACTTGACAAACAGAAGGGCTAATTCCAAACATTGTTATTGCATCCTTGAAGAGCCCTTCGGGAAGGGGACGTCATTTGTTGGGACTGAACAACAAGTCTGTTAGCAAAGGGTACATGCGATGGTCACTTTTATGGTCATGTAATGCAGGGTGGCGAATAGTCTCGGTTACGACTGTAACCCTGGTTCCCTGAGAAGGGAACGAGACCGGTCATTCCTGTTATGCAGTGACTTTTACTGTCTCAATGATTTATGTACTCATATTTCTCTGAAATGAGTCACATATTTTTAAGAAATGGCTTAAATTGTATATTTAGGTCTTCTTTATCACGTAACCAGAGATAATAGACATTTTAAAAAAAACTATTTTGTATTTTACACACCTTTTTATTGATGTATGCATTCAATTTTATCATGTCCTCAGTGCAAAGTAATCAAAAGAAATATAAACCATGAAATGATAAAAACCTCAAAATATTTTTAAATTATGTTCTAGACTAGACTAGGCTAAACTGCCTCTAATCATACATATAAACCAAGTGAAAATATAGTAATTTTTTGTAAATAATTTTTCTCAGTTACTGTGTCCCTGAAGTCATCTTCCACCCTGTTAGTATGTACTTTCTCGCCTTCCAAAACCGACTGCAATTTCATTGAGACCATTTTCAAGAAGTGACATCATTATTTCTTTTTCCTGCTGGAGTTCAACTGTACAAGCTAAGGTTAGCTTCAACTCTCACTCCTAACTTTTTTTTTAGTTTTTGAAATGTTATCCTGCTCGTCCCACCATTAAAGATCCACCCTGTTAGGCTATATTATAGAGAATGTAATCAAATTTTTTTTTTTTTTTTTTGACATAGTTATAAAAGTTCTGTTTATCTGTAGAAGGTTAGCTAGCTTAATGTTGATCACTCAAAGAGCTATGGCTAACTTAGCTCAAAATTTTCCACCCTGTTAGATTCCACCCTGTTAGGTTTATAGACCTAAAAGGGTGGAAATTCTAATAGAATAAATAGTATGTAGTGTATATAGCAAATTCTATACATATGTATATATTATATTATATAAATGATTTATTTCCTAAAATTTTAACATTCAAATTATAATAATAATATAAAGACACTGAATAATGAAAATAAACTGTTATTAAAAAGGGTATTTACAACACTGGGTCCTACATAGAACTTTCAAAGCACATAAAAAGGGACTCTATTCAGCACCAAAAAGGGTTCTGCTATTGTTACAAACCTAAGAGCCCTAATTTGGTACTGTTTAGAACAATTTTACTTAACTTAAAAGTTATTTTTAAAGCCTAATAAATGTTGAAATTGATCACAGTTATACTGTTATGTGAATGTCTATAATGTAAAAAAAAATTTTCATAGAAACATCAGAACCAGTATTAGTATCAGTGATACTGGCCTTCATTTATAAAAAGACGCAATTAAACAAATATTTAAAATATACTGTTGTTATTCAAAAAAGGGCATTACTGTCCATTACTGTTCCTTCTTGTGATGGTTTTTGTGTTTGTTTATTAATCTAGTTAATCCAAATGAATTACAGCATCTTTATTTTTGATCAAATATAAATAAAAAATCATTTATTATGTCTGTCCTCTCTAATTTGTAATTATTTCTCTAGCCATCTGAGCAGAGAATTGTTTTGCCACCATGATTGATTGTGATAAGGAACCACATTTTTTTTGTGTCCCTCCCCCAAAGGAAATCTGGATTTTTTAATTTTATTTTTTTAATTGTTTTGAAACAATATTATATAGGTGCAGTTCCACACATTACAGATGGCAAACCATGCAGGACAATGACAGAAAGCTCATCCACTGTTAGAACCTGTTAACACTGGTGTTCCACCCTGTTATGCTCCTTTCCATCCTGTTAGACAAGTAATTTTAAATAACAGTTTGAGAGCAACGTTAAATATTTGGCATACTTTTGTCTTATTTTGTGGGGTAAGAAGCATATATATGTTTTTTAGCAAACATTTTTTATTATTTGCCATCCTATTGGCAAAAATGGGCACAAAAAAGTACCTGTTCTTAATAATCGAGACATATTCTATTCATCAATAATTGTTTTGTTATTGTTTTAAGAATAAAATATACTAAGATGGCAAAAGGGACATATACTATCCAAGAAAAGCTAATTATTGTTTAACATTTACATTATTAACATGTTGTGATGACTATGTATATGTCCCTAACAGGGTGAAATATTTTCATGGCCAGTGTCTGAACAATCTATGTATAATTATTATTTTTTGAGGCCCTGAGCTTGACCAATATGTATTCCTAATAGATAAACATGTCACTATTTTGGTAGAATGCTAAAAACATGAAAATCATGAACCTTTTTTTCCAACACTTATGAAGCCAAAATGTTACCGCATACCAGGAATGATTAGGGTGCTAGTTCAGAGCTAGTGCTAGTGCCAGTTCAGAGTTGGTTCAACTGAGGAGCCTTCTAAGAACCGGCTTGCCTTTCCACGGGCTAGAGAGCCAGCACAGAGCCAGGGCTTATGTCACTGTATACGTCTCATATTTCACAGCAAAGCTAGCGCCGCAGCACTAAACACACCAAGCTTGTTCGAGATGCATCTGCTTTTCGCAGAGAGATCGGCGCATGACATCAAAGCACCGCAAGACCAAAAGCACAAGGAGTCGTATGCTCTACAAACGCTCCCGCGACACTCCGATGTCTGGGTTCCTTGGAGTTTGGGTTCCTTGCCGCTGTCGCCTTTGGCTTGCTTAGTTGGGGACACTTGACATTTGATATTCAACAGTGTTTTGATCTGCCTGCATTGACTCCATTGTATGCGAACTGAACTGAGCTGGATGATGACATCACTGTGTACTCCAGTGCTGATATAGATAAATTAACTAAATTAATAACTATCAATTCTTACAACGGAATGAATCAGTACTGAATTTACTTAAGATGATCAATGACACCATTTTCTTTAAGAGCTGCTGTGCAGCCAAAATTATATACCAGTTATCACTGTAAAGCTGCTTTGACACAATCTGCATTGTTAAAAGCGCTATATAAATAAAGGTGGCTACTATTGATGCTCATGGCTTTGCGAACCTACATTGGCATCTGAACACGGCTCGCCGTAATTTGTATATAGATGGAGACTACAATAGCTGCTATTTCAAATATGGTGGTCACAAGTTTCTTGTTGGTCACGGTAACCCCGCCCCTAGCCCCTGGCGCAAGCGGTTCTTACTTCTAGACCAGCAATGTTTTGGCGCTACTTACGAACCACTTTTCTTGGTTCGGAGCTGGTGCATTGGGTGTCGAAAGACAAAGAACTGATTTGAAACTAGGCTCTGGCTCCGAACCAGCACTCACACTGCCTTGGTAGAAAAGGGGTATGTGTCAGAATGTTGACACTATGGAAATGCTCCTGCATGACTGCATCTGAAGCATGTGTGAAATCACTCCAATCTCACTGGTGTGTTTGGTGGGTGTTCTGGTGCAATATGGCTGCTGTCGCATCATCCAGGTGGATGCTGTACATTGGTGGTGGTTGCGGAGATTCCCCCTTCCATATGTAAAGCAGAGTACCCAGAAAAGCGCTATATAAATGTAACAAATTATAATTAGTTATTATTATTGGCAAAATATAGTCCTGTGACAGATGACGGTGCACCTGCAAACTTCTGCGTCATCTTAACGAGACAATCAAGGAGGACTAGATTGTGCAAGCTGCGCCGTTTGTTTAACGTTAGTTTATTTATTTATTGGTTTATTGCACTATATTGTGTCTATGTATTTTAAACATTTAGATGGACTGATAAAGGGAGCTAAAGTATTTTTGTTAAAGTACAATGTTGTTTTGACCATAATAATGTAGCAAATATAACCCGTATAAATATTACAGTAGTATAGAAAAATACTATAAATACATTTATAGGTAAAATCGAACTCCGAGCCTCCTGTACCCATTCTGTGATGCCAAACAACTTCCCTGTGCAAAGGATCACAGGGGCCCGAAATGTCCATCAGTCGTACCCTTCGAATTCCTTCATTCCGAAGGGCCCTTTGAAGTGGTCTGTTTTGAGCACTTAGGTTTGGAACGACCCTTCAGTATGGCAGCCATGATTGTTTTCACTCTAAAGTGCCCTTTGGAAGGCGATTATATCCCGTTTGGAACGCACTGACAGTCAGCTTCTTACTGGCTGAAATAAGTCGCTCTCAGGTAAGCAGGAAGTATGGCGATACAGCTTCTCATTACCTTCTCAGGGAACCAAGTAACTGAGACGTTCGCTTTTGAAGGAACTCAACACTGCTTTAGAATGTTTATACTCACTACGCCATACTGAACAAATGCCTGCCCAAAAGTTGTGAATCATAATGAGCACAAAACTATAGAACCTAATGAAGCTGTGCGGAGAGGTCCAGCCTGCCACATCACAAACATCTTGAAGGGAAAAACCCTTAGAGCAGTGGTATACAAAATGTGCAGGGCTGGTGGTTCTCAAGGACAGGTTTGAGAACAACTGCCTTAGAAGAAGTAATTTGCCTAGTAAAATGGGCTCTGATGATTAAGGGTGAAGGAAGATCACATGCCTTGTGAGCCACAGAAATTGCCTGAACGATCTACTTGCTTATGCGTTGCTTGGAGACTGAGGAACCCCATCTGGAGTCCACTTCCACCTGGCCAAACTGTGGAAGTCCAATGTTTTTGTGTCAATTCCCCAGGCTTCAGCCCCTGCCTCGATAGGATGTCTTCTCCCTGAGTCAGGTGCCCAGGGATGTATACTGTCTCACTGAGAGTAGTTTACCCTAGGCCCAGAGGGGTATCTGGTGCGCCAATCTGCATAGAGGTCACGACCGCAGACCCCCCTGGTGATTTATGAATGAGACTACTGATGTGTTGTCTGAGTGGACAAGGACATGATAGCCTTTGAGATCCGAGAGAAAGTATCTCAGTGCTAGAAATACAGCCATCGTTTTCAGGCAGTTTAAGTGCCATAAAGGATGTTGACCTCTCCACAGACCTTGAGTCGAGTGGCCGTCTAGGACTGCATCCCAGCCTGTGAGGGAAACATCGGTCATTAGCATCTTGAGATGACAGGTGGCCCCCAGCACAGAAACCTGGGCCAAGAACCAAGGCTTCTTTCACATCTCTAGGGTACAAAGGCATCTGCACGTAACCCTGATGATTCGAAATGGGCTGCCCCAAGGGAAAACTTCTTGGGCTTAAGTCACCACTGCAATGGTCTCATGTTTAGAAGGCCCAAAAGAATCACACTGGAAACAATTGCCATGAGTCCAAACAGTCTCTGAAACTGTTTTCGACTTAGCCTTAGTCTGATCTTGCCTACAGCAATGAAAATTTACTTGATATAAGCATAAGACAGACATGCCTGCATCGTAGTCGAGTCCCATATCACTTAGAAATGTTGGTTCTCTGTAATGGAGATTGCACATTGTTCTTGCAGTTTAAATTTAAACCCAAGCACCTATGTGAGTCAGGGTTACACCTCGGTGCCGAACCGCCATCTTCCCAGACTGAGCTACAATAAAGTCATAAATGTTGAGTACAGGAATGCCCTGACAACGCTAGGCCGGATGATAGTCCGAAAGAGGAATCAGTAATATGTCTGGTGCCCTGAAACGGCTTGCCAACGGCTTGCCAGTTCTGCAACATTCCTGGGCGGAGACTGGGCCAAAAACTCACTAGAAAACGCTGCGCCCCGAAACACCAAAGGTGCTGAGGTTGGCAGACCGGCCTCCTGAGAGCACAGAGGAGACGTGCGGCATCAGGACTGAAGCCTTCCTCAAGAGGATGATGGTCCTCAGATCCATCCACCCTTGGGAGGACTTTGGCTGGGAGTGCTGCTTGACCCCCAGTCTCTCTGAGGGGTGGGGCTCAAGTAGCAACACTCTGCTTATGCTGTTCTCTTCAGGATAATATAAGGTTCAAACAATACCAAATAAGACAAACAATTCATACAGAGCCGATGTTTGATCCGGGTGTCCTTCATAGCTTCCTGGTGCGCTGTCATCTGCCATGTAACCATTATAAAATTGACCATTATTCTAGCATAAATTGATGTAATTTCTTAATGACTTTGGAATATAGTGGTAAGTTTACTGAAATGAAGCAGCCTTAATGACGTATGCAGCTGACAAGTGCGACCTCCGGAGGACACAACGTTCGGAATGAGACACAGCTATGGTCTTTCACTGATCCCTTCACCAAGTGTGTTACAAATGGATACATTATGACACACAAGTGGTCTGCTCCCTCCAAAGGCTACCCTTCAGACTGAGCAAGGCATGGATGCTGACTTCCGAATGGAATTCGCCCATAGTGTTGATGTTGTATTGCAAAACACTTTTGCTGCTAGTGAGGTGGGATACGGGTGAGGTTAGGGACAGGTTTGGTGGTATGGTTAGGTTTAAGGGTGGGTTAGGAAAGGGTAAACAGTGTAATCATAGATGTAATTACAGAAATTAATTATAGATGTAATAACATCATAATACAGATGCATTTTTTTTTAAACATGTATGTACACAATACGTGCATTGTATCAAATGATTCATTTAAATGTTAGTACATTATGTTAGTCCAAACTAATTACAATTAATTATTTTGACCTATTACTAAAGATAAAATCGTTCTGAAAAAAGTTAGGCCTAAAAAAACTATAACGTCAATTGTTTTCAGATGATCTTTAGTTTTATATGTTGCTATTTAATGCAGTAAAATGCATAGGCTATATTTTAAGTGTGGTTTAAGTATTCAAAGCCTTCACTGATTTACTGATTGTATCATGTTAACTGTAATGAATATTCCTATGATGGCATATGTTTCATCCCGTCAAATGTCGCTTCACTCATGAGGTTGTATGTCCCTTATTACAGTACAGATTCCAGTTGTCTGACTGAACCAGTGTTGTTAATAAACTAAAAATATTAAAATCGTTTTTTGTTAATTGAAATAAAACTGAACTATATAAAAAATCAGATGAAAAACAAAATTAAGCTTAAAAAATTAAAAGAAAATTTGAAATGTTGTCTTGGCAACTAACTGTACTAAAATAATTTTAAGCTGAAGTACTAAAAATGACTAAAACTGAAATAAAAATAAAGGATTAAAAATAAATTAAAGCTAAATAGAAAATAAAAATGACAAAAGCTAAATTAATTACTAAAATGTAATTAAAATTAAAATGAAATCTAAAAATATGAAATTAAAAAGCTATTTTAAAATATTAATAAATACTATACCAGTATATGATTAACACTAAAATAACACTGGACTGAACATTGCAGACCTGTGGTAGTATGCAAATAAATTTTTAATTGTACCACACTGCAGTGACTACATTTTTTAAATGAATACTATAACTACACCCAGCACATGAAAACCCTTATTTCTATGTGAGGGCGCAATAAATCAGGGGACTTTTGACACTGGAATTCATGGCAGCATCATGATCATGTGGTCTGTAAGTTCTTATGCTGGGAACACCCAGTTCCAGGGGGATGAAACCAGTCTATGCTACAGTTTATAGACAAACATAGACATTAAGAGCTTCCTGCCTATAGACGTTTTCAGACTTGAAACAAAACAAAATTAAGAAAAATATCGAATTAAGAAAAATATCTAATCCAAATATTTAAAGTAATCAATAACAGCTTTAGGAATTAATGGTGTTTAAGACAAATTCACCTAAAAAGTTTTTTTTTTTTTTGCTTTTTGAGACTACTTAATAATGTTCAGTAATATATTATATGCGTTAGGAAAAAACCCCACCTATTAAATGCTTTAAGATTTACACAAATGCATGAATTTAATCATACACATTTGCCCAAATCCGTAATGAAACTAAACTAAACCAAGAATGGTTTTACCACTGCTTTGTAACTGTTTATTAGCTGTTTTGCATTATAATCAGCTGTTTAAAATGGATACATGTTTAAAGTAGCATTTCAGACCTCACCGGACAGTGAGGAACACATTGACACCTGAAACACATGACAATAGCAGCAGCTCGCAGAATCACACAGGCATCATAAAACACTGTGATTCTTTACACGTTTGATGATTCGTAAAACATTTACATTTTAAGTCAAAAAGGCTACACAGTATAAGGCTACTATACATTCTATTATTTATGTATATAACCAGCAAATATGATATATTGAGTAGCAACATTTTATTTGTATTTCGTTTTGCCGTCATGTCCTGGTTTTCTGTTGCACAGGGGCATGAACAGGGGACAAAAAAAACAAACACTGTTGCTGACACACAGTGAACCCTGCATACCGAGTCAGATCCTGAATCACTTAAATGTCTTCTGAATTTTAACAGTCCAAAGACAAATGCAGCCCCAGTTGCAGTAATGTGCATCTGGTTAAAACTCACAGACTACAGAAGAACATACTGATTGTGTGACAAAATTTGTGTCAGAAAACAACCTGGAATTGGTGAAACTGGCTAAACTGGAATGCTTGTCAGTATGAGAAATGTCACAGGGGTCTGATGGTCAAGTTTGGGAATATTAGGAGCTTTCAGCGACAGGGCTCTGAATTTTCTTGTTAAGGTACTCAAGAACAAAGACCTGCAGGATCTTGTTGAGATTTCCGATGGAGGTACGATCCAGGTTACTCTCGTTGTCATCAAAAGTGTGCCACACCGAAGGGAAAGGAGTCGAAATGAGATGAAGAATCCGGACCCCTGCGAGGGCAGAGAAATGGTGGACGTGATTTCTTCAAATACATGTTCCTGGATCAACATTTCAATCAACCAATCAGATTTGAGGGACAAGTTTATGTGAGGTTTAGGCTTACAACCAGGGTTAGGTGCTTCAACATCAGTGTTATTATCATTTTTCTCTGATTTTAGGTTTAAGTTATGGGTGTGGATAGGATTAGTACTCAGTTTTTAGACAGAAATGTTGTTCCAGAGATATACATAAGGCTTACTGTAAATGCTTTTTTATATGAACATTTCATATTAATCTCAGGAAGTTATTTACCTTGGTTGAGAAATGGTATGTGGTCATCCAGAATTAGACCCACATGCAGGCCAGGCCAGAAGTACTGAACCTCATTAGGGTGATTCTGTAGGTGACCGAGTGCATGCAGCCGACGCTCTAGACAACAGAAAAGAGAGTTTTAGTTTCAGAATATTTCATTTATTATTTTATAAAGGTTAAAGGTGCATATTGTAGTGTTTTTGTTTATGTTGTGCTTGTTAATATGGCAGCTGTCTTTAATTTTACTGACACCTAGTGGTGTAGATACAAAAGCACCAGCTCTCAGTAAACAACAGAGAGGAGTTACAGAGATAAATCCTTATAAGGCAAATTAATTTGGAGTATCTTAGATTTTAGATAGAATATTACCAGTTACAGTATATTTTTGCTCACCTTGTGAGAACAAAGTGTGCTTCATTGTATTGAATTTGCACTTGTAGTGTACTTTAAAGTATATATTTAAAAAAAAAAAAGCTATACTGTAAAATATTACTGGAATAAAAAGCCACTTAAGTGCAAAATAAAAGTTTTACCATAAAGTATATTTTAAATCATAATGTTTAATTGTGCTTCAAAGATGTACACTTATTTTTGATGTGTTGACTATAGTACTTGATTATAATTTCAACTGTAATGCATTATTAAATATAATATTTAAAGTTAATATATTTTAAATGTACTAAATAACAACTTCATCATTACAAACGTGTAATTACAAATATATTTAAATACAAATTTCAAAAAAAGTTGGCATAAATGTACCGTCCAGTACCCTCCAACTAAAACAATAAAAGTCATTATGAAATTACACATAATAAGCCCCATTTAGGTGGATCAGAAAACTGCATTTAATATAAATTTAAACAATACTATACAATAATACATTTTCATTAAATTGCAAATAACATGAAACTAAGTGTCTGAATAAGTTCAGTTCACACATAAGTATATCCTCTGAAAGTATATTTTTCCGTAATAAGTCTTTTTAAAAGTCTTTTTAACAAGGGTCTGCTAATGAAAAAAGCTCTGAATGAAGGCAAACGAAAATCAGCTGCACAAAAGCAACACACGGCAGCAGCGATTAGTTTCTAAACGAATCAGTGTTTTTGGTAAAAACTGAGTGAATGATTCACTGACTCACATATATGCTGAACATTTGTATTGAACCATTCAAGTATTTGCATCAGTTATTTTCTTATAGACATTTGTTTAGACTTATTGTCATCCATAACCAAACCTAACTAAATGTCTCAGAGGAAAAGAAAGAGAAAACATGTGACACAAGAAAAATGACTAACCAATATTTTGTAGTCTGGAAAGCCATCGGGTCGTACTAGAGAACTGATTACCAAAGCGAGGATTAGGACCTCCAATCAAGTCCAGCAGAACAAACAGATCCTGGGGAGAAATTGAATGAACAGTTTTGTTGCATTCATATTTTTTAGCCGTACATTCACAATATGATTGTCCATTTTACATATATGTAATTCAGGACTTAATCAAATTCTGTTGTCATAGTGAATGGTGCACATGTGCCATCTAAATGAATATCTGCTGATAGCACAGCAGTATGATAGCTGTGTATAAGGGAAGTCTTTTACAGTGATTTTTTTTTCCTCTGTCACAGTCTTAAAATCTCATGAGGAGGTATGAATGTACAAATTATCAGTGAATAACAACTTAAATATCGGTCTGTTCCTCATACAAAGTTTAAGAAACCTTATAGCACAAGTCATATGGACCACTTTAATGGTACTTTTTGTATTTGGACAGGCTAAATATCAAAATATCTCATTTTGTAATCCATGGAGGAATGTAAGTTTGGCTGTATGTCAACTATTTTTATGTATTAATCATTGTTTATGAGAGAACTGTACAATGCTGTCGAGCTGGTTGGTGGTGGTGGCTTCCGGTGGATGTGCTGTTGTCGCCATTTTGTGGGCTAGATGACGAGATCCGTACAGAGAGTCTTCAGAGCTCCACTGATAAAGAGCCTCCTCTCCATCAAAGAAGAATAACTGCAGAGACAGATCTGACCCAGAGTCCTGTGAGGAAAAAAAAAAACATATACATACTGCCATCTACTTGTGACACTACATAATACAGCACAAATAATATCATTTAATATGTAAATTCATAATTAATCCCATGATTTTAATCAAATTAATATGGAACTAAATAATTTGGCACAAAATAAAGCTACGCTTTGAACTGACAAAGAGAGTTCTGTACTGAACCACTGAAAATAACCGCGTTGCCACATCCAAGCAACCACAAAGAACACCCAATCACAGCAGTTTGGAAATAAAATGTCTGGTGAGTGGCGCTTGAAAACAACATACCACCTACTCGAACCCTGCCCTAAACCTAACCGATAGTGTTTTTATTTTAGAATCTTTATTTGAATATGGCAAAATTTTATTCTAAAAAGCAAATGTGAGATAAAAAATGCATATGCTGAGGCAACAATGCCATTTTTGCTCTGAATCGTTGCACCAGGTGAGCTACAGTAGCAAGTTTACTACATAAAGACATACATATGGAGCTGCTAATGTGATGCAAACATTAAAATGCATTAGTTTACAAAACGTGCACTATGGTCAAAGTGTTTTGAGGTCATAACACAGTATTGTGCAGTGAACCGTGTGAGAATAAGTCTTCATTAATCGACAATCTGCCCCTGTAATTTGTTTGCTGTTTTAGTGTTCATTTCAGCTAGAAACTGCAGTGAATTGTATGTATAGACACATTTTTGAAGTTTTGCAAAAATGTAGGTTGAGACATATTTCCAAAGAGCCTGCGTTGCTCCTTAGTTTTTTTTAATCATAATATCTTTAATTTCAGCGCTCATGGTTATGTTTGTAGTGGCACTGCAATCCCACGGGATCTCACGTAACAGAATGCGCCGCAGGACAAGTTTTGAATGGCTGAGAGCGGGAGGGAAGATACTGATACGTGCGCGGGAAGCAGGAGAAAGAAATGACTCGTGGGCTCCCGCAAAATATAATTTTCTAATAGTAACAGCACACATAAGTCTATAACTGGAGATCTGAAACGTGTAAACTGGATCTAACCGGTCCAGGCTGAAAAATCAGCTTAAGCTGCATTTCCACCGCAGGAACTTTCCCCAGGAACTAGGAACTTTGGGGTGGTGTTTCGACCACAGGGACCAGGGTCTAAATGAAGTTCTGGGTAAAAATATTTTTGGTGGAAGCGGTACATAATCTTGCAGGAGTGTGATTGAAAAATCCATCCTGCACAGGGGCCGTATTCACAAAACATCTTAAGGCTAAAAGTAGCTCCTAACTTGCCGATTTAAGAGAAACTTTTAAAAATAATGGGCATGTGAGTCCTAATTTTAGGACTACTCTAAGAGTATTTCACTAAGCATTTTAGCGCTAAAACTAGCTCCTAAATCTGTGAAACACTAGGAGTACTCAAGAGGACACCTAAGTCACTAAGACAAAATCAAAAACAGTCCTAAAATGATTGTTGGTGCCAATCTGCTTTAGCAATCCACCCAAAGACACTGTACACCATTGAGGCAATAGCGATAGAGCCTTGGGTGCTGAGCCTTTTCTTCATAAATGCAATACATATTTTGATCTATAGATTTGAATCTACGAGAAAACACCAAAAATAAATCTTTAATAAATAAATAAATAAATAAATAATAATGCCTGATTGTTTTCAATAGTTCACACTTAAAAATGATCAAACAGAGTAAAAAAATATATATAATAAGCGTATTTGGCGTGCTGTCCAAGGGGATCGAGGGCTCGGAATTTTGCCCAAATCCAGAGTTCTCCTCATATCCCCAGCCAGCCGAGAGTGAGGAACGGATTGGCGGAGGGATGCAGAAAACTGTGGAGGTAACTATGCGTCGGCTCTCGTCTGTGTATATATACCTCCACTCAAGCTGATTAGACAGACTTTGGTTATAAAACATAATTTGTCACTTGAATTCTGCAGTCTCTCGAGATGCAAACATGTAAGAGGCGGACAACTAGCTGAACATATACTAGTTTAATTAGTGAAACTTAGCCTACATTTTAAAACCTTTAATTGAATATGGCAACATTTTTATTTTAAAATCTTTATTTGAATATGGCAACATGACAACTCATTCTACAATATTTCTATGATTAAATCGCTGACAGAGACTCCTCCCCATCAGCCAATCACTGTGGGCATAGTCCATAGCAATGAGGTTAACCCCGCCTTTACTCTTAGCTCAAGACTTCCTCAGTAAAAGTTGGTCTCATCAGTTTTGTGAATAGGTTTTAAGAGAAAACTCTTAGCTTAAAATGAATAAATGAATAAATAAATGAATGAATTAATAAATATATAAGTAGGTAAATAAATGTGATAATAGGAAAATAAATAAATGAATAAACGACTTGATAAAATAAATATGATTCATTTTTAATAAAATTCATTTTTTCCCCCTTCATTTTTTATTTTCTGCTTTTATGTTATAATTATTTCTAATTTTATTTATTTTTCCATCTATTTTATATTTACTTATTTATGCATTCATTTATTTTTATATTTATTTATTCCAATATGTATTTATTTCCATATTTATTTATTTTAACATTTATTTATTTCAGCATTTTTTAAATTTATTTTCATATTTATTCTTACATTTCTTTGTCATGTATGATAATTAGTTGGGTTGGTCTTGCTTACCATTGGTTTATCGTTGATTGAAGCGCTTGCTAGATTACTCTGGCTTTGTAGTGACAGGTTGTAGCTCTCGCGTGTGTATTCACCTAATTTCCGCGACAACAAGGGTGATGCCATCACGTTTGTTTTGTCATCTTACTTCTGGCTGAGAGGGACCTAAGGTAGTCGCTAGCTGTAATCCTATGGCTGTAACGGTAACGGTTATATTAAGCAGTCGGAGTGTTGCGGTGCAATTTACAATTTACACCCACCACCTTAAGACGAGGAGCACCTGAGGCAATGGCTGAAGGCGCTAAACTTGAAGTGCCCACCCAAGCGCCCTTATGTGTGTTCGTACCATTTTATGGACGGGAAGCCGACTGACTAACACCCTTACCCCGAGAAATGGCTCGGCTACGATGCTGCGGTAAAGAAGTCACGCCGGGTGCTGAGCAGGTTGTCAGATTCAGGTAAGCTAACTTAGCTAGCCATGTGCTTGTTAGCCTAACGTTAGATTTGTGAAGTCCGTTCTATGAATGTGAGATCAGTAACAAAATACAACGAATCTTGCATTATTACCATTGCCACCTATATATTTCATATTTACGATAGTACAATGATACATATTTATGATAGTATTATGGTATATTACAGTCTTACAATAGCTTACATTATTCCTGTAAGTTACAGAGATTGCAGATGCTAGCAGGCCAGCTAGCTATCTCTCATTCAGATACTGATATTGACCTAAGTATTAACACTAGAGTTAGAGATTGTGTGTAGACTGTCTTGTTTTTAATGCATCTCTCTCTCACACACTGTTAAAGTATGAATGCCATCATATATTAATTCTTATGATGTATTTTAAGTACTAATGTAAAAATATGTTTATGGTTATGTTATTTCCACAGATGCATCGATGAGCGTCAGTGATGCAGTGGACCACTGTGAGGATGATCACATCCACATCCCCTCTGACCACAACTACGCTTCAAAATCACAACTCAACCTGAAGCCACCTACATCTGATATGAGAACACAATGCGTTGAGCTGACGCCATTGTACACAACTCTGCTGAGAAACAACCACCTCTGTCAGCTCACAGGGTTGACATCGGATGCATTTCATTCAGTTGGCGAGCACCTCACAAATACATACACCAACAGCTACACACTTAGGATCAGCTCCTGATGACGATGAAGTAATTGCAGACAGAGGCTTCACCATTACCGAACTCCTCTATGAAAGGAAGGTGAAACCTGTCATTGTAGCATTCACCAAAAGAGGCATGCAACTCTGAAGAAGACACCACAGGCGCATCGCCAAGCGGTCATATGACTGAAAAATTTCAAAATCCTTTCTTACAACAGTTCCAATTAACCTCACCCCTAAAATTGATAACATTTTGAGAATTTGCCCTGTGTAACCTTCTAAGCAACATGATTTCTGATGTAGAGGATGAATAAGTGTTGATTTGTAGGTGTGTTCAACGTCTGTCTGTGCTGTGGTTTTGCTTTAAATAATCAGTGTAAATAGAGTATGTAGTTATTTTTATAAACCTTTACAATGTAACCAGATGTTACCTATCTGTAAATAGTTATTTCTATAAACCAATTTTGGTTTTGTTTTTGTTCTTTACAATATGGCCACGGTCACAATGTGTTAACGGTCAGTAATTTTTATAAAACCATATATTGTGAGCACTGTAGATTCCCCTTAAAACTCAAATGAATTAAGTCTTCTGATTTAAATGTAGTAAGTCATGTCAAGTTTGCATCTTGGTTTATTACATATGAAAATTAAATGGTGAAATATTACCTCTACATGAAGGTCAGTAGAAGGTGTCTCTAGCTTCCTGATAACAACAAACACTCTTACAACTGATTTTTATAAAACTTGTATTAAATTATACTTTTTCTAAAACAAATCACAAAGTTATCTCTTGTTTAACAGAACTGATTTAAAATAATTCCAGTCTTCTTCACCTACACCCTCTACATGCTGCTCCATCAACTCCTGACAGTCCCCATAGGTTTCCTCTGGCCACTTCTTCATATCGTCTACCCACGTTAACAATGACGGTGGATGGGACAATGTGAGACCATCTGATCGTCGCAAGTTTTCTCGTGCTCCCAATTTAATACTTTTACGGCATTAACGTTATTTGTCATTTAGCTAAAGTTATAACTAGCTATCAACAATCTTCTAACCAACCATCCACTGGGTGTCTGACTCTAGCGTCATCACTCTGACGTCGACGGTTCCAGACTCGATGACGATGACGCTGTGGGGATCACATAAGTAGCTTCAGCTTCGTGTTTTTATTTCTGGAAAATAGTTTAAATATTTGCGAATAACGTTAGGTGAAAATAACTGTTCTGCCACATCCCGTAGCAAACTAGACAACGAATTACTACTTGCCGCCATTTTCTTTGAAAACTCTCATCACTATCGCTTAGCTGGCCTGATGATTCTACGCGTGAGCTCTTAACCAATGATGCTCTGAAGCAAAGTCCCTTTAAGACCAGTCATTTCACTCGGCGGCCATCTTTGAAACGCCTCTCGGGCATCCAAGCGCAGCTCTTATCTCTTTGAATGGGGAAACATCAAAGCTGTTTGCCAAGCTTTCGATTAAATTTCATATTTGAAATCACCAATGAAATCTAATAACAACTGTCTCATAAATTTTGTTTCTAAACGCTCGAATCATGACAAAAAAATGTATTTTTCAGGCTGGCTCAAGCTAATGCGCATGCGCAGTCCTAAATGCACGTCTCTTGTGCCTTATTTCGGAGGCGCGCGTCTGGCTATTTCTATAGAAACCGGAGCTTCTAACGGCCGCTGCAGTGACGCGATGATTTTACCAATCGGCGATCGGTTCTTATTTAGAAGGCGGGACTTATTCCGCCATATTGCACGTTGCACTTTCTCCCATTCAAAACAATAGGAGTGACACGTCTTTGTCTTAAGCTACAGAAGGACCGCCTTCCTCATTTCCATGTTACACACGGAAAAGTAAAAATAAATGAATGAATCAATAAATAAATCTAAAAATAAATGAATGCATACATACATAAATAAATATAAAAATAATATATAAATATAAAAATAAATAAATAAATAAAAATAAAAGTTAAAAAAAAGTTAAAAAATGTATAAACGCAGAAAATAATAAATTAAGGGGGAAAATAAATAAAAAATGATTTTTATTAAAAATGAATCATATTTATTTTATCAAGTCATTTATTTATTTATTTTCCTATTATCACATTTATTTACCTATTTTCTCTATTTATTTATTCATTTATATATTTATTTATTTATTTTTAATTTCTGCAGGTTTGGTCCTCCATAAAAAACAAATATAAGCAAAATAAAAAATCTAGATACATTAGATGACCTTACTAATCAACTAGTCAACTTTGGTGACCCAATCCTAATTTGTGTGTACCTTCAGGGTCTTTAGTTCGTCATCTTGGGCTCTTGCCAGTTCCAGAATCATTGAGCAGGGCACAGCAGAATCCGTTGCTCCGAGAAACTCGCGGCCGTCCCACTGCGGAGGGTAGTATTTGGAGTCAAAGTGACAGGCCAGCACCAACTGACGTTTTGCAGCAGGGTTGAGAGTAGCAATTATGTTGGTAAAGGGAAGTTGGCCGTAAGGAGTATGAGCATAGAAGGCGTCCTCTGTCACTTCCCATCCCGCGTTCATCGAGCCGAGGGTTGATTTAATATGCTGAAGAAAGAGAAACTCAGACACTGATTACACTGTCACATTAAAACATGAGTTTTTATACACACACACACACTGACCTGCTGAACGTGTTGGCTTCCAGTTGAACCAGGGTACCGCACAACAAGCATGGGCTTCAGGTCTTTCTTCCACATTCGGTCCAGATCGGTATGAGCTATGACACTGCTCAGTTCACTGGAGCTCAGTGTGGTTGCTTCATGTTTTAGCTGAAGAGAAAAGAAATTAAAAAATTGTATTTGTTAATTTATTCCACATTGGGTTTTTGGGTTCTGCTCATTAATCCATCTTGAGCTTGTAGTGTGTATCCCCTGTTTCTGTGTGTATTTGTACCTTTGAGCGGTGTTGTGGTTGAGACCAACATATCTGAGTCTAAGTAAAGGCTGAGTCTAGAAGAGCGTTGAGATCAAGTTAGGACAAACTGCAAGACTGATAGTTTGGCTGACAGGTTCTTAAGACAGTCTTAACAGAGTGAATGTGTTTATGCAACTGGCACCAGAAGACGGTGGAATTTGAATCACAATTTGAGTCAGCATGCTCCCCAGTCCATGAAAAGACCAAGATCATTGAAATATGGTCCGTGTCCAAGACCATATTGTCATGGTCTCTGTATTGTCATGGACTTTGGAGCATGTGGACTCTGTCTCGCACTTGGCTCGTTTGGAGCGTTTCTTTCGAAACCTCGCTTAGTTTGGTATGTTTAGGCTTTCACACCTGCCTCACTTAGTTCAGCTGAATCGCACTAGAGTTCGTTGTCCCCCTTTGGTGTAGTTCGTTTGGGCAGGTCTGAATGCAGCAATAATATAAAGACATATATTTATATATTCATAAACATAAACAAGACATATATTTATAGACATATAAACAGCAATAATGGGAAATGTGTTATATAAAAAGCAATAGTGTCTGATTCTGTGAGTGAGCACATTAGTTACTGTAGTTGAAAACCAAAGAGCGCCTCTTGGTCTTAATATGTTGTTTAACTGCGCTTCTCTGTGCAAGAATGCTTTCCTAATGCAGCTTTGATTGCTGCATTATAACATTGATACTGTATATGGTCTCGACACAGTTAGCCAACCAGACAGCTCTGGGAGATCCAGAGAGAGCAAGTTTGTATTTGCCGCAGCATTAATACAAATGTAGTATATAATTCAACAGCGGGAATGACAGCTACATTGGACACATAATGGTAATTAATTCATATGATTAGTGTTTTGCTTGACTGTGTTATCAAACAGCTAATAATGTGTTACACAAACCATGTTCCCATTCGCCATCTCGGAGTCAGCTGCCTTCTAACAATCCTTAAAACGCTTTCAACAACTCAGAACGTCATTGGAGAAAGGCATGTAGTTCATCTTAACATCGTAATATACGTCATACACCCGTTATATTGCTAAATCTACACGGTTTTTCATATCAACAGAAAAATATACCGGCATAACCTGGCTTCTCTTGAGACTCCCCTGTTAGTTCGCTGTTAATGATATGCTAAAGCCCGCTGGCACATTGACGTGATTGGTTACATGGGAGTTTGTGATGTCACAGACACCAGCGATTTCAAACCGCGTCTTTAGATCACTGCAGTTTTAAGGAGAAAATACTCAGCAGTGGTGTTGACTTATGAATTTGGTTTGTCTTAAAGCATATTAAACACCACATAGACATATAAGCAACATTAAAACTTGATTTTCACCACAGGGGGTCTTTAAAAACAAAAGTAAAGTAGATTTTTGTAATATTTTGGAGCTTGCGCAACTAGTGGCGTCCTCTGCGCTTCCGTGTCACTTCTTGTGGGAACTTCACAACATGCTTATATTTACATCATGCATAAACTCAACCTTCTGTTGAATGTGTACAGTTGGCCAGAAGCAATGGTCTATAGTTTAAAGTGTTTAAAATATTAGTATTTTCAATACATACAACTATTGTTTTGTTTCAGAAGTCATAGATTCATCCATTGGGGCCGTAAGGATTACCACCATGATGGCTGTAGGTGTTTTTTGGAGCAACAACATTTGGGCACCCATTCTCTCGCATTATATGGACTGGATGGATTATTTTTCTAAAACTCTTTATTTGTGTTCGTCCTAAGAAAGAAAGTCATATACATCTGGGATGACATGAGGGTGAGTAAATAATGAGTGATTTTTATTTTTATTTTTGGGCTGACTACCCTTTAAGGTGGCTGGGACATCTTCAGTGGAATGAATCTGTGATGTACCCAACTTACAATACAATCTAATTCAGTGACTCCTATTACAGTCAGAAAAAACATGATGATTATACTCTTGCTTAATGGTAATGTTGCAACCAAACTATGTTGTCGTCTTTGTAGGAGAAATTATACACCCCATATATGTCTAGAGGATAATTACGTGTTCAAACTACAGTATACATGGCAACCAAAGGGTTCTGAAATGACGCAGCTGGAGGATGTTCAAAGAGGATTTCAGAGAGTCTGAAAGGCTTCTGATTATTTGATCTTTCTTGAATAACAATGTTAAGATGGATAGAAACACCTAATCAAACTACTTCTGCTTTAAACATGATATTGATCTTCTGATGACAAATACATTTGGTTTTGTTTGGTCTCAAAGTCCAATTGTGCTGTGATTATTGATTCTGCATGTGTTATTTGAGCCACTTAAAGGGATAGTTCACCCAAAAATAACAATTATCCCATGGTTTACTCACCCTCAAGCCATGCTAGGTGTATATGATCTTCTTTCATACAAACAAAATTGGAGATATATTTAAAAATATCCTTAGTCCCCCAAGGTTTATGATGGTTGTGAATGGGGGGGGGGGACGCGTTTTGAAGCCAAAATAATGCATGAATCCATAAAAAAAAAAAGTAATCCATACGACTCCAGGGGGTTAATAAAGGTCTTCTGAAGCAAAGCGATGCGTTTTTGTAAGAAAAAAATCCATATTTACAACTTTATAAATTCAAATAACTAGCTTCCGGCGGACGACCGTACGCAGAAGTCGATTTGTGGCGGTATTTGTATCCTTTGACCTGACGCACAACGTAATGACGAATGCCGAGGTGCAGAGGATAGAAGACAAATCACCGGTCACGGATTATAAGTCTAAAACGATCATTTTTAAGGAGAAATGTCAGAGGATTTTGATATAAGAGGAGCTAAAATTAGCCTGCGAGAGGCGTCTAAGCTTACAATACCCCTACATCCTGCGTCATACATCGCGTCGACTTGCGCATTCTGCGTACGGTCGTCCGCCGGAAGCTAGTTATTTGAATTTATAAATTTATTTTTCCTACCAAAACGCATCGCTTTACTTCAGAAGGACTTTATTAACCTACTGGAGTCGTTTGGATCACTTTTTTTATGGATGGATGCATTATTTTTTACTTCAAAATGCGTCCCCCCCCCCATTCACAACCATTATAAACCTTGGAGGACTAAGGATATTTTTAAATATATCTCCGATTGTGGTCGTCTGAAAGAAGATAGTCATATACACCTAGCATGGCTTGAGGGTGAGTAAATCATGGGGTAATTTTCATTTTTGGGTGAACTATCCCTTTAAGAAATGTAGCTTGTTATGAACAACATCTGGCAGATCAGATATGTTTTATACATTATAATCATTTGATCAACAAAAAAATATAACAAGTTACGTGTCAAGGTAAGGAACATAAGATTATAAAAGATTATATTCCACAGACACAGTATAACTTGGCATTTTTTTTGGCAATTATCTGATCGCATGCTGAAATAATATTAGTGCAACAGTAGGATCGTACAAATATGGATAATACATTTCCCCAAAATACTGATCTGAGTATTGATCTGATCTTCAGAACTGAACAAAGAGAATCAATTCAGAAGAGTTTGAAAGTCTATATTAAGAT
>CM074442.1:30090296-30330296 GCA_037101425.1 Elopichthys bambusa | reverse complement strand
CCACTATATGGAGAAAAATCCTGAAATGTTTTCCTCAAAAACCTTAATTTGTTTTTGACTGAAGAAAGAAAGACATGAACATCTTGGATGACATGGGGGTGAGTAAATTATTAGGAAATTTTAATTCTCAAGCGTTTTCGTCAATCGGATCACAAGTGGATGACGCTAAATACAGGTGTAAACGGGGTGTAAAACGTTTGTCCACTTTTGACCACTTCCAGAGGTAGTTGAAAACGCATTCGACCAGATTGCATTCATAGTGGAAATGCGTTTGAATGTGTTCGAACAGCCGCAAAAGACACCTACTCTCCGCCTACTGACACGATGCGTAAACATTATGAAAAGCGCGCTAGCCAGGCGGGGTTTAAACTTTGTCGGCTGAAGACCCAAGTTTGGTTTGAAGGCAAAAAACATACCAAGCACAATGTTCTCTCACCATTCCTGATTTCTAACACACACTCACAGCATTCATTGTGGTCTCGCGACTGTCAGAGCAGAAACAAAAGCTGCTCTCTGTGTCTTTTCATCGTGTCCTTTCACGTTTGTATGTTCAAAAACGTAAAAAAAAATCAAAATCTTACTGACCCCAAACGATTGAATGGTAGTTTATAATAGGGATGCACCGATACCATTTTTTAAGGACTGAGTACAAGTACCGATACTTTTTTTTTCTGGTACTCGCCGATACCGATACCTATACATTTATTAATTTCTCTCTCTCTCACAACAGTGAGACTAATGAATGTAGGACAGCGTCTTTATTATTACTCTATTGAAAAAAAGTAATAATTTTTATGTGCTTGTCACAAACTTAAAGAACAAAAATTTCACAGTGTCCAATAACCTTCAAAGGGCATAATTACCAATATATATAATTGTTGTTATATAAAAAGAAACTTACAAACAATACAACAAATACTATAGAGATAAAAATTAAATAAACTTGTTTTTCAGATACAGTAGGTTTATTTACCATGTATACATTTAACATATTTTGTTGTTTTATTAACATTAATGACAACTATAGGCTACGGTCCATTTAAGACCGAATCCATGGATACTGACACAAATCCTTTTTTCCCCTAAATGTTTACGTCCACTTAATCCATAACCGACTTTATTTACGTCAGATACTCCACACGATGGACATTTTGACAACTATGTGTGCATTTGACCATTCAGGCGCGAGGAGAACTGATCACGCGCAGACGCGACTTGCGTGAATAAATCATCGTCGCTGTACAATACATCTTTGTTATTTTATAGAAACAGGAATATATATATATATATATATATATATATATACACACACACACACACCCATATTGAGACTACAAGCTAGTTAAAGCCGGCAAATTGAGCTTATTCGCCGTATTTTACAACTACTTTACCGCTGACGAGATGATGTTTATTCAGAGGAAGTGTGCAGATCTATCCAAATTATTATTTAAAGTTTGATTGAAGTCTCCACCCAAAAGACACATTAGGATATTTAGATTTAAAATACTTAACTTTACTAACATCATTACGCAACCCTCTTGCGTTAACTGAGCAAATAGAAAAATTTGGAAACATTGAACAATGACACCAGAACTGTATCAAAAAGTGAATCAGCCCATGAGATCCTGTAAATTATAATAATAAAAAACCTCTTGTAAACAAAACAAGACTGGGATTTTCCAAGAAAAAAGCTAATTACAAAATATTAATAATAATAACAATAATAATAATAACAACAACAGATAAGACAAATAAAATGAAGAAGAAAAAAACCCCAATAATTATAATAATCAAAAATGTATATATAAATCAATAATAAATTAAATAAAAAACAAAACAAAAACTAAATAAAAAACAAAAAAAAACAACAAAAAAAAACAACAACCAATGTACCTCAAAGTACAATGTACATTCTAATGTCCGACTTTTAAATTAGCATTTTGTAATTAAAAAGCAGTCACATTTTTAGGTCAAAAAACGCGATGAAAAGGCAGACCAAAACAGAAAACTCAAGTTCAAATTCCCTTGGTGACCTCAATGTTCTGTAGAACAAGTTCTTTACCATCAGTGTACGCCTTTGGACCAACGAAGTAAGCGCGGCGTCCTTGTTGCCGAGCTTTCTCAACCAGTGGCCAAAGTTCTTCTGCGAACTGTAAATGGTGTTTTGCCAGATAAGGAGAGTTCTTTGCAGCTTTCCAGAGCGCGTCGCAAAAGTGACGCATTGTGAACTGTAGAATAATCCCTGGAGGTTTTTGAGCGGAGGACTGAGCTTTCTCGCTCCTCACTTTCCCCAAACGGTGTACCACATCGATGAACTCCTGAGCTTTGCCAGCAAAGGTTGGGATGACAGCCTCACAAATATCCAAAACTTTCTGTCTGATGTTTTCTCCTGGTTGTTCGAGCAAACCGTAAAGGTGCAGATTCCACCTCCTATGGTATCTGGAGAGATCCTGTACTTTGTTTTCCAGCTCACCGATTCTTTTTTCCGCAGTTGTGACCCGTTTATCAACTCGCTCCACTTTTCCTTTCACATCCTTTATTTCTTCTGTCAGAAATTCAACTGACATTTTCACTTCCTCGATGCCTTTATCAAGGATGTCGGCTCTTTCATTAATGACGGACTTGAGAGACGTTATAATTACCATGGCTAAAGGAGACTGCAGATCATCCTCGCCATTAGCATCATCATTCCTGCATTTTTTGTGCTTTGGTTCCTTCAACGGAGTTTCAGGTAGTGCAACGAGTGCACCTGAGTCAAAGTGCACCGTAACACAAGCACCGAAACTTGATGAATCCATCGATTTAGATTTGCGTTTTTTATCTTTTGTCATAGTCCAAAAAGTTCTCCTGAAAGTACAGTCACGGCACTGACAAGAAAGATAAAAATAATGACGGAGAAAGAGTGCTTGGTATCGGGCCGATGCCGATACTGGTATCGGTGCACCCCTAGTTTATAACAAACATACATCTAGTTGTATTTTTTTTACATGTACTTTTTAATTTAAGAGGAATGCATACAAAACAGAAGTTACCATAGTTAGCATTATAATTGCTAAAGTAGAAGAGATGAAGGCTGAATCTGTTCTTCATAATGGCCACCGTGAAAACTTTCATATCTCATTTTAGTTTGTGTCCCAAAGCTAAAACTTTCATGAAGACATGCCACAGCTGTAATTGTTGTACTGCGGCACTAGTTGGCAGTTGTTAAGGTAGTTTGTGTTTTCAGGACGTTTGGGTCTGTTGGACTATGATGTGGTGGAGCTGAGTAACCTGCACCGACAGGTGCTTCATTCAGAACTGACTCAAGGCCAGCCTAAAGCCCTGTCTGCCGCCCAGGCCATCAGCAGGTACCATCTTACCTCACAAAACAAGGAGAGGTGTGAACAACTGAGAGTTGATGGCTTGTGATCTCTTCCAGGTTGAACTCCACGGTTCAGTGTGTTCCGTATCACCTCCAGCTCTCCAGAGAGAACGCCATACAACTCATTCAACAGTATCCACTCATGAACTGCTATTGAAAAGTGAATCTTGAACTTTTCCACAGATCTGTACAGTGCAAAACCCATTCATTTGGCTCCTTGACTTTGCGTCTTCATGTATGACATTGTGGCAGACTGTTCGGACAACGTTCCTACGCGGTACCTCGTGAATGATGCCTGTGTTCTGGCCCGCAAGCCTTTAGTGTCAGCGAGTGCTTTACGAATGGAAGGACAGGTGAGCTCTCTTTTCAGTATCTGAATCAAACCTGCAGCCAGTGAGCTGTACAATGATATTTGAAGTTTTTATTTACAGTGATTTACAGTATTTGATTACTCTTACACGTTCTTAAAGGGACAGTTCAGCCAAAAATGAAAATCCTGTAGTAATTTATTCACCCTCATGTTGTTCCAAAACTGTTTTTTCTTTTGTAGAACAAAAAAAATATATTTTGAGAATTCTTGTTTTTTTTTGTCTATACAATGGAAGTCAATGGGCTGCAATGTTTTTTTTGATGCAGCATCTTTTAAAATATCTTCATTTGTGTTGTGCCGATGAAAGAAAGTTGAGAAAGAAAGAAAGCACAAGAACAAAGAAAGTACAGATGATTTTTAGTGTATTTATAAAATCATTCAGGACCACTTTTTCATGTCCAATACAGATACCAATTCTGCAGCCTCGATTATCTTCTGATACGATTAATTATATACAATACTCTGAAAAAGTCTAGTATTTTCACCAAAAAAAGTTTTAAGCCAGTTATTTATATCTTTTGCTGTAGTGTGTCAGTAGGAAATACCAATTTCCAAACATTATTTTTGCCATTATTTGTAATAATCTAGTAAGATTTTTGTATGCACAAGGAGTCTGACAACTTTTAAGACTTAAATAAAGACTTAAACCGTGTGCTTGTGCTATCTTTCTTTACAATAAATGCCACAAAGTGAATTAAGTGTTTAAATGCTTGGGGAACACTGTAAAAATACAATACATACATACAGTGCCTATAGAAAATCATCAAACCCTTTTGAAATAGTTACTTTATTTGTCATACATCCTGAAATCAAAACCCATTCCAAAAAAAAAGAAAGAAAAAAATTAACAGTTCTGAAAATTAATTAAAAAACTAGATTAACAGTGTTGGAATAGTCATCAGTCCCCTGATTTAATACTTTGTAGAGCCACCTTTTGCTTTAATGACAGCCATTCATCTTTTTGGCTATGTCTTTACTAGCTTTGCACACCTAGATTGGGGAATATTTGCTCTTTCTTCCTTGCAGAATTTCTCAAGTTCAGTCATATTCTGTTGTGACTCTCTTCAAGTCCATCCACAGATTTTCACAGATCGGATTTAAGTCGGGGCTCTGACTTGGCCACTCAAGGACATTCACTGTCCTATCCTTAAGCCATTGCGTTGTTCTTTTGGCAGTATGTTTAGGATCATTGTCGAAAGTCAATGATCTGTCCATCTTCAGCTGTCTAGCAGAGGGATGCAGGTTTTCCTCAAGAATTTGGATGCATGTGGCAGCATCCATTTTCCCTTCAATCCTGACCAGTCGCCCGCTGAAGAGAAACACCCCTACAACATAATACTGCCACCACCATTCTTCACAGTAGGTATGGTGTGTTTTGGGTGGTGTTCTGTGTTTGCTTTTCGCCAAATATAGCGCTTGGAGTTCAGTCCAAAAAGGTCAATTTTGGACTCATCAGACCATAGTACCTTTTGCCAGATGGCATCAGAGTCTTTCAGGTGTGTTTTTGCATAGAACAAACGAGACTCAGTGTGGCAAGGTTTCTTTCTTGCCACCCTGCCATACAGGCCAGCTTTGTGTAAAGCTTGTGAGATAGTTGTAGCACCGACCAACTAGTCCCAAGCATAAAGCCTTGTAAGTCCTTTAAAGTTGCTTTTGGCTTCTTGGTAGCTTCTCTGATCAATGTCTTCCTGGCTCCGTCATCCAGTTTGGAATGGGCGGCCTGATCTAAGCAATGTGTTTGTGGTGCCATATGCTTTTTCACTTCTTAATGATGCTCTGAACAGTACTCAGAGGGATAGCTATGTTTTTATATAGACTTCTCCTAACTTGTGACTTTCTACAACTCTTTCCCGGAGGCCGTTTGAAAGCACTTTCCCGACCATGGTGAATTCTTTGCAGTACTAACAGTGGAATCAAGAAACGGCTGGTTTTATTCTGAACCACTTCAACTGATGTAAGGTGGGGAAATTAGCCTGGTGTTGCACCTGAGCAAGTTTATAATGGTATACCCTAAAGGGTCACTTTACCAAACCAGGTACTTCACTAATACATTTTTTTTTTTTTTTTTTTCTTTAATAATCCTCCAGTATGTTTTAAAATGTTATTTTCACATTGATGATGAGGTTTATAACATGTACATACAGCTAAAAGTTTATTTTCATTTATTTTCACAGGGTATGATGACTTTCTATAGGCACTGTACATGCATACATACACATACCGCTGTTTTAAACATTTTTTTTTTTACAATTTAAAATGTAATTTATTCCTGTGATCAAAGCTGAATTTTCAGCATCATTACTTCATATGATTTTTCAGAAATAATTCTAGTATTGTGATTTAGTGCTCAAGAAACATTTTCTTATCATTATCAATATGGAAAACAGTTTAATATCTTCTTAATATTTTTCAGGAAATCGTTATACATTATTTTTTTTACAGGATTCTAAAAATAACCCTGCAGCATTTATTTGAAATAGACTTTTTTTTTGTAGGAATGTAAATGTATTTACTGTTTGATTAATTTAATGCTGCATAAAATTATTAATTTCTTCAAAAAAAGAAAAAAAATCTTACAGACCCCAAACTTTTGAACGATAATATATATGCAATTTGATTCAGTGTCTTTTGAGGTAATGGGGAGATCTTGATGATTTAAATGCTTTCTCTTGTAGCTCACGGTGTACAACTACAGAGGAGGGCCGTGTTACAGGTGTTTGTACCCTTCACCACCTCCTCCTGAGACTGTCACCAACTGCTCTGATGGAGGGGTTCTGGGAGTGGGTCAGTCTGCCTCTATTTGACACGATTTTAGTTTCAGAGATTACTGCTTCTTCCTCTTCATCACAATGTTCTGTATTTATTTTAGCCAGAACTACTTGCTTCAAACTTTCAAACTTTTTGTAGATAGTTTCAGTCATCTGTAGTGTGCCATCTGCTGTTGGTTTTCATATTATGTCGCTCGAAGCGTCCGTTTCAGCACTTCTACAGACACGCGAGCGCGCTCACCTCACGATAAGGTGCACGAGCGCCAGACGCGTTCTCTACGAGACGTCCTGACCATAAATATCTATGCTTCTAATAACGTAGTTGGTTCTGACTGATGGACGCGCATAATCACTGACATTTCTCTGTTCTTGCTCAGCTTCATCTGGCAGTTTATGCCTCGCTCTTCTTAGCTCTGCTGCCGCCATGTTTATAACACCTGGCCCCGCCTTGACGCAGTGATTGACAGGGCGGGGCGGAGACGTGATCGGCTCAGAATGCATTTTCAAATCCACATTGAATTTTGCTACATTCATTGCGGGACATTTAATGAAAATGCAATCGCAAGTGTCTTAACCGTGAGTGCAAATGCAATTAAGAAAAATAACATTTAAATGATCATTTTGCTACAATTTTTGCTTGAACATGTTAAACATATATAATCATTTCTGTATTTTCATTTTAATTTTGCAACTTATAAAGCGTTAAAATATATGTTTAAATTATATGTTAAAACTGTGTTAGGAAATGGCAAATGTTAATTATATAGTTAAATTTGAATGATCATTTTGCTCTGAACACTGCACATATTTTATGGAAAATGTAAATTCAAATACAGAAATGCATTGCCATTTTACATATTGCATTGCCATTTTGCACAATACATTTCAAATTGAAATTTGCTACACATATGCTTCCATATGCTAGACAACAGAGAGTAATGATATCATTGTAACATTTGCATACTAAATTGGTCTTCCATACTGAATTTTGTATGCCGTATGCTGAGTGTCTTGAGAAAGGCGAAGCTTCTCTTTCTTTCACACAAAACTGAAGCCTAAATTCTTTGCTAATCTAAAACAACAATACTTTTCCTATTTTGTAAGCACTGGTATGTCCTTTTTTGCTGCAGATCTTACCTTGAAGAACTGTTTTTAAGTTATTTCTGACTTTTAAAAAAAGTGAATATGAATTCTTCTTCTGTAATGATCCCATAATCCCATAATTATAAGTTCATGTTGCAGTGTTCTGTATACTTGTTTTGATACTTTGCAGTGCCTGGTATAATGGGCTGCCTTCAAGCATTAGAAGTTCTGAAAATTGCGTCCGGTCAAGGATGTATCCTTTCTACCCTTAATGACATCCTAAACTGAAACAATTACAGCTTTTAAGCACACTTATTACCATACTGTAGGCATAACATAATGAACGAACTCCTTAACTGCTCAGTTCAGCCTCATTTGAGCAGCAGCTGTTGATGTTTGATGGCCAAGAGGGGCGTTTCCGGTCCATACGGCTACGGCCCAGGCAGGCTGAGTGCGCGGTGTGTGGAGAGACGCCCACGGTCACAGAGCTCCAGGACTATGAGCAGTTCTGTGGCTCCGCTGCTACGGATAAGGTCTGAGGATGAGGAAATCTCCCACTTTCCTTCCTATAGTCATAATCAGCTGTGGTTGATTATGTCACACACTTATTATGGAAAGTGTGTTTTGCAGAGATTGCTTGCGTTGCGACTAAATGCCACTCTTTGAAGTATATTTGTGTAATTTAATATAGTTAATTACAGGTTTGCATAAAATTCTGAGATTGCATTTCACTGTTTTTATTCATTTTGAGGAATTCTGAATGTTTTCGTGCAAGTGAGATGAGCAAATGCATGTTCGCATTTAGTCTAGAACTACAATAACCATCATGTTCACACATATTTCTCTCAACATGAGGACAGAAGAGATATCAGTCAATAAATGTAACTTAGATATTTTGTTGTAAATTGAAAAAGTAATGCATTACTTTACTAGTTACTTGAAAAAGTAATCTGAACACATTGAACGTAGCTGTATTATTAAACTTAGAAAAAGGAAACTTTTTTGCATCCGCATAGCAGCCACGGCAAACACATTCAGTCAAAAATCAGCTCTAAAACCAAAAAGGTCTGAGACGGGCACCTGATTTATTCATTTATTTGTGATGGTTTCGTTTTAAATGATGTGTGATGAAAACCGCTGCTGATTTATTCTCTGTTATTTCTGTTTTATTTCATTTACAGTGTCGGAGGCTGAATCTTCTGACCAAAGAACAGAGAGTCTCTGTGCAGGTAGTACAGTTATTTGTCATAATTCAGAGGAATGTAATGAGGGGAGTTTGAATTTCCATTTGGTAGTTTAGATTATATCTTTAGCAGAAGCGCTCTGTTAGCCAGTTCATTACTGATTTTGGTGGGAGTGTGTGCAGCTGGTCATTATATAAAGCAGATCTGGTCCGTCACCTTGCATTCCCTCCTCAAATATTGCACATATATTTGTCTTTCATTACAGGATTATAGAGCCATTTTGGACAGCTCAACCCCTCATCTCCTCCTTGACGTACGGCCCAAAGTAGAAGTGGACATTTGCCATCTGTCAACCTCAATCAGTATCCTTTCCCATGATCTCCCTTTAACAGTTTAGTATTAAACATTTGCTTCATTAACCAAGTGAGTCAGAAGTGCACTCCCTAAGTAGTTGCGCCTGCTAAGGCGAGTTATACTGTTATTATTATTATAATTATTGATTTTGAGTTTGTTCAGATCCCTAACCATAAACCTACTGTAACTCGTCCTTCATTCATTTTCAGTTCAATTCATTTTTAGTTTTATGTTAATGCAGCAATATGATTATGATTAAAGATGCACTTTTTTTAGAAGCTTTTCATCACATCTACACTGGTTAGCTACACTTCTGGTCAAAAGTTTAAAAGTCTTTTAAAAGCTTTTTAAAAGACTTATGCTCATTTATTTGATCAAAAATACAGTAAAAACTGTAATATTGTGAAATTTTATATTTAAAAAAAAAAAAAACTCTTTCTATTTGAATATATTTTAAAATGTAATTTATTTCTATAATGGCAAAGCGGTCACATGATCTTTTAGAAATCATTCTAATATGCTGATTTGCTGCTCAGTTATTCTTATTATTATCATCAATGTTCAAAACAGTTTTTACTGCTTAATATTTATGTGGAAATCATTTTTTTCAGGATGCATTAATGAAAAAAAAATAAAAAGAACAGCATTTATTTGAAAAATAAATTGTAACATTTAAAGTTTACTGTCACTTTAAATTAATTTAAAGCATCCTTGCTGAATAAAAGTATTACTTTCTTCTTCTTTTGCTGCTTCTTCTTTAAGGTTGATCTTACCCCAAACTTTTAAATGGTAGTGTAATGCAGTTTCCACAAAACTATTAAGCAGCACAACTGTTTTCAACATTGATAATAATAAGAATTATATCTTTCTTGTGCACCAAATCAGAAATTCAAAATACCTTAAAATAGAGGAGTTCTTTTTAATGGTAATATAGTGCTCAATATTACTGTATTTTTGATCAAATAAGATTTATTAACATTTTTAAGTCTCTTCTGCATTTAATTATTATAACTTTTGACTGGTAGTGTAGCTATTACCTCTCAGACAACTTACCAGTGAGTCAGATTTCATACTGGCTAACGTATTAAAAAAGTAAAAGAAAATATACTTTATGCTCTGTTACTACAAAAAGTGTAATATATAAAGTGTATAGCTTGTTTTTCCACAGGAAGACCGTTTAAACTCACTAAATTATAGAAAACAAAAGCACAATCTAAGTGTTAACAGACATAGAATGTTCATATTCTCTCAACTCAACACAGTAAGATGTTACTGTAATTTCTTTTTCCTGTTAATGTAAAGCACTCTTTATTAAGATCCCATTACTTGTGTAAAGTTGTGTAAAAATGCATGAAAATGCATATTTTAAGCTACATTTTTGGGCTCCTTTCTTGCTTTCCACTACAGGCTCTTCATGCCACAGCATACATACTCAACAGTAGTCAAGTTCCCATCCACTTTTTGTGCTGTTTTATCAAAAAAGTGAATATGCATAAAAAAAAAGTGCAAAATTTGCTGTCTCCAGACTGTTTCCATCCAATTAGCCTTTTATCGATAAATGCCTTTTATGCATAATGATGTCATCCCTAAAAAAACAAACCAAAAAACCACCACACATTGTCACATAAGTTTTGTTGTATCGCCAAAAAAATCCGGCCTCGATTAATTTCCATTCATAATTTCACGTATGTCGCAAATTATATCGTATCTCTTGCATCCCAAATATTTGTAAAACACAGAGAGTAATGAGACAATACTGCTTACTATTTTCACAAATAATAAGCCTATTACTAAATTAGGAAATATTAGCAAATCAAAAATCACGAAGTGGGACGGCTTGTGACAGGACTGCCTTTATATGACGAAGCACATGGGTTTGGACACAGGGCAGCTCATTTGTCCTGTACGCAAAATTTGAGGGTCTATAAAAAAGATTGGTACAGTGAAATGTTCGGTCATCTTTAATGTAAGCCTCGAGCATGCAGTCAAGCCAGTCGCAGTTTGACGTGGCCGAGAACGCCTAGTCATTCAAATAAAAAAAATAAAAATATTCGTTCTGGTTTCAGAGTTCAAAAACATCAACAGATGCAGCTTTTATTTTTTTAGGCCTAAATGGCCTGAATTATATAGCTTAACTGATGCCATCTTAACAATTCTAAAATTCATTTAGAGCTTTTTGGATTCAACCATTTTCCTAATTTGTTTGAGATAAAATTATATTACATATTAATAAATTGTAGGCCTATTTATAAAATTATTTGATGAACAAGCATGTTTGTGGTTTTCATTTGTCAAATAGCCAGCTTCTGACCATGAAAGCATGGTTTTATGACATTAATTTTTTTTATTCAGATAGAGAAGTTTTACTTTTTTTTTTGTCTGCATTGGAAACATATTTTTGAAGAGCTGCAGAGATTTTCAGGGCACTATATTTTCCTCATCCATTTGAAACAAAACTTTATTATATAGGCTATTATAAAATTGTATAGGCCTACATAAAATTATTTTATTTATTATATTTTTTTTTTTGTACTTCATTATAAAGACTATTAAGATCAATACTTGATCATCAAGCAATATTCAGAAACAGGTGCAGTTGTAGCTATTATTTTTCTGATTAACTTAATATCTTGTAGATTGAAAAGAATGATTAGAAATACTATTTTTTTTTAAAAATGGGAGCAACACCTACCTATTCCGAATGTATACACTGTAAAAAATATTGTTGCAATTAGCTATCACAACTTAAAAATTAGCATCAGAATAGCTTTCCCGGATTTAACTTAAGATAACTCAAATATCCAAGTTGTCTCTTAATACAATTTCACATTTTAAGTTGACTAAACTTAAAGTCTTCGTGCTGCCTTAAAATTTTAAGTTGAAACAACATTTTTTGTAGTGTACAGAATGCAATTTGACGAATGCATTTTAACTTGTTATGTAATAAAAAACATCAAATTAAGATGTGTAATAAAGAAAAAACATAAAATTACAAAAATAATGTTTGATGAATGATGTTTGAGAGGTAATGCATCTTATTCTTACCAATAGTAATAAAATAATTTTTTTAGGACTATACAGTTTAATAATACGAATGTAATAGATTTAATGCGCCTTTGAATATTACAGAAACGGTGCTTTAACGGGAGCAGAATATAGGCTAATTCTGTCATATGACACAACATTTATTTGCGTTAAAGCCTTTTTTCTTGACAAAAAGGGTTTGCAAGCTAATTTTTCGTGACATTTCAAGTATCGACATAGAATTAATATGCTAAAGTTAAATGGAAAAAGATTGTATCGACAAAATTATTGATAATTGGCATTTCCATCAGCTTCCAAAATCCTTGGATGGAAACCTGGCTATTGAAACGATCACCCACCATATGACCATAGTAGGTGTTCATTTTCTACTCTCATTTCATGTTTTTGGTCCGGTACTGTAAAGAGCCAGATCTGTAGTAGACCTTGTGTAGTGCGAGAAGAGATCTGATTGGTTCAGAATCTTGGTGCTTTAGAATCCTGTGAGCAGATTTAGTGATTTATTTCGCCTGGTTATTTAGTGTGTGATTTATTTAGGTGGCGTGAGAGTTAATTCCTTCAGTTTAATTTTCTTACCTTGCATGACAGACATTCCACTTGCTAGTTTAGAGGATAAAAAGGCTGAGCACATCACACTTTTAAAAGATACAATTAGTAACCTCAAACAACAGATGAACATCAAATCTCAAGTCCCAGGTAAGAAACAACATTGTTTTAGTTATATTCCATTTTTTGGTGATTAATGTTTAACATTTCCTTCTCCTGCATCTCAGTTCTTTCTGCTCAAACACACGTGGTGGTGAAAATCAAGTGCATACTGAACGTCACTATGTGCAGTCATGGAAATTGATGGTGTTGAGCCGTACATAGTGATCCTATCTTTATCCACAATAAGCGCCCGCTTGTATGCCAAATGCTATCCCTCATTAGATGTGTTGAGTATTCTGTGCACAGAGGAGTTGTAATCTAAGTTTTCTCAAGCTAATTAAGCATTTGGGGTAGAGTATTGACAGCTACCTCGATTTTCTTGGATGGCCGATGAAGGTGGTGATGAGGTTGCTAAGCAATTATTTTCCAACACAGAAATGGCTTAGTCATCAGATAAAGCTGGCCTCGTATTGAATAATCAAGTAGTTTTTAGTCTTGTATTTTTAGATTTTTTTTAAATGAGATGCGAGTTTTTTCAAACTAATCGTATAAGCCTTGATTTCTTTCTTTACATCAAAGAATACTGCAATAGCAATAATAATAAAGCACTAATAACTGTTTTGAACATTGATAATAATAACCATTATCAATATTTGAACATCAATAAAAATTGGTAACAGCACATGTTAAGCCTATTTGAATGATTTCTGAAGGATCATGAAGGATGTTTGCCATCACAGGACAAAATTACATTTTAAAATATATTAAAATAGAAAACAGTTATTTTATGTTTTAATAATATTTCACAATATTACTGTTTTTCTGTATTTTTGGTCAAATAAATGCAGCCTTTGTGAGCAAAAACATTTAAAAAAATGTTAATTATTCCAGAGTTTATGTATGCTTGTATATACACACACACACACACACACACACACACACACACACACACACACACATACTGTATAAGGGTTAATGACGTGACGGGTTAATGACTTTTGTCTGAAGGCCTTAATAATGATAAAAAAAAACTAAGATATGACATCCAAAGTATGTAAGGTAGTACAACTAGATCTCTTTTATTGAATCCAAAAGGTTTTAATTATATTTTGCTACATATAAAGGTATTTTAAAGATTTTGAAGTGTCAAAATGTCATTCGGTTTAACCGTCCAAAGGCCAATACAGCCATTTCATTTGTCTTAAATGAATATCTTAAAATGTAATAAATGTGTATATTTTTTTATTCTGGCATGATTTTATAACATCATATATCAACATTAAAATTATGTGTAGAAGTTGTTGCTTTGTTATGAGAGAGAATGTCCAGAAAAATGAATTTCATTGATGTCATTCGGAGTAACCAATATAAAGGGACCATTATGAATCAAGTCTTGCGTTCAATATCATGTGACAGGATGTGACATCATTCAGACACCTGTAAAGAACCACATGGTCGTGAAGAAAAGCAACTAACTTACTCTTTAACTATTTGAAAAATTCATGTTTTCACTTGCTCATACGCATGTCCTGAAACATCAGGTCATTCAGTATAATATTTGTACAGTATATAATATTTTAAAAAATTGTACTAAATATAAAATGTGTCTCCTTTTGTTAGCTAGCTAGCTATATCAGGCTGTTAGCATTGTTTGGAAATGTAGTTATTCGGTATAACCAAAAGTGTCAACCGAAAACTTTTTTTGACTTTTTTGGTAACAAATTTTGTCCGTCTTGGGAAAACATGACAAAAGCAGTGTTAATTGATTATTATATGATATAATTTGGCAAATTATTTGGTAAAAGAAGCTTCTTTGTGCTGTATGATTGGAGTGAATGAGCTTGAACAAGCATGAAAGGACTGAATAATCTTACTTTGTCTGTATGTTTTCCTTTATTGTCTTATAGTGTTTGTGGTGTGCAAACTTGGCAATGACTCCCAGAAGGCAGTTCAGCTCCTGGAGAAAATGTCTGGCCTGGAAATTGAGCAGATCACTGTGAAGGATATCAGTGGAGGATTGATGTCCTGGGCGAAGAACATAGACCGCTCTTTTCCTCAGTACTGACTGTCATTAATCGCCTGTATTGATTTCATAAATGAAAGCAATAAAGTTAAAATGACTTTCACTTTTAGTCTATTTACATTTTATTTCATTTATGCTATTATTGGTTTGATTTTTTTAGATTTTTTTTTATGGCACCTCATCACTCCCCTGTTTTTTTTGTCTTTAATTGCGTCGTTTAATGTGTGTAATGTAGGTGCGTTCACGTAATTCCTGTAGTTACGAGATCCTAGCTTGTAAATTACAGTTTGTAAGCTGGGAGTTTTCTGAAAGCTCCCAGATGTACCACGTGGCCGCTGTAGATTCATTTAGGCGTTGATAGCGGTGCCATGGAAACGCATAATTCCCAGTCCAAGGACGTGAACAGCTCCGAATATAACGTCACGTGTTGTCATCTCAACATTCCGGTAAATACGATAGCATATAAACATTTTTTACTGATTCTAGTAGTTATTCTTACTCTGCACCTTTAGTTTCATACTAAGCTACTCAAATATTAATTAGTTATCATTATCTCATGATAAATTTTATACAGTACATCTGTAGTGATTATAATATAATTGTGTCAGGAGTTTACAAAATGTTATATTAATATTAAGTGTATGTAAACTTGACCTATAATGACTATTTAATTGTCGCGAGCATTAACAAACATTGTTATACAACGCTTAACAGGTCATTATTTAATGTGTATTGAAATAATTAGAAATATAATTAATAAATCAAGTTTTATTTTATATTTCAACGAACTACTGAACCGTTCCGTTTACTTAATAGTAAAATATCTTGTAATCAAATGCTATAATTATGAGCATGAACGGCTTTGTGGTTTATCACAAGCGTTATTGCGTCATCGTGTCCGTGAAATGACGCCGCTAGAGGGCGCGAACACTCGCTCAGCGTTCACATAACGGAAACTGCGCGTGAGAGACATGCGCGCAAGGCAGAGAGAGAAAGAGAAAAACATTTCTGTACTTATGAAGCTCAACTTCACTTCTACAGCTCGACAGACCTGCCATTTCCTTCAGGTTTTACTTTCTCTGTTCATGCGGCGTTCGTTATTTGCCCGCGGAGACGGAGAGCACATATTAAGACGCGTGTATTGTGGCATGAAAAGAGGATAGAAAGTTTTCAAATCGAGCTCGTGTAACGGAGTCTACAACCGAGCGATGATTAACTGGCTAAATTAAACTCCAGAAGCTTTTAAAAAGAAACCCCGAAGCTTTCAAGTCCTCGTTTTCCATTGATAGTAAGCTTTTTTTTCTCTTCATCTTGTGAGGGAAACGCCTTTCCAGCATTAAAGGTATGTTTCCTCTCTTTTCCTCTTCTCTTCAGTGTGTCTGTTAGATTCATTTCGTCTTGAGATTCAGTTGTTCATGCTGCATGATTATAAAGCTTGAACAAAGTCATTGTATAACTTGTTTTGCTGGTATTTGTGGTCTTGTGCCAGTTATGTGATCTAGAGTGGGAGGGTCTCCAGATGTGCTTCCAGATGTGAGTTGGAGTTCTTCATGGCAAAAGACAAAAATGTGCAAAACTCTTCCAGAATACAAGGAGTTTGAGTTCATACTCGTTCAATAACTCGCTATGCTTGGAGATAATGGCTTGATGAGTACTGTAGCTTAGGGAATTGTGGAATAAACACTTGAATCTGTTTTTGTTTCAAACAGATATAAGGAGCCGGATTACAATGGAAACCACTTTGTCAAGCATCATGCTGGCATCCTGATTGCTCAGCTGTGGAGTGACACAATATCAATTCAGCATGTGCGACATATGCTGGATAATGCACAGACAGCCATGAATATTTCATCCGGAACGCATGTTTTCAGAGGGTGACGTAGCCAAAAATAGGCGACTTATTCCTTGCTCCACCACGGATTGCACATGACTGTGGCAATTCTGTTCACCTGCCCTAGGACAGAAGAATATCGTGTTTAATTAGAAACACCACGGTTTCCAAGCTTGTCTGTTTTACACAGTTTACTTTCAACCTGTGGAGGTAACTAATGTCTGCCAGTAGTAGCACCTCTCCTCTGACCTTACCTAAACCCTTCGTCCACTCTCAGCATCAGACTGCACCCCCAACCCCCTCTCCATCACCCAGCCCTCCGGTGCCACTCTACGTCCGCCTCTCCAATGGGAATCACAGCGTCCCGAGCCCCACCAGCTCCCTTCACGGAGTGTCCTTCCTCCTTCAAATCGGACTTACCAGGGAGATGGTCACCCTGGAGCCACACGATCTGTCACTCAGCTCTGTGAAGGATTTGGTCTGCTCCATAGTCGATCAAAAGGTAATAAAGTTTTAAATGTGTGTATATATATATATATATATATATATATATATATATATATATATATATATATATATATTTTTTTTTTTTTTTTTTTTGTTATTTGCATGATCTGCTCACTTTCATCTAAATCTGAATGTGGGCCCTTGGTCACACATTATAACATGTACCTATCAAATCTCTGCACACACTTAATATTTAGAGCACATGATTATTTTTGAAATTGAATTCTGTTCATTTTTCTAAAAGGGTGAGACTAATTGACTGATGTGAGTTCATTCCTGTAATCTTCAGGAAGTTGATTTAGGTGGATGAGCATGAGGAGCATTAGTGACTGATTAAAGAACACATTTCATTCAATCTCATCTAAATCTACTTTGATCCACTCGCATTTCCACAAACACGGCAGATGAGGTGGGATGCATTTCCGCTGGTCAGATGGTGAAGGCAATGATTGTGAATTTTTGACCTCAGTCAGTAGGAACTTAGTATTAGAGTAAATGTTATTGGGATGAATGTAATTTGGATACTTTAGTGGTAATTTGAAAAGAGATGTTGAAAGCTGTGGTTGCTAGGGTGTTGCTAGGCCATTGCTGTTAGTGGTTTCTAGGATGATTCTAGGTAGTTTAGACAATAGAGAGAGAGCTGCTGATGTTAAGTGTTAATAATTAAAATGACAGATACACAGAGAGGCAGTTGGAGTTAGAAATCACAAAGATTTTGGATTGTTTACTACAGGAAAACCACAAGTCCAGTCAGTAAAAAAAAAACAGAAATGAAAAATCTTGGTTGACTGAACATTTTGGCCACATTGGGCTGAAGTGTGTGTGTGTGTATATATATATATATATATATATATATATATATATATATATATATATATATATATATATATATATATATATAAATAAAATTAGCCTTAGTTTGGATTGATTACTAATTTGATTTATTTATTTTTTTTTAAGGGTCATTTTAAAAAAAAAGAAACATTTTACCTCGATATATTAAATATATTTAAAAAAAAAACTTTTTGGAAAATAATGATTAAGATGCTTACTCTGAAAATGTATTTAAAGTTTAAGGAAAATATGTTATTACTTTTGGCGTAGCTTGATGACGCCCTGATTTCACGTGGGAGTTGTTGTCTTCGCGTCTACAACCGGTGGAAAAGAATCTGACGGGGCTCGAAATCATATTCATGGATGAGCTAATACATTAAAGATTTATTAACATTACTGTAGTAATAAGCAGGGTGTGGCTGAAAGCAGTTGGAGTGGAATGAGACCGCTGGAGCGATTGCTAATAAGAGACGATAGCAGCGGAGCTTTTTATCATGCCGCAGTCGCCGCTTCTGTTTCTTCCTGTGTTTTATCATATTACATACATTTGTGTGTTGAAAGATGTTATAATGCTACTCTGCGTTCGCTCTGCGGCTGCTATGAGACACTTGTTGCACACTGCAGTAAGCTAGATCGATATTAGGCATGGTAAAACATGGTACTCGTTGTAAATCAAGAAAATGAGATTTAAACAATAAGACTTACTGTGTTGAGCTATATAACATGATTAGTTTTCTGTCGATGAATGTATCCAAACAGTTTCCTTTACAGTTACATGTAGGCATCTGTCATTGTTGATCAATGTAATATTGATATTTCAAACAGAGGTCTGGTGTTTTGACACACTATTATGATGTGGGCAAATAGAACAACACAGTGACTGATTTTTTTGATAGTACAAGCACATCTTTACCCCAAAATGTTTTTCATGAGAATGTGTGTCTGTGTGATGCATGAGGCAGATAAGTGCATGCGTACAGTCTGTTCGAGAACGGAAATGCTCTTTATCAATCAGACAGTAACCAAGAGGTGTATATTACCCTAGTAGGGCTGCAGAAATGAATGGTTGAAAATCATAAATCGATGGTGTAAATTGACACTGATTGTCACTGACACCTCTTTAAAGGCACACTGAAGAGTGTTGGAATGCGCAGCATTATTCAGTGTGTTGAAGTAATTTGAACTGAAACAGGAAGACAGGGCGATATATTGAACAGCCCCGCCCCTTTTTTTAAATAGCCAATAGCGTTTTGTTTATGTTACAGCTCGCCAGAACCATTAGACTCCGTAAAATCTCTGTTTTCTTCTAATCTCTAACCGTTTCTCCTCATAATGTCCTTTATATCCCTTATATACAGCATTCTGTGTAGAATTCAGGTGGGTCCGATACCTTTTGTGGTCTGTGCCGACTCGCGCATATGATCCGCTCTGTGCTCTCATGTCTCTGGACCGGAGAAGACTGCTCGCATTGCGGCGGTTCATTTGACACTAACGCGAAAACGGACTTCATTTATGTCAAAGGAAATGAATCGTTCCCTATTCTCTATATAGTGCACTATGTGCCATTCACCATGTAGAAACTAGTAAATGTGTGAGCAAATGACCGATTTCAGCCAAGGCTTCAGCATATAATTTGATTGGACCGAAGATTTGACGAGAAACTAAAACTGAAACAAAATTTGAATAGTATTATTATTGTGACGTATATTCAAGTTAAACGGCATCTCGAACAAGAAAAAATGTAGGGCGGGGCTTGATTTTGTCCATGGGGAATTGATTGGATGGTTGAGGTTTTCTATTGGTCGATTTCATGTAGGCATGTGACGGTATGAAATTTTTATGTTGCGATAATTGCTTAAGCTTTTATCACGATATACGGTATTATCATGATATTGAAATGAGTTGCAAAAAAATGTTGTCATCGTATAACAGGTTTAAGAACTCTTTCTTGCAACAAAAGAACTCTGAACATTTAAATACAATACAATACACACAAATAAATAAATAAAATCAAACAGATTAAAGTGAAAAAGAATTATAAAGAACATTAGCACTTTAATAAGGTCTCATTATTTAACGTTATTTAATGCATTAACTAAGATTAAGAATGAGCAATAGCTACATTTGTTACAGAAGGTATTATTTTTTTTTTGTTAATGTTAGTTAAAAAAATACAACTGATCATTGATAGTTTTAGCTCAGGTCCATGAAATAATAGTTACAGCTTTTGATTTTAGTAACATAATAAAAGTTAACTAATGAAGCCGTATGTCTCTAAGTTTTACTGAACAATAGCAAATAATCAGAAAATTTTCATTCATTATAGGGCATAATGTAGTCCATATTAAAATTTAAAAAATGTTTAAGTTTGAAAATAAATAGCCTGTTAAGTCTTTAAGTATTAAGTATTTGGTGCTGTGATTGCAAATACAGATTTTTTTTTTTTTTTTTTCTTAAATACTGTAGTTTTGCAGCTGCTTTGTTTACGGGGTTTCCGGGGTAACCGCTGCACTTTTGCTGTTCCATCAGTGCCCTCTTCTGTCAGAGAGTGAACGTGCACTTTCATTCAGCGTGTCTCCTTCACTCGTTCCACCATGTGCTTCTCGTGCACGTTTACATCTGATTGCGTGTGTCCTTTTGATGGAGCATACAGCAGTGTTGTGCATTTTATATGATTGATGGGGAAAGTATTAATGTATTATAAAAATTTGAATAATTTGTAATAAATAGGCCTAATTATTCACAGTATTTTTAAGTGCCCACAATAACAATATCGTGCATATTCATTATCGTGATATATTGTATATATTGTATGTCTAATCTCACATGAGTGACCGGTTGCCTGTCTAAGCACCAGTAAACATGTCATCAGAGAAGAGAAGAGATGTCGCTGCAAGAGTTATTTTGATTAAAGATTATGAAAGAATAAAAAAGGATGTGCATGGATAAATCATATGTAGTAAATACTAAAATATTCCATTTAAAAAAAAAGAATTTTCCATTTTGATTTGTGACTTTAAAAGCTGTAGGAGTTACAGTCTTGAGTTGACAGTCTTTTTTTTTTTTTTTTTTAATAAATACTCTTCTAGTCATACTGACTTTTTTGGGCAGTTTTAAACCTAAATTTCAGGCCTTGGTTTTTCTACCGATTCATGGAAACTGTGTAAATAATGCTACTAGGAATCCTGAAAGCAGTGGCATCAAATCGTGCCCTTGTTCTGAGAACAGCTATGTGGTCAGATGACCTGTGAATGACAGGAGCTGTGCCATTACAGTCTGGTAAATGTGGCTGAATATCAGGTCAATTTACCACATAAGAGCAGTGCAGTGTGTTAATGACATGCTTTATCTGGCTTTGTCCATTGAAGTTCGGGTCAAGTTCACATTCTTTCAGGCCAGTGTGCTGTTGCTGCTGCTGTTGTTATTTATGAAGTTCATTGTTGCTGTGGAGTTCAGTTATTCAGAGAGGAAAATACTCTATTGATAATTTATGGAATCTTATAAGATGTTGGTTTAAATGCAAGAATGTTGGCCAAAGTCCCAGTACAGGCATTCTGCGCAAACATCTTTCATTGATGAGTCAGACCCTCCAGCTGACCTAAAAATCAGCCTTGGTCACTTGTGGAGGGGTAGTAGTGCTGCCTTTAAGGTCATCAAGGTGCTTTCTACTTAAGAGTTTGGAAGTCTCTTTTTCACTTCCAAACAAAGGAAGGATGATTTTTAGCACTAGTATAATGAATAAAAATTAGGTGTATAATTATTTTAACTACATCATTAATAAACATTATTACTAATAATGTTATTAATATAGTTTAAATATTTTAATTATTTGAGCTGCTTTTGCCCTTTTTTGTAATTGTAAAAGTGCACACAACAAAGACAAATGTGTATTTTTCATTTCTAAAGGAAAGATTTTGGAGTTTTCACTAGGGGTGTGACGAGACACTTAGCTCACGAGATGAGACATAAGATTGGATTCACGAGAACGAGACCAGACAAGATTTTTGCACAGTATTTTTAAGAAATCCTCAAGAACAAAATTCATGACTAGAAAAATAGCCTGCAGGTGCATTTTGAAATGTTTTAACTAATCATCTTGTAATGGATGTCATTTCAGTTCTACTTTCTGAGTATGAATTATCATATGCAGTAAAAAACAACAATATACAAGCACTGTAAAAGGTTTTGCCACAAACTCAACTGACTGGCTTCTCTTTTGTATGATTTCACTTCAGACTTTACTGTACATGAATTATGAGCTTCCAGAACTTCTGATTGAGGCTGTGTGTCACCTCTTAATTGAATTTCTTTAAATTGAACATAGGAATAAAGACAGTATAAATAACAAAAATAAATAACATTTTTTTTATTAGTCTTAAGTGCAAACAATCAGTGCAACCATAATCAAAGTACTCTCTCAATATTCAGCAGTGGGCACCGTAATTTAATGTAAACGTAGCCGTGGCATATTCTATGCTAATTTCCATCATGGCAGTGTTGCAAGACAGTTTTTCACTAATATCGCTAGATCTTGTGGCACGAAATCTCGTCACACCCCTAGTTTTCACATGTGATAATCAAGAGAGCGATCACTTCACTGCAGTTGGGACTGTAGTGTGCATCTAGGAAACGCAAATACTAAAGGAAATTGTAATCGCTATAGAATTTTTATCTCAATATGCTTACAAGCTGCAGTGATTTTTTTTTTTTTTTTTTTTTTAAATGCTTTTGTGCACTTTTGTTTGAATTTCTCTACCACACACACACACACACACACACACAAATACACAGTGTTATCACATTTTAAAGTAACGGTTTCTGTTCATTTTATGGCAGTTTGTACGGCATCCCTAATATGAGAAGTTTACAGTTTTTTTTACTTTTTTACAGTTGTATATTTTTTTTAATGTTTTTGAAAAAAGTCTCTTCTGCTCACCAAGGCTGTGTTTATTTGCTCAAAATACAGTAAAAACAGTAATATTGTGAAATAGCGGTTTCATAATTAATATATGTTAAAATGTAATTTATTTCTGTGATGGCAAAGCAGAATTTTTAATCTTAATTATTCCAAATGGTAGTGTAGTGTATATTGTGAGTAGTCATTGCTAAAGTACTGTATTCACAATATAGCATGGCACTGAGTGTATAAAAACTACATTATAAAAATATTAAGGGTACAAATTTGAATTGAAACTTTTTTTTTTTTTTTAAGTAGTCATTCAGATATTACTAGAAGGCAGCATCAGCTTTTGTCAGCATAGTTAGGGGTCTGAAACCTTGACTTCATATTCAAGGTATGTGTCAATGTTTCAGTAAGCTGAACAATAAATGAAACTAAGAAAAGGTTGTTTTTATGTTGTCCCTAGGTGTAGATTTCTGGTAATTTGCACCTTGGTCTCTACAACAATAAATCCATTTTCTGATACAATCTTGGAAACGCTGAAGAGAATGCAGGCCAGGAACGTTTTTCAGAGCTGTTCTGCATCGCTCTCTCTCCAAACCCAAGGGATGAACAGCAAACGCCATCTGCTGAGATCCAGTTGTGCAGGATCATATGGCTTTGATATCGGTGGAAAATATGACTCTGGTTTCTCCCATCGTCCTGGCCATCTTTACTCTCTCTCTCTCTCTCTCTCTCTCTCTCTCACACACACACACACACACACACACACACACACACACACACACACACACACACACACACTGCATGCTGTTACTAATACAGTCACTCAGCCTCCCCAGTGCTCTGCTGGAGGAATTTGACCTGACTTGGGAAAGCATGAATTCTAGCACTCAGCAGAACGTAGCGCTGCCACAGTCAACAGGGAGCAGACAGGAAAGTGTTTTATATGCTGATGCCTCATTAGATATGCTTTTGGATGAACTCTGTCTCTGGTGGCTATTATTTACGCGACTGGAGGACACTCATGGAAGTGATTCGCCAGTCTTTACACAGTACATTTATTCACAAATGCACTACGGCAGATGTTCTGTCCATCCCAACTTACAGTAATGATGTATTCAAGTCCGGTCAGGACATTTGCGGCCAATATGATGCATTTTAATGCAAATCATTAATTAAAGGACACCTATTATGCTTTTTTTGGTTCTAACTTTCCTTTATTGTGTAATATAGCTGTTTGTGCATGTAAACAATCTGCAGAGTTACTAAGCACATAGTCACTCCAAAAGGAAAAGACCTGCCAACAGAAAAGTCTCTCGGAAGCTAGTTATTATACTTAATAAAGTTTTAAATATGGGTATTTTTCTTATAAAAATGCATCGCTTCACTTCAGAAGGCCTTTATTAACCCCCTGGAGCCGTTTGGATTATATTTATAATGGATGCATTTTTTTTTTAGGGCTTCAAAACAGGCGCCCCATTCAAAGCTTGGAGGAGCAAGGATATTTTTAAATATATCTCCGATTGTGTTCGTCTGAAAGAATATACATATACACCTAGCATGGCTTCTGGGTGAATCAATTCCACTTGAATTGGTTGACAATCACTTGACGTTTCAAGCTTTTTCATAGATATATTTCTCATGTCTGTGAGGCAAGTATACACTGAGTTTTGGTTTATTTTTTTGACGCGCTCAAGTTCACAGAGACTGAGACGGCAAAAGCGCATCCTGTTTGTTTTCATTATTTTACAAAAGCACAATGTTGTGTTATTATTGTGAGTTTAAATAAAAGCAAACCATTTACAGTTTAGAATGTTGGATTATTCTTATCTGTATGGCCAAAATGACGGAGTATTTTAAGTTAAATGCAAATGATCACGCCGGCGCCTCCATGTCATGCAGTTAGCACACTCTCCACACAAACACTTGGATATGTGCCATATATTAGTGCACATTTATCTAGGCTAACATTAGAGTGGACTTGTAAAGTTGCTACTACTGTATGTTTCAAGTGATAAGCTATATTTGAGGTCGATGAATGATAGGTAAATGTTTGGACAGTCCGTGATTTCTGCGTGATTTCGTCACTTCCTGTGGAAGTTTTTATTTATTTATTTTTTCTGCGACTAACTGACTAATATCATCTTTGGTCAACTAAGCTTCTTCTCGTCGACTATTAGGGGACAGCCCTAATAATCAGCATGTCAGAATGTTGAAAAGCACAAGTTGCCAATAATTCACCCTCAACAGTGGCTGTTATATCATGCTTCAGGGGCTGAGCAAGAGTTCATTCATTAGAGTATCACTGTATGCGTGATTTCTTAAATGAATGGCCCAGAATGAGAAAAATACATTTGGGACAGGTGACAGGCCATGTCATTAAGTTAATGTCGACTCTTCAGAAAAACTCCTGGGTATTAATTTTTAGATCTGCAGTTGTAGATGAGAAGGGCACTTGAGACCACATGAGATACTGCTCCCGAATGCAAAAACCACACCACTTGGCTCTCTATGGGGAGGGATGAGCAATAGGATCACTTATGAATTATGTAGGAATACGGTGATCTGCGCTCAGCTTCACTGTCACCCTATACTCTCATTACCAATCAGTGGACTCATTATGACTGACTAATTCAGCACAGAAGTCACTATTCATGTTTCTGCATTGCTGTGGCCCTTTTGTTCCTAAGATCTGATGGACGTGTAGTTCAGAATGACTTGTGCAATAAACATCTGATAGCAAGGCACTTCCTGTTTTGGTGTCACCCAGGCTCTTGTCTGCAGCCACGGAGGGAGGCATCGTAAAACAAAAGTTCATCACACTAACACCGGCATGCAATCAGCGTTCCTCACATTCCTGAGTGCTGATGTCAAATCAAACATCTCAAACTGACCTAATGTGAATTAGGTAATTTCGTTCAACTGCTGCCCTTGTTTCGAGGACAGTCTATTGATTTGAACTGCATATGAAATGTTGGGCTGCTGGACAACTGATGGCTTGTGGGTAGCGGGTTGCTGCAGTTTTCTGCTCTGCTTCACAGTGTAAAATAGTAAGTTTTTTTTTGTTTTGTTTGTTTTTTGTTGTTTTTTTTTGTTTTTCAGCCCAGAACTTAACAGCCCCTCTTTTCCTATCAGAGAATGATAAGACAAACTCAGCGGAAGAAAATGTGCAGACTTTTTGGCAAGTTCGTTTTGGAAAAAAAAGAAAAAAAGTTATCTCTATCTCTCAAAAGACAATGAAACCTGTCTTTGGAATATCGGGGCATCTGGAAGCAGGGTTTGCTCAAATGTGGACGTCATTCATGAAAGTAGGATAGTGGGTCTGTGTGTAGTTTGATTGATTAGGGGTGTGTAACATGACCAAAATCGTATTGTTTCAAATATAAGACAATGTTTTTTTTTCTTCTTAGGAATACATCTGGAAAAAAAAAAAAAGGGTTTGTCTTATATTCAGGGTCTAGACTTTTACATGTTAAAAATACACCAACAACAATAGGTGGCCAAATATGCATAAAGCGAGTGTACCAAGAAACTAATATAGTTCTTTCATGACAACTTTCAGAGTGTTTGGCATGGTAATGGATATGACAATATGTTTGGTCTTGGCAGAATAGATCTGCTACACTGCTGCTTAGGGATGGGTACCGAAACCCGGTGTTAAATTGGCCCCAGGGCTGAATTATGAAAGACCAGAGTATCGATAAGCTCTGACGTTAACGGTTCTGCTATCGGTACTGTAGAAATTATGAAGAAAATACACATACATTTATTATTGCTATATAGACATTATCTTCCAAATTCTATCTTGCCAGAGTCGCCAGCTGTTTCTGTATGCAATAATATTAGGACATTTGTCTATGATGTATTTATGCTTTTCACAATCCAGAAGAGAGATCGCGCTCACTACAGCACCCGCAGCCGCTCACAACAAAATGCAAAGAGAAAATACCGTTAAAGTACCGGATCGATAAGCGGTATCGGTAAGAGTAGTAATACCGTTAGTAATACCTGCTGTTATTGCTTCTGCTGTTGGTTATTGCTGCTGCTGAAGAGCAAGTACAGGACTTGCTACTGCAATACATACACGACATGCTGCTGTGAGCAAGTAAGACATGCTGCTGCTGTACAATATAGCATACATGAATTACCCGATCTGTAGCAGATCTATACAGGTGGAGCTGGGGAAGGTGGAGGGTTTCTGAAAGCGCGCTGCAACTGCTACAGCAAATGCTGACCAAGTATTTGAAGGTTGAGCAGTGAGCTCATTGGCTACTGATATAGCAGGAACCAATCAGCTGTGCCCTGTAGAGAATGATGTGATTGCGAGCAGATTGAGTTAAGAACCTATCAGCCTGTGCCATCTAGAGTTTCATGACAGAACTTTGTATTTATATTTGCTGGAGATTATCTTATGATACCAAAATGTTATATACCAGTGAAATTTCACAATTCTTAATACCAATATTTCGATATCAGTACATACTAATACAAGGCTAACTAGTTTAAGGGAAAAGTTATTAATAAAAACTCCCTAAAAACTATAGAGAGGATAATCCAAAATATGGAAAGTAGTCAAATTTCCATTGGTTTTGGTTTATCTTGTCTACTGGTATTTCTTCCTCCCCTTTAATAAATTGTTAAACGAAGGAAAGAAGACTCATGTTGACAGTGTAGCCTTTCTAACATTTTGGATTGCTAAAGGGATAGGTCATCCAAAAATGAATTCTGTCATCATTTACTCACCCTCATGTAGTTCCAAACACATAACACTTTGGTTAATCTTTCAGATATTTTTATGAAACCGAAGAGGAACCAAAAAGGTCATAAAATGTTGTAAAGGTCGTAAACAAATCCATGTGAATCAAGCGGTTTAATCCATGTCATATGAAGAAATATGGTGCTATGCTTTGAATGATAAACAGATTTAATGCAGGCTTTTTTGATCTTCTCAGTTTTGGCTGGACTTTCAGTGGAGGGACAGGAACATCTTAATTTGTGTTTCGAAGATTAACCAAAGTCTTATGGGTTTGGAACGACGTGAGGGTGAGGATTTTCATTTTGGGTGAACTATCCTTATAACCCAGTCAGCGATTGCCTGCATTAATGTAGTAAAACCTATGGCAGTGATAGCAAATAATGATAGATTTTGAAGAAGAAATAAACTTGACGTTAAGTTTCTATTCCCCAGTAAAAAAAAAGTGGGTGTTGGCTGTTTCTGGAGGGAAACGTTGTCTTTTCACAATTAATTCCCAACCTACTTTTTCCTGCTAACTATACATTTTTGCTTCACTAGTAAATACATTGCATTACAAAAATAAAATTCATACAAATTTGTGAATTCATGTAGTTGCCATGCTGTTTCAAGTTGATGTAGCTAAACGTCTTTGTATGTAAAATTATTCGTTTTTAAGTGTTTGCGTACTAAACTAGTGCAGAGACTGTTATTTGGGACTTAGTCTAATAGTTTTAAACACATCTGGTTGTTTTAATTTCCATGGAAAATTCTTGCAGATATATCACACCAGCAGCTGACAGAAAAAGAGGGAAATCTGTCTAGTGTTTTTTTGAGTCACTTAATCATTATACTCTCACAAGTTCATTGGAGGTTAGTTGACAATATTACAGCGTTACCATGGTGACCGAGACCTGGACATGGACTGCAAAAGAACTCAAATAGGGAGTCAGAAAAAAGGAGAAAAATAGTTAAATAGAGGGTGCACTTGGAAATTGGAGTATGCCGTGTTCCCACTGGCCAAAACTAACTGCAAAATGGGCAGGAAATAAATTTCCCCCAGCCCAACCCCAATGGCCCATATAGCAAGCACACATCTGCAACCTCCTATGGAAGAAACCATATTTTGTCTACTGGCCAGACTGTTATACAGTTCCTGGAAACATCCACATTAAAATGGTTAATGAATTTCAGTATTTCTTAGTATTGGGCTTGTCCCCCTTTTTGCATTAATAACAGAGTGCGCTCAAGCTGGCATGCACTCCACAAGTTACCAAAGCTGATGATTCATGTTATGCCAGCGTGATGTGAGAATGTTCCAAAGGGCATCTTGTGCACTTTAGTGGAATTAAGGAAATCTGATCTTTTGACTTTCCTTTGTAATCATAGAGTTAAAATGTCTCCATTTACATGCACACCCGTAGTCTGATTATTGCAAATCATTCATGTAAAGCAAAGTCGGAATATAGCTGGGCAAAAATACCACCAAAATTAACAACAATACCCACATTAAAATTAAGGGGAAAATGCCCTTGCACAATTAAACTAGATCAATGACTACTGTTGTGATTGAAGTAAAATGTGAAAATGAAAAGGATGGATTGTGGCTTTACCTGTAGATAATGACCTGACAGAACGAGCCAAGTTATTAATAATCTTCCAGTATGCAAAACTATTATAATATGAAAGGATTCAAAAGTGAAGAGATATTAAATCCGTCCCAATTCAGAGGCATGCATCTTTCCAACGCAAAGCGGAGTGGCCGTTACACCTCGGGTGTGCATTATTTTCTAATAATTCAACGGCCCAGAATCAATTATTCCGCTTATACTTCGGTTACCACACCTCAACATTTTCAGATGTTGTATTATAAGATATTTGTCAGGTTTTGGTCCTTAAAATGCTCTTCTGTGTAGGACTAATTTCTTACACATCTAATCCTAAACCTCCATTCCAAAACGTAATTTTAGAGCTAGTAACGGAGGCTTGAGCCACTGATAGCAGACTAATGCAGTTATTAGAGAGAGAGATTAAGTGTGTGTGAATCACCTGTGAATTAGTTTGCGTTTCTCAACAGTGTTCGGCAGCAGCGTCTCTACTGTTGGTGAAACTGTAAGTTCATTTGCTCCAACAAAGGCGTTATCACCTCGCTGGTGATAAATGTCATGCAGCTTTTAAGTTGTTAAACTATTTTACTAATAACACGTTTCTACGCGAGTGTGTCTGTACTGTATGTGTGTGCGTTTGAGTGGGAGAGAGAGCGGGAGAAAGAGAGTATGTGCTTTCAGGACATCATAAAAACAATAATTTGACAATAATTTGTCGTTTTGTATCCTATTGTTTACTATATTTATTTGCTTGGTCAGTGTCATTGTGGGTTTTGGTTCTTTTACTGTCGTAGGCTGTAAGGACCTATGATTTGGCGAAGTGATATGGAACTGTAATACTGTAAAACTACTTTAGCCGTGCGTTTCCCCGAAAATAATTGCACACCTTAGAAAGTTTGTAAACCAATCAGATTCAAGCATTCAATAGCCCCATAGTTTGAATTCACCACAGAATTAATAACATCGCTGCAAGATCTAGTGAGAAGCAGAGTTCTCCATTATTAACCGTAGATCTTAGATCCAACAGCGCTGACGTGAAAACCAGGAGAAAAGTTGTGCCATGAATGAACAAGTTATAGAGGGCTTTCAGTCCACAAATTAACAACATTCGCCATGGATTTAATGTAGTAACACTAACTGTAACCATGGAAGTTTAGCAGGAATGGTAAAATGCTTTCAAGTACTTTACACATCTTTTTTCCAGCACTTCAAAACTCTAATATTATCATATTCAAATATTTTTAATGTGATGACTAAAACATTATTTGTTCATCCTTCAAAGATTTACCCCCATTTATAAAACTAAAAGTTTCAACATGTAGAAAAACTTACACTTTTTTAAAAATAAAAAAGACATTAAATTACAATTGTAAGCAGTAGGTGGCTGCCATTTCCAGTCCCTAATATATATTTTCAATTGTTTTGCTTTTGAACTATTATTTAGACATTATGAATGATAATTCTCCCCTCAAATGTTAATCTGGAGCTATGCAAATTTAAAATAAAACTGCACATTGTAATTTCTGTAAGTTAAGTCTATTTATTACCAAGGCATTTGTCAGAAATATAGTAAAAATGGGGGAAAATGTAAATAATTGCAGTGCAGGTTGATTTAAGGTGTGCCTCCAAATTTTCTGCTTGTGCTCTTAAAATTTTCGGTACGGGGCTACAGGGCTCCTAGTAAAAAAAAAAAAGTTAGTCTGGAGCCCTGTCACTGACACGAATCTTTGTATGTAAACAAATAAATAAATATGGATACAGTGTTTTTAAGAATCAATACAGAATCCCTAAACATAATGTGATATTCACATTAATCGATATTTTCTTACACCCCTACCCTTTCAAAAAAAGAAAAGAATGAAAAGTTCTTTTAGTTTTAGCATGTGTCTGATTTTTATGAATAAAATCCATCTTATTTAAGACAGACAGGGAGTTTAAATGGACTGGAGTAGCTCTGCACTGCAGTGTGTCAGAAATGAAAATGTCCATCAACAGCTGCTACGTATACACTGCATGGGTACATTGACATTGACTATAATGAGATTGAATTAATTTCGATGCATCGACTGCATCTGGTGTCCAGGGTGTCCTAAGCTTGTACATTCTGGAACCACTAATCTTATGACATTGTACGCTTTACCAATAACATCATCCTATGAAATTGCAAGAGATGATTTACCTTTTTTTTTTTTATTCGTTTTTTTTTTTGTTCATACATGATCTATAACCATAAAGTGCAGTTAATTTTCTGGAAAAGTCTGTGCGTGAAAGCGCCTATTGAAGGAATCTTCTCTGAATCAGAATTCTCTGATGAATGTTTATTGAATGAGAATGAGTAATCTGTCCTCGAACTGAAGCACAGGTGGGATATGCAGCAAAATAATAATCCAGACATGCAAGCAAATCTTAGAATGGTTGAACAACAGCAAAAAGTAACATTTTAGAAAGGCCAGGGTTGAGGCTGAAACATGGAGTTCATGCTTGGAAGCCTGCAGATGTCACATGAGCTGAAGCAGTTCTGCAAGGAGGAGGGAGCCAACATTACAGGAAGTGTTTGGTTGCAGTTTTTGCTTCTGAAAGTGGTGCAGCCAGTTAAAGATTTACTTCACTTGAGGGCACTGGGTGTTTTATAGCTTTCTTTAACACGTTCTTGAAATATGAAGGGTTACTCGTGCATTCAGTTGTTCTGGTTGGAAATCTGATGAGATTTAGAATAAAAATGCAAAAATACAGAAAATCAGGACTGTGGTTCTAATTTGTATTTGCTACCACTCGAAATCTCCATCTGTGCTTTCGCTTTCGGTTGTTCTCACACGATTTTGCGGTAGAAGAGTCAGAGGTGATGGCTGATCCGTGTGTGTGTGTGTGTGTGTGTGGGTCCCAGTGGGACATTGGAGTCCGTATGTTTAGTCATGTGTGTTGCGTGATGTGGATGTATAGATGGAGTGAAATGCAACTTTATATGCTTGTTTCGTACTAGCCAGTGAATCCTAGGCATAACTAGCAGATTTATCATTATTATTATTATTATTATTATTACTTTAATTATTTGCACCACCATTCCTGAAACACGCATGCAGATATGTATTTTAAGAATAATTTTTAGTAAGTAGTGGTCTACCGATATAAAATTAAAATTTTTTTTTTTTTTAAATCATTATTTAATTTTAATATAGTAAAAACAAATGCATAATAATTGCTGAAATGTATGTTTATTTTACTTAATATTTACTAAATTAGAAATAAATCATTTAAGCCTAGTCTCGGACTAAAATGCATGTTTGAGCTGTTTTAATTGAAAGTAACTTGCACTGACATATCTTAAAATATGCCTGTGCCATTGTTTTGCCTCAAGATGCACACTGATAATGTTTTTTTTTTTTGTTTTTTTTTATAAGGCACGTTTATACATTAAGGCTACTTAAAAGTCCTAATTGAACTACGGCCTAATCCTGGCTTAATCTAAGCCTTTTCTGTGAAACCGTAGTGTTGTCAAAAGTACCGAATTCAGTACCAAGTCTGTGTGGAAATTTTAAATATGTGATGATACCAGCATTTCCCTCTAGCAATTTGAATGCTGTTGAGCGGATTCGTAAACACCTCTGATTGGCCATTATGTTCACGAGCTCAAAAGACTGTCAGTGTTTGGCTACACTAGTCATGAGTTGCTTTTGTTGAGAAAGGATAGTATAGAGAACTAACAGGAAGCAAAGTGGGAGAGAGGGGGGGGGACAGGATCAGGAAAGGTCCCCAATCTGGGACTCAAACTCAGGTCGTCCAAAGCACAACCGCGCTACATATCGAAGCACTGCCCACGAGTCCATTGGCTCTGACAGCCATAATTGTTTTTATGATGTTATTGTACACATCCCTAAAATGAAGCTTCTACTGCCATGCGTTTGTTCTTTTCTGTCCTGATGTCAGTAATAGAAGTCTGAGACTATTCAAGTACAATGATCCTCCAGAATGTGTCAAGAATTCAGAAAAGCTCAACCCTTCAAGTCATGGCCGGTTACAGGATGGAAAGTATGATCAACTCTTTCCTCTGGATGTTCTCCAGAGGAATCTCAAGTCCAAACCCATCTGAAAGGTGCTCTGATGAAATGATTTGTCATTGCATCCAGCATACATATAGGACCTTTTGTGAACTTTGAAACACTGGGATATTTACGTTTTTAAGTACATGCTGGGTGTGTCTGAAACAGAACTGTCAATGTGACTTGATGGTATTTTTTTTTTTTTGGAACCTCTATAATTTTCGTAAAGACATTTTTTCACGGACAAAAACGAGACGATGACTAAATACAAATGCGTTTTGAATGAATAAAACTATCCAGATATCCAGTCAGGACTGTCCTGTGTGGAAGATGCGCACATTTGAAGTGTAACGTGCTGATCTAACCGCGGGAAAAAGCGGCGCTGTTGCGCGCTCTACAGGCTCATCGAGCAGCACTTCAGACTGCTTCGCAATTAATGAATAGCGCACATTTATGCCAAGCGATTGCTTATAAGTTCATGTTGATGAATTATTACAATGTTTACTACACAATGTTTATATGGTAGTATGTTTTAGATGGTTGTAAGAATGCATATTTTATCTCCCTCATCTGAGCTTAAATGAGCCGCCTGCTGCAGTGCAGACTGCAGACATTTCAGAATAAGAGTCACGGTGTATTTCGGGGTGGTTTATAATTATCATTATAATTATTATAATCATTATTGTTATTTTGTTTACACAAAAAACTGTATTTAATTTAATTCATATTAAACTACTGTATCTTGTGTCACAGGAAGGAAAGACTAAGAACATTATTTGACACATTATTCTATATATTTTACAGGTATAAGGGTTATTATAGTTAACTAAACTTATTTTATTTCATCTAGTTTCCAAGCTTTATCTTAACCTGATGTACTAAAAGAACTAAAACAGAAATAAAAAAAAAAACCAATATAGACATTTAAAAGCAAAAACTAACTTTTTTTAAACAAAAACTATAATAGTACCTTAATGATTAGTGTGTCAGTCCCTGACAAGTACTGAATTGAGCTCTCTTTCGTGTTTTTTCGCACTTGAACGGTTAAAAACCGTCCGCTTTGGAGAGTAAAGTACAGTTGGATGTCTTTAGTGAACATAAACAGTTTAGAGACTATATCAGATGTATATCAGTGTATTGCATCTGTGTATTGTTAGAGAAATGCTTAATGCATTACAATTTAACTAAACCCTTCTTTTTTGTCTGCCGAACTTTTGAAATAAAATATTTTCTTGAAGTACTCCCTGAGATTTTAAGTTAATATTTAATATTTTAACAACAGCAACAATGACAAAAAATAAGAAATTATAATTAATAATAATAATAATAATAATAATATCATATAATATAATAATATATTAGCTCAGGTCCGTTAAATAATACAGCTACTGCTTTTGATTTTAATAATGTATTATTAAATGTTGAAATTAATATTAACTAAGATTAATAAATGCTTTAAAAGTATTTTTCATTGTCAGTTTAGTTAATTCATTAGTTAACAATGTTAACTAATGGAGCCTTATTATAAAGTGTTACTGAACATTAGTCATTTTCAATCAATATCTAGGGCATTTTGTAGTCCAGATTAAAATATAAAAATGTTTAAGTTTGAAAATATATAGCCTATTAAGTCTTTAAGCATTAAGTATTTGGTGCTGTGATGAACACCATTGCGAATACAAAAATCTGAATGACTGTTTGAAACATTGAAATACTGTTCAGAAAGCAGTGCAGCTGCTTTGTTTACAGGGTTACCGGGGTAACGGCTGCATTTCTGCTGTTCCAACAGCACCATCTGCTGTTACAGGGTAAATGTGCAATAATTTATAATAAATGATTATACACTGTATTTTAAAGTGCCCACAATAACAATATCGTGCATGTTCATTATCATGATGTATCGCATTACACCGGCACATGTCTAATTGCAACCAATTCGGAACCATGTGCAATTATGAGATTTCATAGGCTATGCTACCCTTAAAAATAGATCAAATTAAGACAGGATGTTACATGAAGATTGGATTCAGACTTGTTTTGATGTTTTCCTACCTTCAGATACTGACTAAGCATACAGCTTGTTTAAATTTGTTGTCATGGTTTGCAATGCACATGAAGTCATCTTTTCTGTGGCCTGTGTCATTGCCAGATAAATGTTGCGTACATATCAAATTTACACCATGATGAAGTTTGAAATCACACACAGATGCTATGGCACTGTCAGTTTTGACCTCTTACTGCCCAAAAAGAAAAACAGCTGTCAAGATTTTTTGTTCCATTATGCCTCTTTGCAGCTCAGAACCAAAGACAACAACAACTCCTAACAGAAAAATACCCACATGTCACGGAGACATAACAATGGAGCCACTGTTAGTGCACAAAAAATGGAGATTTCCTCCTATTATGTTAATAGTGGCAGGTTCATACAATGAAAACCATATGGAGGCCTCACTTTTCTCAGAGTTCTGAATCACGCTGCTAACTTTATCAATGAGAATAGTTTGCACAGATTGACAAAACTTTGTTATGAGGTGTCTGTGTTTTCCTGTCTGTCAGGCAAGTAAGTGATCTTCACAGTTGATAATCCCACCACAAGGAAGTTTAAAAGACCTTCAGAAGATTTCTGGTACTTTCTGAAAGGGCGTTCAAAATGACAGCGTTTTGTAGCGACTAAGCAACCGGAAGCCATTGGTGGTTTCTGCCAACGTGTTTGTCAAGATGACGCAACAAAATTTAGAAAAGTTTAACTTCATGCCAGTGGTGGATGAAGTACACAAGTCAAGTACTTGAGTAAAAGTACAGATACCCTATTAAAATAAGTACTCATTTTCAAGTTTACTTGAGTAAAAGTACAAAAGCACTTTTGTTTTAAAAGTAAAAAGTACAGTTTGATTAACCATATATTTATTCTAGCCAGCACTAGTCAGACTTGTTAGCAAGTAGTAATAATACTAATAAGAATAATCAGTGCATACATTTAAAGGGGACCTATAATGCCCCCTTTTACAAGATGTAATATAAGTCTCAGGTGTCCCTAGAATGTGTCTGTGAAGTTTCAGCTCAAAATACCCCACAGATCATTTATTATACCATGTTGTAAATGGCCATTTTTGAGTGGAAGGAAAAACATGCTGTTTTCGTGCTTGTATCTTTAAATGCAAATGAGCTCCTGGTCCCCACCCCACTTTCCAGAAGAGGGCGGAGACTGTACAGCTCATGCCTCTGCCAAAAGCTAACAAAACATCTGTTTGGTTTTGATTATCATCTCTATCGCGGCCACGCTCACATGACATTGCAGTTCTTCATCATGAAAGTTTATTATTTGCATGCGTTTTAAAGCCATATCTGTCTAAACTTCTGGTACATGTTTTTCTGAGCGCACACATCTGAAGCACGGGCACAGAAAGCTGGCTGTCAGACGGCGTATTAAACTAAGTTCTCTTTCACGTGTTATTGTGCTTAAACTGTCAAATACATACAAGGTTATGTCAACAACCCACAAAATTCACATAAACACATCGGTTATGTTTGTGAACGTGAACAGCAGGGAAAGAAATCTCATGTGTATATTAGATCTGTGTATTAAAGTGACAGCAGCGTAATATACAGCAGCTACTGCATGCTGTTAATATGAACCAAACAACAAAAGAAAAACAGAAAATCACTTACTGCTCTTGATAAAATAACTTTAGTAACTTTAATAAAAATACATTTTTTACTTGAATGCTGCTGTTAAATGCTCTGGTGAGGAGATAAACTCGGCAGACTTTGTACAGCTCACTCAGAGGATTCCATTTCATTCATGGGCGGGGCTTCCCTGAGAGTAGGGGGAAATCTGGAACCGCTCATTTGGACTGTTTTTGATTTATGGGGATTATATAATAAAAGGAGTGGGTACATTTTTATCATTATAGGCTGTTTACACACACTGTGGGCACACATCTGTGTTGAAACACCTTATACTAAAATATAAATTTACTGACAGTTTAAGTGTGCAAAAAAGTTAAATAATATACCATATAGTATTTTAAAAATAGGGAAAATCAAAATTTGTGTAAATATGTGGCAACAAATAGTATAACAATACAATGTACAGATGTCACATGGGGCAAAATGCATTTTAAGAAGAATACTATGCAAACATACTAGTTCATATCATTTGAAACTGCTTCAACAGTGGGGAAGATGCATGGGCAATAATTCGATATTACTGAAAGTCACCTACCCCATACAGATGCGTCATGTCCACATTTAAACAGTTCAATGCACTTAAATAGCTTGCCCTTTTATAGGAGATTTAGTTCACAAAACTGACAGTCATGACAAAAACATGATTTCATTGACAATAATTGAAATTTGTTAGGAACTCAACTTTTCGCATTTAAGCTCTGACGATACCCCTGTTCTTGGCTCATTTTGGCTCATTTTGACGTTGAAGCAGTGAGTTCTTGACCAGGAGCAGCTGAAAAATGGATCAGTCCAATTTGCAAATGAAGTGTTCAGTGTTATTTAAGAACCAGTTTAGCAGGTAAATTGGAAAGAATCAACTCGATTCAGTTCGAAATAACAAGGAATGATAATTTTTTTTATGGAATGTAGTGGAGTAAAAAGTACAATATTATGAAGTAAAAGTAAAGGTTTCCCAAAATACAAATACTCTGTGTATAGGCCTATAATTTGGGGGCATCAGGGAGCCACTAACTATATAAGGGGTATTTAAATCACTTTTGAATATGTGCTCATTTTTCACTTTTGCGATCAAATTTGCGATTACGGATACTTTATAAAGAGCTGCGGTACTGACAGCACATTTTACAAGATGGTATTTGTCAGTGACATTTAGGAACTGTTGCGCACCAAATCCTCCGCCATTGCCTTGTCAGCCATCTCTCCTTACTCTCGTCACGTGATAAGTGAAGTCTGACTCCTGCTGCAGCTCGTGCTGTATGGAGCGGAACAGATGCTTTCAGTCTCTAATTGTAGCGACTGTTGTCCAACTGAACAAAATGGTTTTTATTTCTATAAAAAAAAAAAAAAAACATTAATAGGTATTAAGGGGTTAGTTCACCCAAACTAGTTAGTTCATTTATTACTCACCCTCATGTTGTTCCAAACCCGTAAGACCTTCGTTCATCTTCGGAACACAAATTAAGATATTTTGATGAAATCCAAGAGGTCCATAGACAGCAATTTAACCGTCATTTTCAAGGTTTTCTCGACGTGACTGCAGTGGTTCAACCTTAATTTTATGAAGCAACGAGAATACTTTTTGCGCGTAAAAACTAAATAAAAATAACGACTTTATTCAACAATATCTTCTCTTCTGTGTCATTCTCATACTTTGTTTACGTCCAGTGCTTCCAGGTTCTATGTCAGAACGGCGACTCATTATTGGCCGGCTCTTGCGTCAGCATAACACGCATGCGTCGTGCTGCTCACATGTTCAGCTTTGGCCAATGCTGAGCCAGCATTTGGACATAAACATGGAAGCCTTCACTGTGCTTACTGCGGCAACTACATAAGGATAATGATGCGGAAGAGAATTTCTGTTTCGTTTTTTTGCACCAAAAGTATTCTCGTCGCTTCGTAAAATTAAGGTTGAACCACTGTAGTCACGTCGACTGTCTTAACGATGTCTTTAGTACCTTTCTGGACCTTGAAAGTGGTGGTTAAATTGCTGTCTATGGAGGAGTCATATATACCTCTCGGATCTCATCAAAAATATCTTAATTTCTGTTCAGAAGATGAACGAAGGTCTTACGAGTGTGAAACGACATGAGGGTGAGTAATTAATGACTGAATTTTCATTTTTGGGTAAACTAACCTTTTAAAGGGACTTTAGTCCTGCCCCAACCTCATGCTATTGGTCAGATGTCCAGAAGTCAGGCTGCTCAAACATTTTGTTTTAAAAGCACTATAGTGTTTACACTGTCTAGGACAGTCAACCAACAAATGGCTTGAGACTTAAATGATTAAATCCCATGACTTGCACAGTGCTTATGACTGGGTCTGCATCCATAAATCAGCTTTATAAACAACACACACACAGCATCTGTAAGATAATTCTTTCCTTTTATGCAAGTCAATAACCAGAGTATATTTATTCTGTTTTTACTTATTTTTCGTCTCGGTGTGGGCAACATTTACAGCTTCTTTGTATCTCCCTAGCAGTAGTCTGGCTCGCTGTGGTCTCTCCCAACCGTTAGCCTGGCCACCAGCTGCTGATGAGAGGGAATGGGAAATATAGGGTGGAAAGTGTGTGGGCTGTGCCAGCAGGAGGAAGTTGAAGGGTCCAGATCCAGAGGAAAACGCTCAGTGACTCTTCTCTTTTAGGAAGGATGCATGTCAGGAGCAGCCTGTAAAACTTCAGGGGTATGACATAAGTTAAAAGCAGCATATGGAAGCAGGTTTGCTCTTTTAAAGGGGTCGTGACATGAATTTTTTTTATTTTTTTATTATTGTTTAATATAATATATGCATCTGGCAGACACCTTCAAGGTATACATTTTATCAGTTCATGCATTCCCTGGGAGTTAATCCCATTACTTTGGTGTTGTATGCATCTTCAGCAGACAACTCCAGCTTGAGCAGGGTCATTTAGATAGCTGAGGATGCTCATATATCTACTGTGGATGCAGATTCATGTCCAGTGTCCAGCTGTGTCAAATGAGCTTATATAATTCAACAGAAAGACTAAGGCTTTCATGTTTCTTGTGCATTAAGGGATAAAGCATGCCTAGATGCATGGATTTATGCTGGCTTTAACATGACCAAGCCATTTTATGGATTTCAGCTGCGTTTTGCAGATTAGTTATTTTAATATCATTTAAGGAGTGAAAAGACATTATGAAACTAATGCCTATGTTCAGAATAGCATATCGCCATTGATTTTACTCATACTATTTTTGCAGGATCTAGTATGTATTATGCAATGCAATGCACTCAGTGTGCAGTCTATATGGGTTTTTCAGTGGTTGATGTCAATACCAATGTCTAGAAACCAGGGTGACTGTTCAGTATAATCAATATATAATGCTGTCAAATGGCCAAATTTTGGCTGATATATCAATGTATAGCTACACTCCAACTGACCATATGTGTGAGAAATGAGCCAATAAAAATATCCACAGCATTTTATCCCTTTCTTGACTCAGTATATGTTTTAAATAGCCAAAGAGGGCTATTATTGCATAAATAAATATGTTTACATTTTTAACCTGATTTTGTGTAAAAATGTTTGGCAGTTTGATTAAATAATGAGTCAGAAAAGAAATAAAAATGTTACATTTTGAATAATACTTTATTATTTATCACATTGGAAATAGGTTGAGCGCATTGCATTACTTTGTTTTCCGCAATTCACTCCATTTTCACAGACAGTCTTGGGTTTAAAGCCCGACCGCTAGATGGCAGTGTTGTTATCTCTGAATGTAAAACTGTGACACAGAGAAGTGCAAGTGTGCACCGCTAACATTAGCATTATCAAACCCAGCTCACTAGTTACCACCTATGGAAGACGAAAGAATTATACCAGTGCCCACTGCGGTGTACACTACAGAGCTGAAGTGTGGACTCGTTTGTTTTTTTGCAGAATAAGCTATGCCAAAATCAAATACTCAGAGAGCACATCGAATCGAAGAGTGCACTTAAGGCCCCAATTTACTCAGGGCGAAATAATTTTTTGCTTTTCGCTTAAGGGTGAAGAGAAATTGGAAATACTTTTGCAGGGATATACTGTTAGCAAACATCTGAAACACTGAAGAGAGCGACGTTTAGATGAATATGTAAATATGTGCTGTGTGCTTTCCTCTCAATAACAAAATAAACGCACAGCAAAAATGACAGCGGTGAGAAAACAGCAGTTAATCATCTGATCATAGCAATGTGGATACGTTTGCACAAGTTCTGTGAAAAGTGTTAGCAGTATTGACACAATACAGGAGATTTTCATGCTGCAGAAATAGTATGATAGTATTCTAATTAGAACATAGATTGGCTCACAATGTGGCTGGTTTGCCAGACTGTTCGCAAATCCATTTTATGTGAACATTCTCTTCATGATATGTTGTGGACTAACAATGAATCAACAGTTCACTCTTATTCTTATTTTTGCCTTTCATGATTTCAGCTAATTTTTTTTTTTTTTTGATGGGGGGTGTGTTGAGGTGAATTAATTATGTTGAGTGATTGTGGGACCCTGGTCTGGAGTCAGTACACAGCTGTTCCAGAGCCAGACAGGTGACACTGGGGCAATGCCAAAAACAGTGGCCGTGAGTTTCATTGGCCCTGGCGTTATGGGCAGTATTGTTTTAGGTACATTGTGTGTCGGGACCCAGCCGGGAAGCAGCTGTGTCACATGGATTTTTTCAGACGTGTTAGTTGGCAGTGAGGCGTAACCCCATCCAGACCCTTCACCAAGGGGCATCTTTGATCCTCACCCATCTATTCCTATCTCCCCCTCTTTTCCTCTCCACCATCTTTCATCCCGTCATTTCTGATATCCAATATTTCCATTTGGCCTGTTGTGAAAGGCTTCAGAAATGTTTCCTGAGAGCTAGCAAACTCCAAAGAACTGTTTGGTTTAAAAAAAAAAAAAAAAAGAAACTCCTGAAAAAAGATATAGAAGTTTCCTGCTAGACAGAGAGACAATTTCCATGAGACACAGAATGCTGGTATTTAATAAACTGAACAGATATACTTCTCTTTTAATATTAAAAGCGTTAAAGAGGCCATACTGTGCCCATATTTAATGCTTGAATGTTCAAAAAACTCCTTATTTTTCACTTATTTTACATTTTTTAACACGTTTCCTCCCAGTCTGCCAGTAACGCTCTGGGCTGCTTTTCTCAAAAGCTTTGTAAGCCCAAGTAGATCGTAGAACCATTGGCACCAGTGGTCTCTACAATCAAGTTAGCTCACAATGCTTTTATGAAATGCAGTCCTATTTAGTTCCTGTCTCTATGAAGCCCCTCCTCTGAAAAGCACAATGTGCTCTGATTGGTCAGCTGGACCAGTGTGTTGTGATTGGTCAAGTGGTTCGAGCGTGTTTCGGAAACACGCTACTAATGGGATTCAACCAGGCTCCGCCCCTTTTTTGTGTATGCCATGTGAAGGAATTATTTAAATAATGTGATATTTACGTTCCTGGTAGAAAACTCAAGACTACGATGGAGGTGTGTTGGGGAGTTCAGAAACGGTGTGCACTGATATATAGAATAACTCCCGCTGGAGTCCCCCAGGTGCCACAGCAAAATGGCTGCACACTGCTCCGGGTGTGTGTGTGTGTTCACTACTCACTACTCCTAATGTGTGTGCACTAACTGGATGGGTTAAATGCAGAGGACAAATGGGTTACCATACATTTAACTTTGTGCTGAAAATGTAAAAAAGGATCGCGACAAAAGATTTCCTCTTTACAAAGATTTCTACATTTGTTCAAATCAAAAATACACACCAATCACAATGTCCTATTTCTTTATTCTAATATTCGTTTCATTTGAAATTTCACTTTCAATATGAAACCAAGAGTTTAGTTATTTTCTATCTACGTAAGAGCCAGCGGCAAATTCCTGAAGGACTGGCTGAGATAAAGCTGTTCTCAGTGAGTACATGAGCGCTGAACGGCCGCTGACAGCCTGGAGCTCACATCTCCGAAAACGTTGAACCAATTTTTCAATTAGGTGCTATCTTCATAAATAAACCGCATATTTGACATTTAAACATCTACATTCTCGCTTAAAAACTATTAAAACTACATCTGTGACACAACAACAGTAGTTTTTGTAAAATTATGGTGGGTTTGCTCATCCGCCATGACACTCGCTGTGAGAAATGCTGTAAGTGGAGTAATACAAATGGTGAAACAGTCCATGTGGTGATACTGATAGAATATCACATGGCTGGAAAGACCTCTCAGCCAATCAGATTCGAGGAAAAGAACTAACTGCTGTATAAACGCCTATAATAGCTTATTTTTCTGGCACGCGTTAACCATAGTGACACAGAAGTAAGCCCTGTCTAGGCGCAGTTTGTGTCAAGCCATTCTTTTTTGATGAGAAAGAGACAAAATGTAGTTGCAATAAACACTTGCACGGAACTGAGGAACAACTGATGATGACACGGTTTGATCTTTGGTTGACCAATTAGCGGAAGGGGACGTTTCATTCGTGCCCACATGTAGAGGTTGAATATTCAAGCTGTTTATTAATTTTCTACCCCTGAACGTAAAAATGGAAAATCAAGTTGAATTCATTTTTTTGGGGAAAAATGAAAAAGTGCAGTTTTCTCATTGTTCTACTTTCAATCTTAAATCAAAAAACGAATGAACAAATGATACATGGACCCTGAATGAACACAGACCCTCTATGGTATTTTCGCCTTTAGTGTAAAGGCAGGTGCACACTGTGCGATTTATAATAGTCCTTTACAATTGTTGCTTGTCATACTGTACAAACATTATCCTCATGTCACACTGTGGGATCTCAGCTGTCATTAATGTCAGACTGTACGACAGTCAAGGCGCTTTAAAAACGGGCGTGCGCATGAAAACTTGTCTGGAGTTTTACATCATCAACCCATACACGTTCGGTGTATATATATATATATATGTTTTATCATCCATCAGTTCACATGATTTCAGGTATCATTCATGCTCATTGTGCAAAAGGTTAAAGTGATGCTTGCCTTAGTAAAGGGAATTATTAATCATGATGTTGACTTAGATTTAAAAAAATGAGGGTAAATAAATTACATTATGCATGATTGTTTATATCATTGCAAAAAATATAAATTGTATTATTAGCTGTATTATAACGGAAGATATATGATATCCAACTTTATTCCAATAGTAAGTTTCAACTGCTTGATTTTTTTTTTTTTTTTCGCAAAATGTAGCTATATTATCACCCAGCTCTTTATATAAAGTTAGATATACAAGTATGTCCATCTTTATCCTCATACATGCATACAGAATATCTTACGTTATGGCAAGATGTACTATATAGCAAATCTCAACTGCTTGATTGCTTGCATTGTCGCGAAATATTCTTACCCAGCTCTAATCTGCTAAATGCCACTATAAAGCGTGAAGATATTAAGATTTTATAAACATTAACATCATGATGATTTTGATATGAAGCTGCTTTGAAGCAATGTGTATTGTAAAAAAGCACTACATAAATACATTTTGACACAAATACAACTTGGCTTGATATATTCAATGATTCTTTCTCTAAATGCTCCCAAAAACCCTGTAAGTTTAAAGAAGACCTGATGTAGATCCCAGAGATTCCAGAGTACACCAGGGACATGTCAGTGTGAAATATTCTGAATGGGAGGGTGTTTGGTGTTTCTTGATAAGAGGAAATACCTCAGATTTGGCTGTGATCACCATATCCTGACAGGACTTCTCACCTCTGACTGTGTGACTATTCCACTTTGGAATGTTTATGCTTTCCTCTAAACTTAGTTCACTAACTTAACTAGTACCAACTAATATACCAGGTTAATTGCTCAAATTCCTGACCATAATGGAGCTAAATATTGCTAGTAAATTTTAACAATTAATTCTAAAGAAAAAGTAAGTAACACATTGAATTAAAAATGAAGGAAGGCTGAAATAATATTTGCTTGTAAAAAAGCACTCAAATAATCTTTGCTTTATTTACAATATCGAAAAATATTTTTTACAGTGTATTTGTTTTGTAGGTTTTATTAAATATAATATTTGCTCTGTTTTTATGGGTATATTTAGGTGTAACTACTCGCACTCGCTCCGGTTCGAACCGTCGTCACCGCCATGGGATGTGGGTGTGCGTTAACAAGGACGCTAAAGACCACTGCCTCTAGCGTCAGTTGCTGGTACGCCTCTTGAGGCCAGGGGATTGAGGTTTACCTGTACAGCTCTTTGCTAGTTGGCCTCCATTACAAAGCCATGTTAAAAATGCAAAGAAATAAAAAAGGTCATAAGCAAGGTTTATCAGCCCTCTCTATCTTGCAAGTCATTTTCTTTTAGTGTTTGGCATTTTTTCCACGTGGAGAAGAGCTGTGGTGGAGGAAGTGGAGAACAGTAGTGTGACTCATCACTGTGGGCTTGATTTCAACAGATGTTTTACAGACCTTCCCTTTGCAGGACTAATATTCCAGGCGCTCCGCTCCGCTCTGCTCTGCATGCCTCCCAGCTTTAGTAATCTCCTTAGAGGGGAGCCATTGTTGAAAAACAGGGCCTGGATGTTTCTTTCTGTCTCCCTCTTTTGTCATATTGTCTTTGGCTCTAGCACAGGAATTAGGATTCATCACACATCATTATATGGATTTCTGGAATACCTGATTTTTATTGTTCGTGTGTGGCACTGAGTGCTCAGATATTATTGTGTAACGACTGCTAATATATAATTTTCCATAGCAACATACCGATGCTACTTTCATATGCTGTTCTTTTCATATCAACACTTGATAGATAGATAGATAGATAAGTTTACAGTATGAAATGAAAAATTCTGATGAAGAAAATAAGCTCTTTTGATGTTTGATTTGATTATTAATAACATATCCCATCCTCCCCTCCTCAGTTCCCAGAATGTGGATTCTTTGGCTTGTACGATAAGATCTTGCTCTTCCGCCATGATCTGAACTCAGACAACATCCTCCAGCGGCTAACGTCGGCGGAGGATATCCATGAGGGAGATCTGATTGAGGTTGTCCTGTCTGGTGAGTCGTACTAGCTGTGCCTTTTATTAATATGCATTGTATGAGAAAAAAGTATCACTTTAAAATAACACCATTACCATTCTTATAAATTTCATGTATAAAATTCTTATGTATTCCATTTATCATACACCACTGTTCAAACATTTAGGGTCAGCAATGTTGTTGTTTTTTTTTTTTTTTAAACAAATTAATACTTTCATTCAGCAAGAACACATTCAATTGATTAAAATAATCAGTAAAGACAATTAGCCTTTTTCACAAGAATCAGAACTCATGTGACGCAGGGTAAAGTTAGTTCATCTATGGGTCTGCGGCTATTAGATTTATATGCTCTTTCCTCAAATATCGCTTCTTACCTTTTCTGTTTTGTCTGTTTTCTAAGTTGCTGTCGTATAATCTACAAAAAAATTATTTTCTACTTGTTTGTAGCTTATAGGGCCACTTAGACCGTTGCTCGAATTTACTGGAGAGTGGTTTTATTTCACCAGCTGTCATACAGTTTAGGCTACGCAGCTACTCATTCAGCAATTCCCCTGCTGGCATCACTATATGACGAACATTGTTTATATAATTTATTTATGTAAAAAACTAAACTCCCAATATATGCATCAATTTGGGATATAAAGTCGTGAGAGATACATAATGTTGTTGTGAGTTTAATATGTTTTAAAAAATATATAGCATGTCAGTGCTTCCCACACATAGACTTTACCTGGGTGGGCCAAGTATATTTAGTGGCACATTTTTGCTTTTATTGTCTTTATCCCCTTGTACTTTTTTTGTCTGCCTGAGATAATGAAACCATCCGCGTTCGATTTGGAGGCTGTTCACATGTCGCGTCTAAAAACACGTCGCGTCCTTTTAAAAACGCTCGTCGCTGAGCAATCATGAGCCGCGTTCTCCATGAAGACGAAGAAGTTTCAGCAAAGGATAAATGGATTTCCAGACCTTGCATTAGCTCTAATACTACATTATACTACTACTTATGGAGATAAGAAATCAAAATTAATCAAAGAATCCTAAAAATATTTATCACAATCTCTACAAAAATATTAAGCAGAATTAAACACTGATAATAACAAATTTTTTTCTTGCACATCAAATCAGTATATTAGAATGATTTATGAAGGATCATGTGACATTGAAGACTGGCGTAATGATGCTCGCAATTCTGCCTTTTTTATCGCTATTGCAAGTTTATATTTTATATTTTTCTCACAGTTTCAAGTTTATAAACTCAATATAAACCCAGAATTGCAAGAAAAACTCAAAAAAGGTAGTTGCAACTTTCTCACATTTCAGACTTTCTAACTCTCAATTGCGAGTTATATTTTAAAATTCTAATAGAAATAATGCGATATTGTGATATTCAAACTTGCAATTATGAGAGAAAAAAATTTGATTATTGTGATATAAAAACTATTAGCTTATATATATATATATATATTCTAAATATATGACCAGCACCTGTATGTATGTATGTGTATATATATATATATATATATATATATATATATATATATATATATATATATATATATATATATATATATATATATATATATATATATATACACACAGGTGCTGGTCATATATTTAGAATATCATCAAAAAGTTGATTTATTTCACTAATTCCATTCAAAAAGTGAAACTTGTATATTATATTCATTTATTACACACAGACTGATATATTTCAAATGTTTATTTCTTTTAATTTTGATGATTATAACTGACAACTAAGGAAAATCCTAAATTCAGTATCTCAGAAAATTAGATTATTACTTAAGACCAATACAAAGAAAGGAGTTTTAGAAATCTTGGCCAACTGAAAAGTATGAACATGAAAAGTATGAGCATGTACAGCACTCAATACTTAGTTGGGGCTCCTTTTGCCTGAATTACTGCAGCAATGCGGCGTGGCATGGAGTCGATCAGTCTGTGGCACTGCTCAGGTGTTATAAGAGCCCAGGTTGCTCTGATAGTGGCCTTCAGCTCTTCTGCATTGTTGGGTCTGGCATATCGCATCTTCCTCTTCACAATACCCCATAGATTTTAGGTTTCAGGTACTGGTAGCTTTGACACTGTGTGCAGGTGCCAAGTCCTGTTGGAAAATGAAATCTGCATCTCCATAAAGTTGGTCCAAACCATCACTGACTGTGGAAATTTTACACTGGACCTCAAGCAACGTGGATTGTGTGCCTCTCCTCTCTTCTTCCAGACTCTGGGACCCTGATTTCCAAAGGAAATGCAAAATTTACTTTCATCAGAGAACATAACTTTGGACCACTCAGCAGCAGTCCAGTCCTTTTTGTCTTTAGCCCAGGCGAGATGCTTCTGATGCTATCTGTTGTTCAAGAGTTCAAGGAATGCGACCGCTGAAACCCATGTCTTGCATACGTCTGCGTAGTGGTTCTTGAAGCACTGACTCCAGCTGCAGTCCACTCTTTGTGAATCTCCCCAACATTTTTGAATGGGTTTTGTTTCACAATCCTCTCCAGGGTGCGGTTATCCCTATTCCACTTTAGTACCTAGTACACTTTTTTCTACTACATCTTTTCCTACCCTCTCTATTAATGTGCTTGGACACAGAGCTCTGTGAACAGCCAGCCTCTTTTACAATGACCTTTTGTGTCTTGCCCTCCTTGTGCAAGGTGTCAATGGTCGTCTTTTGGACAACTGTCAAGTCTGCAGTCTTCCCCATGATTGTGTAGCCTACAGAACTAGACTGAGAGACCATTTAAAGGCCTTTGCAGGTGTTTTGAGTTAATTAGCTGATTAGAGTGTGGCACCAGGTGTCTTCAATATTGAACCTTTTCACAATATTCTAATTTTCTGAGATACTGAATTTGGGATTTTCCTTAGTTGTCAGTTGTAATCATCAAAATTAAAAGAAATAAACGTTTGAAATATATCAGTCTGTGTGTAATGAATAAATATAATATACAAGTTTCACACTTTGAATGGAATTAGTGAAATAAATCAACTTTTTGATGATATTCTAATTATATGACCAGCACCTGTGTGTGTGTGTGTGTGTGTGTGTGTGTGTGTGTGTGTGTGTATATATATATATATATATATATATATATATATATATATATATATATATATATATATATATATATATATATATATATATATATAAAATTATATATTCTGTGGTGTAAACAAGCTTCCATACCATAATCTTAAGAGATTTCTTTTAAAAGCATAAATTCTTGCCAACCACAAACATTTGAACTGTGGTGAATATGTACAGTGCTGGGGAGATACTAGATAACAAGCTATTTCATTAGAAGCAGTAGAATGGTGAAAAACGGGTTCTGGGAATAAAAATACCATTAAAATATCCATAGCAAAAGTGGCAATCACATATGAAGAACCTGATACATACAGTAGCTTCTTTGGTTAGTTTTTTTTTTTTTTTAGCAATTTGTAGTGTAGCCAGAAACCCTACAGGTTATCTTCACTTAATTTAATTTCTTTTAATTATGCAATGACTAGCTTTACAGGCTGCAGCTGGTTAAACTGATGGCTGTATATTACTCCCATCTCTGTTAGACAGAACAGATGAGTTTCACTCTGTGATTAGATTGTAGTCGGTTATGGCACATGTGTGCCAGATGGAGGGGCCCATGTTAATCTAGTCAATGTGAACTTCAGGTGGTTTCCCTTCAAACGCATGTTAACACCGGCAGGCCAATTCCCTGAAGACCACATATCACAATCAGTTTTCTAATTTTACCACATGCTCAATGTACAGAGCCATGTGTTAAAAGATTTATGGTCAGTCATGTTGGCTCAGGGGTTCTGTTTACTTGACAAGAACAAGTGACTTTGTCAGATACATTTATGTAATAAATATATTTCAACTAGGACTATCCAGTTCTGCTGTCACTTAGTACAGTAGGTTTCCACCACTGAGGGTTTGAGCTCATCTCTGTTCCCATGCAGAATGCTTTGTACATCCTGTGTAGGCCTGCTGAATGAAGACTGATCTTCCTGTCGGTGGTGTTCACATGGGAGCTGTATAGCACACCTGCTCCTCACATCCTCTTCACTCAGTGGCAAACACACGTTTAAGTGTCCAGCACTGGAAATCAGCACAATATGCATGACTGATTCCAAGTATTCTGGGCTATTCTGTGTAAAATCCCAAGCGACCTCCCAGAACTCAGATTCTTATTCAGTCTTTCTACTTCAAACTTTCAAGTTTAATTCAATGTGTTGCTTGCCATTCATTTGTAATTATGTGTATGGTTCAGTTTTGATTCTGGTCCCATTAAAATTATTAAACAACCAAAAAAATAAAAATAAATATATATATATATATATATATATATATATATATATATATATACTGAAAAAGCTTGCGTCCTTAGGACATGCCATTTCTTTGTCTGTAGCTTTAAATGCTAATGAGGAGGAGAGAGGCGGGGCAAGGTGGAGGGTGGGTGTGTGGCCTTAACCAGCTTGCGGCCACGGTACCATGCGCTAATGTTAACAGTGGATGTATCGCAATGGCTCGTAGACACGCAAGCTTTTCAGTTTGACCCAGAATCTGATCCGGATGGAGAAGCACCGGATGAAGAAGTTGCAACTCAGCGGCTACAGCAGGATGTCTCGGAATGGTTAGTTTAAAATATTGTATCTGGATACGGTACTTTAGTTGGTTTGTTTATGTATGCTGTTACAGTTATTATCATGTAGCTAATGCTAGCCTACATTGTTGGCTTTTCATGTTGCTCTGATTTGCTTCGCTCGTTTGCAAGCCATGATGTCTCTTGAGAAAAAAAAAAAATATTACACTCGCCTCCATCCTCGCCTCGCACGGTAGTAGCTCATTTTCTCATGGGCGGGCAAAGCAGAGAAAGGGGAGGTAACCTTTCCCCATATGACGACATATAGGGAAGATTCCAGATTGGGCCATCTGAGCTTTCATTTTCTCAAAGGCAAAGCAGGATACCCAGGGCTCGGTTTACACCTATCGCCTTTTCTAGCCACTGGTGGACCATAGGCAGGCCAGGGGAACTCATATTAATGTTAAAAAACCTCATAAAGTGAAATTTTCATGCCATGGGACCTTTAACATCAGTTAACTACATTAACATGAACTAATAATGAACTACATTTCTACAGCATTTATTAATCTTTGTTAATGTTAATTTCAACATTTACTAATACATTATTAAAATCAAGAGTTGTATTTGGTAACATTATTTAACGCACTGTGAACTAACATGAACAAACTATGAACAGCTGTATTTTTATTAACGAAGTTTAACAAAGATTGACAAATACAGTAACAAATGTATTGCTCATGGTTAGTTCATGTTAGTTTATACATTAAATAATGAACCTTATTGTAAAGTGTTGCCACAAATTCAACACAAATAAGATGCTTGAAAACGCATATAAGATCCAGACAGGTAAAACAGAATATTTTTGTAAGCTGGATTCATAAAGACTTCACTTGTTTCTGAAAGAATGATTTAGTGATGGTTAAATTTTTAACAGTAATTTGTTGACACTTGGTTGACACTTTTTAAGATTAATTGTGCAGCTTTGTGCATCTCTCTCTTTTTCTCTCTCTGTCTGCATTGATATCTGACGTATATGAGTAGGACGACGGCTTTTTAATGCATTCATTACTATAATATTCATGAGGTGAGACGTCTCTGTTAAAGGATATGCTCCCCGCACTTCGCCCACCCATCACATCTGAACTGTTTTTGGAACCGAAACTTTGAAATTTTGCACGGTTCCTGTACTTTTCATAAAACACTAACAGTTCTCGGTTCTAATTATCTGTGAAATTTACTAGTAATTTCTGAGTGAAAGTTGTTTCTACACCAATGTTCAGTATGGTAACTGGTTAGTTTGCATTTAAATGTATTTATTTGGCAGATGCTTTTATCTAAAGACTGCAAAGTCCATAACTTCTTAACTTTGTCATTCCACACCCGTTAGACCTTCGTTCATCTTCGAACACAAATTAAGATATTTTTGATGAAATCTAACCACTGCAGTCACGTCAACTGTTTTAACAATGTCTTTACTACCTTTCTGGACCTTGAATATGTTAATTTCGTTGCTTTCTATGGAGGATAAAAAAACCTTACATTTCATCAAAAATATCTTAATTTGAGTTCCGAAGATGAACCTAAGGTCTTACGGGTTTGAAACGACATAAGGGTGAGTACCTAATGACAGAAATTTCATTTTTGGGTGAACTAACCCTTTAAGTGGAAATATCTGTTCCTGTTCCGACGGGGAAGAAAGCGGCTCATGACTGCTGATTTGTCCAGTATAGAGTTACAAATTATTACAAAAGAAATAAATAAACCGACATTTGATAAAACAAATGCGGGATTAGATTGAGAATTTCTACTTTGAGTCTTAATTGGCAAATAGACAAACAGGAATTACTCTAAAGCTGTCTTTACACAATGAAATTATTACCTGTGTGTTTCTTGTTTTCTTTCAACTGTGCACAAGTAACAGACATGGGGCTGATTCATTGAATCCTGTGTAAATACATGTATGCCACTTCTGTGCCTCATTAAACGTATAGTTTAATATTCTGACAATTATGAGAAATTATTTAAGATGGTTTGGATAGAACCAGTGTTGGGTACAGATCTGGACCACGATCCATTAGTTGATAACCTCTGGTCTAGCCAAAACAAATGAATATTCTTTCACACACTGCCCCTCAATATTGTCTTGTCTTTCTCTTCCCTGCATCCATCGGCTGTGCTAATAAAACACTCTGCATCTTTTTGTTGGCGCTCAGCTCAAAGGCAAAAGCTTGTTTTTGTTGCAGTAGGTGATGGTCGTGCTTCTGCTGAGAAGAAACAGCGTTTGTGGAGAGCAGCTCTGGTTCAGTGAACAGCAGGACGCCTATCACTGTGAGCTTTTGTCTGAGATCGTGTGTCGACAGGATCTGCTGTATTAGACATTGTTGTCCTTCCTTGTGCTGTGAACTCAAGTAGAGTTTCAAACTGTTAGCTGTGTGTTTTGGTTCAGTTTCAAGTTCAGCAGTGGAACAGATCACACTTTATTTGAGGAACTCCTGAAACAGTTTCTGAAGAGGACTTTGAAGGAGATCTAAAAGACTGCATGTATTGTTTCTACCCGGTTTTACAAGAGTAAGAGCTTAGAGTTTATTAACAGTGTTTGGATTTTTTGCCTGAAGACAAATAGATGAGTTTTGAGATGCCGGGTTCCTCGTTTGTCATAATGTATGTAGTGTCTTCATGAATGCCTCATTATGAGCCTGTGTTCTAGTGCTCTGGACTGCTGCCTGCCATGTGATTCACTGAAAGCTCAAATGTTCTTCTTTCTCTCTTTGATGTTCAAAAAGGAATGCTCTCTTTTTTCTCTCTCTCTCTCTCTTTCTACCCAGTTTGATTAAGTTTTAGATTCTTTGTTCCTTTGGTTTGTATCGTAACATCAGAGAAGACCATGGAAACCACCAAAATGTGGCCTTCTAATGGAGACAAACAGTGAATTGAAGAATCATAATTGTACAAAGAAGATTGACATGGAAAAAAACAAACAGATCTGAATGATTTTCAAGATATTTAGTTCCATTAACACTTCTGGAACATCTTCATTCTTCAGCCAGTTTGAACTGTGCAGCATAATAAAATATGCATAAAATATATGCATCAGCTCCACCCTAAACTTTGACCTTGTCATACGGGATAGGTCACAATTAGGGGTGTATTCTGGAATATTTGGAGAATACAGCATAATTATAGTTATTGGGTTATGATGTGCTCCACCTGTCTGCAGTAAAGACCAACATTATTCCACTTAAAACATGGCTAATCACTAAACAAATAAATGTCACTATGCTTGATTTATAAATGTTCATTATTCCCTGTACATGAGATTTAATTGATATTTTAATCATTGGTTTGGTAATTTTTCAGTCACTATATGCAAATCTGTATGCATACTCGTTCAATGGCCTACTTATTCGGTTGTGGGTCAGTTTTGTGAGGGGAACCTTTTTTACACAATAAGAGTTAGTAATTTCTTCATATTTTTTATATATATATATATATATATATAGTATCTGACAAGCTACAATAGATGTTTTATATAAAAACTAGGACTGTCGAATGATCAAGTTTGAATTAATTATGGTTAAAAATTACGTGTTAAAATTGTTAAAGCATTTAATACACTTGCCCCACCCCAGTCCTACGTAGGTCATCTAACATTTCATACAGTTGATTGATGACAAATATCATGCATGGCAACAACTCACTGCGCAATTGGTTAAGATTAATCGCAATTAAATCACATGCGATTTGGCAAAGGCTGCGATTAATGTAATGTGCAGCTTGTCAGAGCTTTACAGCTCTGTGGTAAGTAGTAAATGCTTCTCCATCTGAAAGCCAGAGGGCGCTCTTGCGCAGAAACTCAAAATATGCCCTGCCGCAGAAGATAACACGCATCATAATCGCTGTAGCTGAATAAACAGAAAATTGAAACGCTTTGATTAAACATGACTAATAAACACATAATGAACACTGTCTTATTCTGTTTGAGAAGCGACATCATCTCACAGAAGGATGCTCAAATGTCATATTTGGAGTAAAAAGCGTTTGCCGCGTTGAGCAGTGTAGCCAATCACAGACATATGTGTTGTTTTCTTGAACACAATAGCCAATCAGAGGTGTTTAAGTTAAAATCCACTCACCACTCACAACAGTTATGCAAGCTCGCAAATCCTCTCATTAACAAAGTACAGACTCTGTGTAAATAAGAGATTCATTGTGCAGCAACTTCATTGATTATTATGGAAGTTTGTGAGATTGCGATGAACTGAGCCGAGTGACAGCTTTTTAATGATTATAAAGGCAGTTTGCAAATGTAATACTGAGTTTATACAACAACTATAATAACCATTTTAACAAACAAATGCCACCTTTTTGTTCTTTTGTGCCACCTCTGCAGTGCAAAATTGAATTTTGTTGAAACTGATTTCATTTGATTGTTAACTTATTCTTCCTGATAAATTAAACTCAAATTATAAATTTATGAATTTGATATAAAAGATGACACATTTAATAAGGTTATATTAAATATTAAGGAGTCAAATATCGCCTCATAGTGGGAAGGTTAATGTCTGTCATTGATCTAATGGTGCTCCTAGATTTTTAAATTAACAGCACAATTGCTCCTAAAAAGAAATGTAAGCGTAGAGCCTTGGCGTAAAGGCAGCTTTGTGGTTTTTATACCATTTCTCTGTTTGCAGTGGAAAGGCGCCTTTAGACTAGACATAGTAAATAATGACAGAAATTATATATTTTTATTTAGTTATATAATTATTATTTTGGGGGGTAGCTATTCCTTTAAAATTCCATCACTAACAAAATGACATGCCATAAAAAAATTCAGCACACTTTCAAAAACCAACATTGGTCCAAAATTGGTACTCTTTTGTACTTTAGAATAGAATAGTCAGATCACCTTCTTCCCATTCCGTCAAAATCACTACAAAGTGAATTTGGTGCTACAGTCAAACCAAAAACTATTCAGGCATTTTTTAATATATATTTTTACTAGTGGTTGCAGGACACTATAATTCATTTATGTAAGTGAGGATAGCAAAATAAAGTAAACTGTGACATATTATACCCAAAAATTCTTCATACAGTGGACTACCAGTAAAATTGATAAAAATTTGGAACCAAAAATTATTCAGACACTTTGATCTGACCATGTTTTTCTTAAGTATTATCTGACATAATTTTTTTTCTGACACAGTTTGACTCTGAGACTCTTGTCATATTTTATTACCATTTTTTTTAAACTATAATGAATAAACTGAATTAATGAATGAAATGTTCAAGGTGTCTGAATACATTTTGGTTTGACTGTATATTGTGTTGATGTCACATACTAGTTTGTGGATTGCTGGTTGTCACGTTGACCTTACTGAATGTTTCACTCTTATGCCACAAAATGAGGAAAAAATATCAAGTGAATAAAAAAAACAAAAAAAACAGTGTGCATTTACAGTTTTCGACAATGGAAAAACAAGTTACTTTTTAGTTGCTTATAATTTTAAGAAATACCATCCACCTGTGACAGAAATCTAGGGCACTGTTTCTTTCTGCTTGTTTGAAACAGGAGACTGCATGTTGTTTGCCAAGCACCAAATGTTTCCAGACTTTATACTTTCATTTTAGGAGTGTATTTTATGTCCTTGGCAGATGCTTTCTTACCGAACAACTGACATTGCAGAAGTGCTAATGTTTTGTGTGTAGCAGACTAAACCTCAGGCTCTGCCAAGAACAGTCATACTGTATTGCCAGTACAGTCACAGTGTGCGATCCACACTTAGAGCTCTCGCATATTAAGAGAAAACCACAAACCATTAAATAGGAATTGTAGAAACACATTTGTAGCAGTGTTGTTTCACAGACTTACATGTTCACATTCTCATTATACACATGAAGCGATATTCAATTCTTTCAGCCTCTGAATCATACCTCATGAATTATCTAAATGGATTCATTCCAGTCTGAGTCACATCAGTTAATCACTGACCTTGAATCAAACTAAAGGACAGCCTTGTGTAGTTTTGTCTGCGATTTTGCCTTCAGGAGATCAAACTGTTCATCTCCCATTGGTTTGTGGAGCGCTGACTAAAAAAAGGTTGGACCAGTTGTTAAAAAGCACATAAAACAAGTAGTTTCATTGTTCTTTGGAATGTTATGAAACATTATGACGGCTAGACCCTTAATTATATGCTGCTAATGCTGACTTTTTTTCATTTTTTTTTCATTTGTTCCTTTTTTTTTCTTTTTTCATTTGTATTATTTTGTCCAGTGTTTTGTTGCATTATCCATTCTTTGCTTGAGTTGTCTTTTAAGTTGCATTTTGATTCCAGCTCAAGCTACAGTGGAAGATTTCCAGATCCGACCTCATGCGCTTTACGTCCACTCCTACAAAGCGCCCACCTTCTGCGACTACTGCGGAGAGATGCTGTGGGGACTCGTCCGGCAGGGCCTCAAATGTGAAGGTAGCTCTCATATAAGAAATATATATTCGAAAGAAATATTTGGCCGAAAGGTTTCATCATTGTTTAAGCATGTGAATGAAAAATGATTTTAGTAATTGATCCTAGTATATATATATATATATATCGCCACCATGGGTTACAGTTACACAACAGTTAAAAGACACATGCATATTGTAAATTAACCAAATCACATTTATTCATATTAAACATCGCAACATTCATTTAAACATATAATATATTTGATATAAATACACATGCATGGAGTGGTGGATGGCATGTAAATTCATGTTACATTTGTTTGTTACAAGATGTTTGACAACCGTTTACTTAAATATTACCTTAAAAAAAAAAAAAAAAAAAAAAAAAAAAAAATATATATATAATATATATATATATATATATATATATATATATATATATATATATATATATATTTTTTTTTTTTTTTTTTTTTTTTGCATATTTATAATAACATGCTGTTTATTAAAACAAAGTCAGAATCTCAAGTTTTTAAAAACCCTTTTCAATGCTTCAAAAATAACAGGTGAAAAAAAAAAAAAAAACATATTGGTTGTATATTTTTTTAAAGCCATGTTCTCACTAGACTTTTCACAAACAATTTTTCACAGACATATCACAAACTAGGGCTTGTGTTTTTAATAAATAATACAATTAAATTCAGAATGTAAAAATACACCATCTACTCCAGTTTCCCACAACACTGCACTGAGCCAAGAGGTCAATCCGTGCCATTTAGATCATCTGTAGGTCATGTGTTTTCCCGTTATGCAAATTCATATTAATCAGATTTCACCAAACTTAAGGGATTTTTTTTTTTTTTTTTTTGGGGGGGATAAAAGAACTTTGAAATACCTCAGCAGTGGTATACTGATAGCGAACATCCTGTCAGCAGTGTTTAGATGAATATGTAAGTATGTGCTGTACGCTTTCCACTCAATAACAAAAATAAATGCAATACATATGAGAAATCAGCAGTTAAGAAAGCATCTGATCAGAGTGATGTGGATGTTTGCACAAGCTCTGCAATTCAGCACTCCAGTCAAGTCACGTCACGTTTATTTATATAGCACTTTATACAACAGATTTCTTTTATGCAAGCAGCTTTACAGTATTAAACATGGGGGGCTATAAAGCAGCTCTCCAGTGTGTTCATGTTTTTACTCAAGTCTGAGCATGAAGAAAGTAATGAGCCGGAGAAAAGTCTCACGTCAAAGAAGGTGAAGCATCAGAGCACACATATATTACATCATGGCCACGAACCAATGGTAGTTTGAAGGTGCTTACTAGCTGGATTGAACCGTTCTGGAAAAGTTGCTATGCCAAGCTGTTTTGAACTCTTGAAAAGAACTTTGTTTTGGCCTGATTTTGTTCTAAATGATGTCACATTCTTTGATTTCTCTTAAAGTGTATCTGGGTTTTTGTGCATAACATCTTTTGTTTTCGGTGTCCCATATCCGTGTTCGTATGAATTGAAGTCAGCCGAGTGCAAAGTCTTTATTATTAGTAATAGTCACGTTACGGAAAATAAAGTAACATAAAACCAGGTGTAAAAACCGCTATGGGTAATAAGCTAATCGTAGCACAGTGGGTGCGTTTACATGGAGAGTAATTGTATTGTACATTGTATTGCATTGTATTCCGAGAACAATTGGTTTAAATGTCCAATCAGAATGAAAATGCTCCATGTAAACACTTCAAACAGAATAAAAAAGCACAAACTGATTAAAAATTCAATCAGTTTTAGAGAGATGGGATAAAACTTTCCTAATCTGTTCAATGTAAACACTTGATCGGATGAAAAACGAGAAGGGTCTGTCTGCTTCCCATTATGCCTCCCGCGAAAAAACAAGCATGGATGTCATCGACTAAAACAATCTTTTGAAGTAAATTATTTTATGGTTTATGTATGAAATGGGACTGGTGTAGGTTAATTTAGCATTCATGTAAACACTGCGTTCGAATTTATCAATCGAAATGATTTCATTCTGATTGAAACAAAAAGTGTCCAGAATGTTGCTCTGCCCTCGGTCGCATTGCTTTTTTCCTCTATTTCGCTAATTATTACTACCATTATTATTAAAAGAAGAAAAATTTTGAAAGAATTTAAGTAATCCAATTTTTGTTTGCTGAGGGTTGCCCCGCATGAGCTGCACGAGTGATCTGTGTGCCTGATCTCCCTGATGCTCTTGTGTCTAAATGGGAGTGAATCCTGGTGTCCATATTCCAACTTATGGAAAACTATCCAAAGAAGAGTGAAAGTTGTTTTAGCAGCAATAGGATGATTAATGCTTTTGCCTGTTAAAGTTTGACACACATTTTTGTCATTTTGCATTTTGTCATTAACATCAACAGAAATTCTTTTCAATTAAAATTATTTCAGTTTGAGTTGTTGAAAATTACATAACAGAATATTGACACAAGAAGACAACAACCGTAGAGCAAGTGATCTGACTCGAAGGATTCTTCTAGTTCAGAGTGTTCTTATTGAGTCTGGCTCAAATGCTGGAATCCACTTTAAAGATCTCTGATTGAGTCTGACTAGAGGCGATGGATTCAGGCATGCGGTGCGATGTGTCAGTGCTGCCATCAGTCTGGCTTTGAAGTTGAAATCAGGGGTTGTTTGAATGGAACCCAGTGTTTCTGCCAAGCGCTGGATGTGACATTCAAAAGCTGCATGAAGATTATGGGCTCCAGTTGTAAGAAGCCACACTGATGGATACAAGCTGTTCATATGTAGAGGCATGCTAAAACACTTTACGCTTTAGACTGTTGTGAGGAAAAAAAAAACTAAAAAAGTTTAGATCTAAAGTCCCCACCCAGTCCTCAGGAGAGTCATTTGGTTTCTCAGGAGGATCTAAACATGCTTAAGTGCTTATAGGTCTGTAAGTTTGAAAAGAGAAGGGGAGCCCTCTGCTGGAGTTTAAGAGTAAAATTCTGAGGAAATTAGCCTTGTGTGTGTCTGTGTATTCTTATCTTGAGTCTTTAAAACATATATTCGATTTTTTTATCTACTTTACCTTGTACCTGAACCCTAATCATATTCCTGTTTTAAACTTCTGACTCTAACCCTGAACACTAAAGCTTTCCTTGTGGTTTTTTAGGATGTGGCCTGAACTATCACAAGCGATGCGCCTTTAAGATCCCTAACAACTGTAGCGGTGTAAGGAAAAGACGTCTTTCCAATGTGTCTCTGCCCGGCCCTTCGCTGTCTGTTCCTCGTTCTGCTCCAGCCGAGCATGCTATCGTGGGCCTAGAAGAGGTGAGGAACGAATCTTGACATCTGTGACTTCTTATTTGTCTAAATTTCTAAATTATTTATTTGTTTTGAAATCTATAAATATTTCCATAGCACACTACAATGCAGTCAAAGCAATGGCCGTTTATTAGGGTTATTATAAATTATTTATTATTTATTTATAAAAAATGTTAAATATAAATTTTATTATAATACATTAATATACATGTATTATATTTAATAAATTACTTTTTTTTTCTCTCTCAAATAGTTTACCTTTAAACCTTAGGGGGCAATTGACTTCACACATAGGCAGATACCTGGGCACAATATATTTTATAATATATTTACAGAATTTTAACCAAAATTATTTGTCAACATTTGATGTAATTTGGATTTATTAATTCAATCTTTGAGTCTTTCCATAGCATACTACAATGCAATCAAAACAAGTGGCATTTATTAGGGTTATTATAAATTATTTATTATTTTTGAAAAATATTAAATATTATAGGTTACCTGTGTAAACCTTTGGGTTTTTTCGTACATACAAACACCTGGACACACGCTTTTTAAAATATATTTCCCTAATTTAATCCAAAATATTTGGTTAAGAATACTAACCAAAATGGTGGTTAGTTCTGAGAAAATGTCTATTATCATTTTTTGTAGATACCACTTGGTTTGCTATTTTATGCAATGGAATGAATACTGTTTAAGCGATGGCCTTGCATTAGCCCAAACCCAAACATGACAAGGACAGTATGTCCCTTTTAGTTGTCTCACAATACCCCCCTTGGACACTTTATTTTCCCTTTTAACATTATGCTTATTTTATTTAAAATAAACACCTCTTGAGGGCCTGAGACTGTATTTGCTGTCCACACCAAACCATGCAGGTACATTTAAAGCAAGAGTACATTGTGAAATATAACAAAATCAGGCTGGCAGCAGTTCAGACCTAATGAAACTTTCTCTACATAAGCGCATGAATGCATAAGAAACAAAAGAAAATGTTCTTTTGGGATGTTTTTGACCTGTAGAAAAGGTCATTTTTAAATGAAATTAAGGTAAATCAGATCAAGAATTTTTTGATTTCTCCGTTTTGTTGAGGTCAGTCTCAAAAATCATCTAAGTCTGCAAAGCCATCTGTGGTTAAACAGGTTTTATTTTAGTCAGTTTTGAAACTTGAGAAGAACCCAATGAAGTTCTCAGTTCTCTATTTATTTACAGTAATGAATCTAAGCTGCCATTCTGGAATGCTGTCACTGTAATGTGCGCTGTGAAAAACAAATCAGTATCACATCAGGATCACATGATCCTTCAGAAATCATTCTAATATGCCGATTTGCTGCTCAAGAAAAATTCTTCTTATTATTGTTGAAAACAGCTGTGCTGCTTAATATTTTTGTGGAAACTGTGATGCTTTTTAGCATCCTTTGATGAATAGATAGAAAGTATAGCATTTATTTGATTAAAAAAAAAGATCTGTAACAACATGAAAGACTTTCCTTTGACTTTTGGTCAATTTAATGTATCCTTGCTGAATAAAAGTATTAATTTTTTTCAAAAAAGAAAATAATAATAAAATCTTTTTTTTTAACAGTAGTGCATGTTCATCATACCACACTGCTCATACTCTTTCTGTGGTTTGCAGTATGTGTACTGTGCACAGCATGTGAATTGCAGCTAGTATTCTTTTCTGAGCCTGTTTTTATATTACATTGCTCTCTACTGCAGCAGCGCCTCCTTCAGGAGCCAGGTAAGCGGATACCGTCATGGAGTGGTCGGCCAATTTGGATGGAGAAGATGGTGCTGGGACGGGTGAAGGTTCCTCACACCTTTGTGATTCACACCTACACCCGTCCCACCATCTGTCAGTACTGCAAACGGCTGCTCAAGGGGCTTTTCCGCCAGGGCATGCAATGCAAAGGTGTGTATCGCTGTCTTCCTTCACTCTTTCTAAGAAAGAAAACATTTCTAGTCAACGTAGGAAGAAAGTAAAAATATATCACAAAGGGTTTTTTCTTCACCAGACTGTAAATTTAATTGCCACAAGCGATGTGCTTCAAAGGTACCGAAAGACTGTCTTGGAGTCTTCAATGGAGGTATGGTCATTTCAGACACTTTCAATTAATATTATAAAATGTGCTGACATTAAAAATCATCACATAAGTATACTGTATGTTCTTTCAGAGCCGGCCAGCCCTGGTCCTGACTCTGATACCACTATGGAAGTAGACAGCAGTGATGTGAACAGCGATAGCAGTCGGGGTCTGGATGATTCAGAGGAACCAACCACACCAGAAGACAAGATCTTCTTTATGGACTCCCCCTTTATGGACCGTGAGAAAGATGAAGAACCTGTGAAGACCATCAGGTATATGCTTTGAATAATAAATATCTTTTGAAGGTCTGAGTTAAAGCATAAAGGGATAGTTCACCCAAAAATGAAAATTCTATAATCAAATAGGGTTTCCAACTTGTAGGACCATTTTTTCATGGTCCCCAGGAGCAGGGTTGAAGACGTCTGACATAAAACACGGAGAGCGTCAGAGTTCACTTCTCAAACTGATTTCACTTATCACAAAAGAGTCGACATAATTCAACTATGCTGACGGTTAAGCGATTGTTATGAAAAATATCATAAATTTAATTTAACACATTTACAAGGCAGGAATAAACAATGCCATTGCCACAAACGTTTGACATTGATTTATTATTGATGCAAGTGAATCAACTGAATTTAGCTAATTTATATAGGTTCACAAAGAGCTTAAAAGAAAAAAATGCAAGTTCAGCCATTTTAAAAGCTTTAAATGTTCTATGGGGGGCATTATATAAACATATAATGCAATGCAATAAAAACTACAGAGCTTTGATCATAAAACTACGAATTTAAATATCATCTTATTAAGACATAATATTGGGAGATATAGTGCGAGACTGACATTTATATTCTTTTGAGTCAAGTAGTCTGGTAGTAGTCTCAAGTAGTAGGGGGATGTTTTTGCTTTTAATTTGGGGCAAGAGACACAGGGGGAGTAACATTACTGTGTCAGACATATGTCACTTTGCTCATAGCTGATTGGTCCATTTTTGGTTTGCAATTTCTTACACTGATTAAATTCTGTTCCAAGGCAGGTTAACCATGTAGTGTAAGTTTCACCTCTAAAAACCAATCCATGTTGAACCCAAAAAACCTGAAACTCAAACTAAACTTAAACTAAACCAGAAAATAAACTCAAACCAGTTTTGTGAAATAGGCCACTCTCCACTCTTTTCAAGCAATAAGGATTGGGGCTGTCAAGCACCAAAATGTTATATGCTATCTTGTCTGAGGATCATAACAAAATTGGCTTTGTAAATAATTCATTTTTAACTGAACTATTCATTTAACAGCTGTCTGCTACCAGAATAACATGTTCCCTTTCGAGGGAACTCCTCTTTGTGTCAGTAGCTGATGCTATGTGGACGTGTCCAGCGGAACCCGGTGTCTGAGGCACGTGTGAAATCTTATTGTCCGACGGCAGTCATATGACACCTCATGGAGCCTGCATTACATGTCATCATCTTTGTCTTCAGGAGGCCGTTTGTTTGTGTGCTGTGGGAAAGAAAGTATGTTTATATGTCTCACCAAAAGAAAACAAAGAAAAAGAAAGTATGGCAGGTACAAAGCATTTTAGAAAGTGTGCATCACCATGTCCGTGCTTCATAACGCCTGGCGATGTGCACAATCTATGCATTTTTTTGTTTGGGAGCAGAGCATGCATGCTCACAAAGAGGGGGCTAGATGCACTCATTGTGATCAGTTCACAGTGAGGAAGCTCCGCTCTCGTTCGGCTCTTTTTGTGAGAGATTGGAGCCAAACTTCTGCGCCTCGCAATTCCAACCCCATGTCTGCTGAGGTGGAACTAGATGTGGAAATTAAGTTTAAACTGGTCTGGTGTGAAGCAGGAAGTCGTTTGTGGCCAGTTGGTGAGCAATTCCTGTTGGGTCATAAGTGGCCCTATCCGGTGAGCCTTCCATTTTTCTCGGACCTGCACACTGAGGTGATGGGTTCATGGAGGAATCCTTATACATCTTGCGTAGTTACCTCTGTGCAGCTGAATTATTCGAATGTGGAGGGACTATGCAAGCAGGGACATGTGAGTATGCCATGGGTTAAAGAGAACCTCGCTAGCTATCTCTCCCTTGGGTCGGCATCCTCACTAAAGGCTCCCGTCTTGCCGTCTAAGCAATGTCAGACAACATTGCAGCTGGTGGGCAAGGCATATGCCTTGAAGACCTTCTGCTGTTTACGTTTTTTTGTTTATCAGTTCTATTTAATAACGTATTAGATAGGACTGTTAAATAGGTGTTTTCTGATGTTTTCAGCGCCGTCAAAATAAAAGTCACAACATCAAGCATGGCTTACGTCACTTCAGAGTTCCTACTTCCGGTGCAAATGCAACCAGGAAAATTGCCCTAGGGGAATACTTAGTTCTTGGGAACTGCCCTGATGGCTAGTTCCTATACCTAAGTTCCTATAACTACCCGTTGCAAAAGCCACCTATGAGTATAAAGCCCGTCAGGTGATATTGAGTGTGGTCTATGTTGCACACTTGTTGCCCTCCACAATTTTTCAGATTGGGGCTCAAACCCCTTCAAGGGTCAGTTAGTATACTTATTGCTATATGCAGAGCTAGCCGGAGGAATGCTGACATGGACCAAGTTGTAAGAAGCGACCCACTCTCATCTTTTGCCCTCCTCATTCAATCAGATTGGGGATAAGCTATGCTGAGTTTGACGGTTAAAAATCTGTCGCCCTCCCCAATGCATCGATTGCGGGTTAAAGCAAAGCTATGTTCCCTGGCAAATATCTCTATAAGAGCTTGATAGGTGGAGCTGACGTGAATTAAGTCATTAGAAACGGCCCACTCTCTCACATGTTACCCTTGGAACAAACCCAAACTTCAATAATAGTAAAAGTGTTCACAGCATGCTTTGAGGACATGGAGAATGAACCTGCTGAAAAAGATAGTACTTACGACCTTAAACCCTTATTTAAACTCATGGCATTGTGTACTACATCATGGAAGTTAATGTTTTTTGGACGTATGTCGAATGCGTATGGCTGTCACACCGGAAGCTTATTTTCACATTATAAGTTTTAAACAAGGCTATTCGTCTCACACACATGCATCGATTCGCTTCAGAAGGCCTTTATTAACCCCCTGGAGTCATATGGAATTATTTTTTTTTATGGATGGATGCTTTTTTCTTTTCTTTTTTTAAATCTGGGCAGCCATTCACAACCATTATAAACCTTGGAGGACTAAGGGTATTTTTAAATATATCTCCGATTGTGTTCATCTGAAAGAAGATAGTCATATACACCTAGGATGGCTTGAGGGTGAGAAAATCATGGAATCATTTTTGGGTGAACTATCCCTTTAAGCTGGGGTGTTAGTGGCCGGTATGATGATATGTAGAGTTGCTGCAAGCAACTCCATACTTCATGTGTCAGTTGGTTCAGCTGCTGGACGTAGTACTGTGGACTTGGCTGAGGTGTGGTTTTAAGATTGACATGACTTCACACATGCCTCAGACACCGGGTTCCGTGGTACACGTACCCAGTGTCAGCAACTGACGCAGCGTCTCGTTCCCTTCTCAGGGAACTGGGGTTACATACATAATCCTAAGGCGTTTTCCAAGATTTCCGTATCAAAGTCCTACTTCCTCAACAAAGTAAAGTGAGACTATGCAAATTTACCAAAGTTCTGTGTTTTTCTTGATCACTGATCAATATGTGGATCTTGATCTGATGTTTCTCGTGTCTCTTTGAAGCCCATCTACCAGCACCAATATCCCACTGATGCGTGTGGTTCAGTCCATCAAGCACACCAAACGGAGGAGCTCCACTATGGTTAAAGAAGGATGGATGGTGCACTACACCAGTCGAGACAATCTTGTGAGATTTTATTCCATATTTACATGTAAAGCTGCTGCTTTATTTATGTGATGTATGCACTTTGATAAGAAAGCATCTGCTAAGGGAATAACTGTAATACAATGTGGATAATTAACTAAGGGCAACTGATGTAATGTTACAAAATGCTTAATTGCTGTTTTTATATCACATTTTTGGTGATTCGTTTTAGTGAATTGGTTTGTTTGGACAGTTCCTTTCACAAACTGGTTCAAAAGATTCACAGATTAATTTAAGTCATCATTCAGTAATCAGTAATCAGTAATGTACCCACACTCTTAGAAAGGATGTGTAAACTGACTCAAAATGTGTTAAATTCTTACACATTTTGGTACAACACTTGACAAATTTGACTAAGGATTTAACACAGTGAATGAGTCAGGAAGGTTAACACAAAGATGTGTAATATTAACACATTATGGCTGTCCTTGGCTACACAGTGTTAAATTCTGTGAACAAATTCAAAGGTTGTGTTAATTTTACAACTACACATAACTGTGTAAAACAACTGAATTCTTCCAACACCATTTTATTTCTTATTGACACAGAATATGTAAACTAGAGTGCTACACATAATGTATTTTTCCACACATTTCTTCTGCAGTGCAGAGGTTTCCCTGTGACATTTTAAGTTATTTTTATCCAAAATGTATTATATAGTTTATTTTATTTAGTTTAGTTATTTTATTTTATTTTTTTTATTTTTTTTTTATTATTCGTTTATTGTTTTGTCTGTTGTGAAGCATTAATTTTACTTCACTTAAAAACAATTCTGTCATTATTTACTTAACCTCTTGTTTTCAACCAGTATGATTTTCCTTTTCTCTGAAAGACAAAAAAGATATTTTGAATGTCCTATTTGCAGTTACACATTATAAGTAACATAAACCTTCGTCTTGTACGTCTTGACGGCATCAAATCAATTTGCATTAGAGTAAATGGGCTATGTGTTTGCCCACAACTTTTCTGAGTTTTGAAGTCATTTAAATCTGTTTTGTCCTTAGAGAAAGAGACACTACTGGAGACTGGACAGCAAGAGTCTGACTCTGTTCCAAAATGACTCGGGAGCCAAATATTACAAAGTAAGAATTTGACTCGTATTCAACGAAAACATTTTTATTACAAAAAAGAAAAAAAATTGTAGTGTTATAATTGCTGGGGTTCATGTATAAATTATATTCTCTGTTGGTTGAAAAATATGACATTCATGTGTATATTTTAATGTCACTGAGGACAACCTTTAGAGTGACACTGGAAATTATAATATTGCTCATATACTTCTAACGAAACTGATTATGCTGCAGTCCATCTTTGATCTTTGTAATGTCAAAACATTATAATTAATTGCTCATCTAGAGAATTGCAGACAGCTAAAGGCAGCAGTATTTTCCCCACTCATAAATACCGCTGAGGTCTCTGGTAAGTACCACAGAACCCCCCCCCCCACACCCCACCCCTCCCGTCCTCCGCTTCAGCTCAGCCAAAAGCCATTTAGAAAGAAACAGGAAGTGCATCAAATACAGCATGAAGTGATATGGTTATTGCAATTTTATTGCTGTATTGAACAAACCAATATCATAACTTTTATTCTGAGCCTTGAATGGCATCACTGGATTTCTGTATTGCATTATACAGTATGTGTTTGTACAGTATATGCTTGCTTAAAGTAGTGGTAGATCATTTTCTCTTTGTACATTTTTCACTCGGAAATTACTAGTACTTTTCACAAAAATTACACACAAACAGCAAGTAACACATTGAATTAAACATTACATTTTTAATACAAAAATAATATATATATTTTTTTTTACAACTTTGAAAAAACTATTTTTACTATGTAGCCTGTATGCATTTTTTACTATATAGCCTGTATTAAGTATTTAAATATTTAATATTTAAAGCGGGGGGTATAATGCTATTTCATGCATTCTGACTTGTTTACACTGTTAAAGAGTTAGATTCTCATGCTAAACTTGGCCAAATTAAGATATTTAACATCTTTTGTTGTTTTATTAACATTAATGACAAATATAGGCTATGGTCCCTTTAAGACCGAATCCATGGATACTGACACATCCCCAAATGTTTACGTCCACTTAAGCCATAACTGACTGTATTTACGTGAGATACTCCACACAATGGACATTTTGACAACTGTGTGTGCATTTGACCATTCAGGTGCGAGGAGAACTGATCGCACACTGTCTGAGAGAATTGAGATCACGCGCAAGCAAGAGAGAGAGCGCTTCTGGTCCGTGTCATTCAGCGCGATTCCGCCTATCCCGCCTTCACTAATCGATAACGAATTGTGATTGAAAGCATGCAGTTCACAATGTGTGTGTTGTCATCATTCATTTTGAAGTATTTCCACACCTCTGAGGCTGACATTGTTCGGAAAGACTCGGTAAAGCGTATGTATCTTTTATACGTATGATAAAACTAAAGATTTTCGGCGATATAAAGGACGCTATACTACTCTATAGGTACTTAAGTTTAACATGAGATTGGCAGAAACTGTGTGTGATCCCCCCCTTTTAGACTTTAGTTCATCTTCAGAACACAAATGAAGATCTTTTTGATGAAATCTGAGAGTTTTCTGTCCCTCCATTGACAGCTACGCAACTACCACTTTGAAGCTTCAAAAAGTTCGTAAGGAGATCGTAAAACTAATCCATATTAATTGAGCAGTTTAGTCCAAATCTTCTGAAGAGACTTGATCACTTTATATGATGAACAGATTGAATTTAGGCTTTTATTGTGTGTTATTTTTTGGGTGAACTATCCCTTTAAGAAAAGTGCACAACTTAAAATATTTAAAGGTCAAAAGGTTGTTGTTGTTGTCTTGTTTTTTTGAAAGATAATTTTGACACATTAAATTGTTTAAAAGTGACATTACAAATGCTGTTATTTGTAAACTTTCAGTCTACCTTCATATTAGGTGTCTTTAACTACTATCTGCTTTGTTTGGAAATTGAAAAACATTTTGGTACATTGTACTTATAGTAGGGGTGTAACGGTACACAAACATGACGGTTCGGAACGTACCTCGGTATTGAAGTCACAGTTCGGTACGGGTTCTGTACAGCAGGGGGGAAGAAAACTAAACATAAAATTGCTTCTTTTTTTATTAAACAGTGGTTTAACAAATTGTGTCTCTCTCTTTAAATAAATTCAATTATATTTAACATTTTCTTAAGGATAAAAAAAAATCTCTCAGCTAATGCTGTAAACTATATACAGGGAGCCCTTTCTTACACATTACTATGATATTCAAGGTTACAATTAACAACAGAGCCCATACTATTTAATTCAGTTGCTATTTTTTTAGATATAATAATCAACACTCAAAAAAAAACAACAAAAAAAAAACAAATTGCATATAAGGCAGGTCTTGCATTAACTTCTAAATCTAATTATAAAATTATTACTCCAATTTTTTAAATATAATTATTTCTCTCATGAACTAACATGCTTTGGACACTAAATGACTTACCTGAGGTAAATATAATGCTTTGTGATATATTATTCTCAAGCTGCTTCATTGATGTTTTTCCACGGTTGAGAGGTTACATGCGTATCTAGGCTGCATCCGAAAACCTAGACAGCTGAGTTGTTGCCTTGCTGCCCTATCAGGCAATGACTTTGCAGGCAGTGTTAGCAAACAAAGGCACCTCACGAAACTGATTTCAGACAGACTTCTGAGGCAGCATAACAGTTTAATGATCTTCAGCAAATGATTATGTCGCTAGAAATGACATAAAAAGTGGAAAATATTGGTCAAAAACGTACATTTACACACAAACTGACCAGCAAACGCAACTTTCGGACACCATCTTTATTTTTCTAGCTCAACGGTCACAGAATGGAACGCACAGGATTGTGGGATATCAAAGGTGGCGAAGCATACATCTATGCTGCCTTCAAAAATGTATCAGATGAAGGTATCTCAGGAAACAGGAAGTGAAGCTAACATTGGATTCGGATGTGCCTTGATGCCTTCCTACCTTGAAATGTGTCCTCCGAAGGCAGAATTTCCAGTTTTCAGACGCAGCACTAGATTGTCTGTTCTTCTTCTTCTGCTCTTTTTCCTGTTGTGTTGGTTAGGAAACAGCGTTGCATTACCGTGCGCGCCCCCTTCTCGTTTGGAGTGTGGATCGCCTGTGACTGACTGTATTTGTCGTCTAACTGCATGCACCAAACTGAAGTCCATACCATACAGTTTGGGACGAATACATGTACCGTTACACCCATGACTAGTGTTTGTGTTGTATTGCAAAACACTTGTTCTGCTATTAAGGATACGGGTAAGGTTAGGGACAGGTTTGATGGCATGTGTAGGTTTAAAGGTGGGTTAAGGTGTGAGGAAAGGTCAACAGTGTAATTGTAGATGTAATTGACCGTTTGCAAAGACCACCTCCGTTAGTTACTGTTGCTATGTCCGAGAAGCCATGCCGCTGTCACGTCACACATCATGTTCTCACACTGAAAAATACATTGCGGAGCAAAGAGGACACTGACCACGTATCAACAGACAAGACAGAGCAGGTTACTTTTGATTTGAAACAAAGTCTCAAATTTCAAATGTTGTAATTTTTAAAGAAATTTAAACAAATAACGTTTTGTGGCTCTTTAATGTGTCATGACAGATCGCTGTAGTGCTTCAGATCAAGCGGCTAATGAACCGATGATCTCTTCCTACTAGTTAATTCATATCATCAAATAAACATGAATGAACCACATTTCAACCACAGAAAGACATCAGTTCACATCATTTCTCAAGTTTAAGTCCACCAATGTTAATCTTCTAACTCCTGACTGCTTTGTCAGACAGAATGGCGGATTCTGCGTTATGATTGGTTAGATCACCTGTCAATCAAACTCCCAGCGAAGGGTCAATAACAGAAATTAATTGCAGATGTATTTAAAAAAAAAAAAAAAAAAAAAAAACAAGTACTATGTAAAAAAAACATCTATACACAATAAGTGAATTGTATCAAATTATTAATCTTTTAAATGTTAGTACATAGAGGTAAAAAAAAAAATAAAAAAAAATTCAGCTTTGCCTTCGATCAAATAAATGCAGATTGCTTAAAAAAAAAAATTGTACTGACCTCAAACTTCAGAACAGTGGTATATGAATGACTACCACTGGGAATTGGGCTTTGGTTACATCTTCTTTAATGTGTGCACATCTGTGGATGTGAAGGTCATATTGACAGATTTAAAAAAAAAATAAAATAAATCAAAATAATTTTAATGCCCTTTTGTTTTTCTTTAAGTACATGTGTGTTTCTGTGAATGTTCCTGTATTCCCAGCTGTAAAACTAAAGTCAGGAAACCTCACCGCCCTGGGTGAGACTTCAGGGTGTGTTTAAGTCTGTTTTACATACCACTTTATTATCGTCTTGGCGCTCTGCTCAGGTCTTAAACTCTAAAAGAGATACAACTTCTTTTAAGTTTTGACATGAATCTATATTCTAAGAGAGATTTACCATTATTGAAGCACTACATTATTCTAAAGAGTAACTCAATCAATTTGGTAACAAAGACCATTTGGCTTTATTGTAAAGTTTTTCTTAACCAAATTGATTGTGAAGTATAAGAAACACCTTACTTCAATGAGTAAGGTGTATATAATCCCCAAAACAACCTTATGCTTTATACTTAAAGTACAGCGTGAGACATGATCATGCATTTGATTTCCATCTATAACTTAACAGAACCAGTCAGATTTGCACATTTGGAAATCATAGTGTTCTCTTTTGAAGACTGAAGCCCTCTACTTTTGGTTTTTGGGTAGGGGGGTTTCAGGCCTTTCTCAGGATAACCGCAGCCCACCCCCTTAAGTGTGACCACCTCCTACATAATGTTTTGGTGGCTAGAGTGAGACTTGCCTACACACTCATACACGTATGCACACGAGCGCTTCTGCTGCGCTGCCCTGTAATCATGGAGCTCTTCATAGGGTTGGGTCACATGATTCACCCACCAAACCACAAGCACTTCATCTCATATTCAGAGAAGACCGCAGGCGCAGCTTTCGCTCTGATTGGCCACAGCTACTGTTTTTCCCGAGAGCAAGTTTGGGGGCTGAGCAGAAGGTGGACTCTTAAGAGACTGTCATTATCAGACTTGGCACATTAGGCTTTGAATCGTCAATGAAGATTGACGCTCAACTCTGGATGGCAAACTTGGGCTGCATTTGTAGATGGTGCTATTTTTGACCTGATAAGGACAGTTTTGATAAGGAAAATCTGTTTAATCTGGCGGAACCACATGGACTTGGAAAAGACTTGGAGCGACCGTTCTTTATTTCTCATCAGCGAGACACCATAGAGTTAATGAACTCTGTGAACTCTTCGAGCCAAACTTCAAACTAGACTGGAGATATTCAGCATCACATAGCATTTAATGACTCATTTCCGGACTCAAAGCAAATGTGAGGTTGTTTAATTGTTTAAACGGTCTTATCTAACTGTCAGTGAGTCAGTGTCTGAATTTCTGACTCATTGTCTGACCCACAGGAGATTCCCCTGTCAGAGATCTTGCAGGTAGAGGTTGCGCGTGACTTCAGTAGTTTAGCCCTGGGGGGCAATCCACACTGCTTTGAGGTCATCACAGCCACCATGGTGTACTACGTTGGGGAGAACACTGGCGGCCCCCACCTCCACATACACAACCCAGCACTGGCGGCCGGCGGTGTGGGGCTGGAGGTGGCCCAGGGCTGGGAGAGGGCCATCCGCCAGGCCCTGATGCCCGTTCCAGTAACACCACAACCCAGCGTGGGCGCCACTGCGGGACAGAATAAAGATCACAGTGAGTAGTAAAGTCTTTAAAAACATGTGAAGTGTTCATACTGCTCTTTTCCATACAGTTAAAGTGGTTGCCAGGTTCTACCATCAAGCTCAGAAAAGAAGTCCATATGACTAGTGCACTACAGACAAAATTATTTTCACCTAGAAATTGCTAGTTAATTTCACAAAGATACAGTAACAATTCATTAAATGTGAAATTTTGAAGTAGAATTGTTTTCTTGTAAATAAATATCTGGTAAATAATGGTGAAAATACCAGTAAATTGACCAGTGCAAACCTCTGTAAATCACCTTGCATGATTCATTTAAATACTCTTCTCTCATAAATTTTGCGTCTGAAAGGGAAACTCCTACAAATGCATATGCAATAAGGTCAGCCACAAAAAATACTGTCCATGCCTCTTCAGCACTCATTATTCACTGCGTGTCTTTAGTAAATCCTGACAGTAGTATTTTAACGCCAAAAGAGGGTTTGCTCTGGTGCGAGTTGATAGTAAATCTGGCCTTAGTTCTCTTCACAACTTTTAAAAATATTTTTTTTTTTTTGAAGTGTATGTTCCAAGTTGTACGATAGCCTTCTGTGAGGAAGAGACCAAAATTGAAGTTGTCATCTATGCACATAGATTTTGTGTATCTGGCACTTTTCTTTTTTTTTTAGACAAACGGTCCCTTTAAGACTTATGAGGCTGTTCTACAAACATGTTAAATAAATAGTTCACCCAAAAATGAAAATTATCCCATAATTTACCTCAAGCCATCCTAGGTGTATATAATTTTATCCTTTCAGCTGAACGCAGTCAGAGTTAAAAAAAATTTAGAAGTTCCAAAAAGTGCATCCAAGTTTTAAATGTGGATATTTTTTGTACAAAAACCCATTGCTTCACTTCAGAAGGCATTTATTAACCCCCTAGAGTCGTATGGATTACTTTTATGACTGATGGATGGGCTTTTTTTGGAGCTTCAAAAACTCTGGCTCTATTTGATTCCATTACAAAGCTGGGAAGAGCCAGAATATTTTTTTAGCATAACTCTGATTGTGTTTGGCTGAAAGAAGAAAGTCATATACACCTAGGATGGCTTGAGGGTGAATAAATTATGAGATAATTTTTGGGTGAACTATTCCTTTAATAAAAAGGTTCTGTTCAACATTTTGGTGCCGATTGATTCTCAGTTGTTTGTCAATGCACTATTACACACCAACAAAGATAAAAAGGGCAAATCAAAGATCAGTCGATATCTCTTGTTTGCATTAATGCATTATTTAATCTACCGTTCAATAGTCGTTGTTTTCTTTTGAAAGACATTAATACTTTTGTTCAGCACAGATGCATTAAATTGATTAAAAGTGACAGTAAAGTGACTATTTTAAATAATTTCTGTTCTTTTAAATTAATGTTCTATCGTCAACAATCCTGAAAAAATATTATCCACAAAAATCAGCAAAAAAAAAAAAAAAAAGGATTCTGAAGGATCATGTGACACAGAAGACTGGAGTAATGATGTTGGAAATTCAGCTTTGATCACAGGAATAAATTGCATTTTACAATATTTTCAAATAGAAAACTGTTATTTTAAATTGTAATAATATTTTACATCATTAATGTTTTTACTGTATTTTTGATCAAATAAATGCAGCTTTGGTGAGCAGAAGAGACTTCTCTCAAAACATTAACAGATCATAACAACCCAAACTTTTGAACAATAATGTTACCTTTATTGCTACTTATTGATTATTAAAATGCTGTACACTCACATGAGATGAAGGCCTACATTTGAAAATCTAAAATGTTCAAACAAGCAGTCACTGGTGAGACATATTGTGATTCAAGAAGATTCAAGAATGCACTTTTTTTTTTTTTTTTTTTAAATGGATTTTAAAAATGTGGCAGCACTTAATAAACAGTATGAAGCCCAAGTCAACAAAAAAGAAGAAGAGCAAGTGAAACAAAAACAAAAATGTACTGAGTGCACCTGTAATGTAATGGTTAAACGGTGACTCTCAGGCAGATTTGCAGCTCTTTTCTGGAGAGTAAACAGCTGAGCTTTAGTCTTTAATATCCTGATGCACCTCCATTTAATTGTGTTGAGAGACAGAAGATTAAAGAGGTTTGACAGGTCTGGATTAATGAAAGCTGTTTAGTTATGAAACAAACACACTTTTAATTCAGTATTCAGAGGAGATTTCAGCCCAGAGATGAATGACATACTTAATTAAGAGTTTGTCTGAAGACAAGCAAAGCCAGGGTAAATCCATCCCAACAAATAATCAGAAAAATCACCTCTAGAGAATTACTATGTCTAGCTCACCCTTTTTGTCATTCTAGTAATGTGCAATTTATTATACAGTTCAGATAGGATTTGCTTAAATTATTCTCACATTTTGCACAGGCAAACAGGAAAAGGACTGTTGAATATGTCTCAGCAATCAAACTGATAAATGTCCAACCTTAGGTCACATAATAATTTGTTGCTTGTGTTGGATGTGATACTAATTAAAATGAAACATTTTTCTGCCTCATATTTTCCCACATAAAAATTTGAACTCGTATTACCATATGAAATGCCAAAGCTAATCCAAATGTGTGTGTGTGTGTGTGTGTGTGTGTGTGTGTGTGTGTGTGTGTGTGTATTGCAGAGGAACTGTCTATCAGCATTTCTGTTTCTAACAGTCAAATCCAGGAAAATGTGGTGAGTGTTTGACTGTGTTTACTGACAATATTTCACAACTACAACTCTTATTATTAACACTTCTGCTTGTTTGGTTATGGCCACGGTCAAGTCACACCACAAGAAACCTGTAAAAAACTGAGAGGAAATTTGGGGTTATTATTCATACATTTAACTGTAGACTGAGAAATTGGAACTGGGTTGAATGTAATGGTGAAATTATAGTGGATTGTAATATTTGTCAATCTTACGACTTTGTTTGCTTTGTCTTTAGGACATCAGCTCAATCTATCAGATATTTGCTGATGAAGTGTTGGGCTCTGGACAGTTTGGCATCGTTTATGGAGGTACAGAGGAAAATGAAGTATTCTTTATATATATATATATATATATATATAAGTCTGTGAATCCACCGAGCTGGTCCTCACTCTAGATCCAACTCCTCCTACTTTACATATCCCTAAACCTACCCGTCTCCGCCCCCCTGGATCTAAACCTACCCAACTCCACCCACTGGATCTGGATCCAACTCCTCCCACTTTACATTTCCCTTAACCTACCCATCTCCGCCCCCCTGGATCCCTTGTGTTCTGCAGTGAGGGGCTACCAAATCCGCCGGCCACATTGAGTTCTTTTTCATGCTTGAACAGACAAAAACGCACAAAATTATTCCAAAATGCCGCTTTGTCAAGTATCCTCATAACCACAGTCTTAAATGAGATAAAATGTGTTAAATGAACATAAAGAGTTGTGAGAAAATAGGATGCGTGTCAGATCTGCGTCATGTGCGTCCGGTCTTAAAGTGACAGCAGCCTAATAAACCTGCTGCTGTTTGTCATTAATGTTAATCAAAGAACAAAAGAACCTGTGTATGAAAAAAAAGTGTATGAAAGATGGGTTCAAGTGTACAAGTGGTAACTAAATAAATGTTTTTAATACAGAGATGGTATGTTAAAAGCACATTTTAGTTCATGGTCATCGTGTCTCAAAATAGCACAGTAGATGTTCTTTTACTAATGAAAATTTTTTAGTATATTAAGTACAAAATTAGTGCGCAAAAAATAGAGCACTTTAAGTACATTATGGAAGTGTACTTTTTTTTCATCTGGGTAACTGGGTTTCTTTTGTAGGGTTTATAAACAGTGTCCACTACTTGTACTATTTATAATATACACTATTCACACTAAATACATTTCATCTTAATTTTGAACTATTTTTAAAGTCTTTTTTTGCTAATATTTGCGTTTCAAATGATTTTTCTGTTCTGTTTCAAGGGAAACATAGAAAAACAGGCAGAGATGTGGCCATCAAAGTAATAGACAAAATGAGATTCCCCACCAAACAGGAGAGCCAGCTGAGAAACGAGGTTGCCATTTTACAGGTGATCAGTCTTTTTAATGTGATTATGGAGAGAGTTTTGGATATAAACTCCACCATGTTAATGACTTCCTTAATGCATAATGATGGAGAGAGCTGTTCTCTTTAATATATTTTATTCTGCTTACAGAATTTGCACCATCCTGGCATTGTAAACCTGGAGTGTATGTTTGAGACTCCAGAACGAGTCTTTGTTGTCATGGAAAAACTCCATGGCGACATGCTGGAGATGATCTTGTCCAGTGAGAAGAGCAAACTTCCAGAGCGCATCACCAAGTTTCTGGTCACACAGGTTAGCAGATAGTTTCCTCTCCTCCTATCCATTCAAATCAAATTTCTTCCTGTTTATCTATTCTGAAGTGCATTTTGTTTCGATGAGGCAGTAATCTGGATCTCATCTAGAGCGGCAAGTCTGTGGGTTGATTAGAGCACTGGGGCCCCCGGGGGCCGCGGGAGCTCTTCCATTAGCCATGGATCTAAAGCTACAGAGCCGCCGCGATGTGGTTATGCTTCTGTCTGCAGTGTCAGGAGCCAGTGTTTTTGTGAAAGTAAATGGAAACATTGAATGATTGTGATTCCACCCTCATAGTCAGTGACTTTGCTTTTTGGTTTAAACATTGAAAGGAACGATTATTGTTGTTGCTATTGTTGTCGTCTGTTTTATACCCTGCACAACCCAACTGTGTTCCTTTCAAAGGTTTGGGTTCGGTAAGATTTTTTAACGTTTTTGAAAAATGCTTCTTATTCTCACCAAGGCTGCTTAAAAAATACAGTAAAAACTACAAAATTGTAAAATATTACAACAATTTAACCATAACTGTTTTCTATGTGAATATATTGTAAAATGTAATTTATTCCTGTGATCAAAGCTGAATTTTCAGCATCATTACTTCAGTGTCACATGATCCTTCAGAAATCATTCTAATATGATGATTTGGTGCTCTAGAAACAGTTCTTCTTATTATTGAAAAATGTTAAACATTTTTCAGGATGTTTTCGATAAATAGAAAAAAATTAATGCAACCTTGCTTAATTCAATTCTTTGAATTATCTGTATATATATATATATATATATATATATATATATATATATATATATATATATATATATATATATTTTTTTTTTTTTTTTTTTTTTTAAATGCTACCAACCCCAAACTTTTGAATATAATGTAATATGAGATCGGATAAGGTCCTAATGGACATGAGTTTTGTTTTAGGTCCACGGTTCCTACGCAGTATGAAAAAGTATGGAATTTTATTTACAGGTCTGGATAAATATGGAAAAAGGAAAACAAAGAATGGAAAAATATTTGTTTCCAGACCTTTGCCCCTATAAAATTAAGAATTTCTAAAGGCCAATTCACACCGCACAGACAAACGCCAACGAACAGACAATTAAGTTGGCCATTGGATTTAAAATTTTATGAAAAATAACACTCACTGTGTCATGTTCACACTGCCCCAACAGACACCGACAAACTTCAAGACAGAATGTCTTTGTGTCATTCGCCTTAAAAGAGGGTGTACAAAACGAAAGAGGTTGTGGGTGAAACCGTGGTTGCTGCGACAGGAAAGACGGGGAGTGTACTGCAGTTGATCTGGAAAAACTGTTTCATTAGAAAGATTAAATACAATATTTGTTCACTGTTTATAATAAAATTTGGTTGCAGTGTCAGTAATTTCTTAATTTATGTCAGGAGTGCAAAATATTCAATTGGTAACTTGTGATATTTTGAAACGCATTCATATTCAGTCATGTCTGCTGTGGTTTATTTATGTTCACACAGCTGAACAGTGTCCGTTAGGGTTTTTAGTCCAAAAGTGCGCATACTTGAATAAATATTCATATATTTACACAAGCTAGTTTAATATTTATTATAGACAGAATCATCATTTCCGACCATTGGCGGCTTCCTGCGCTGTTTGTGTTTTCACTTCCCAGAGAAATGTTTCTATGCATGAAGCCATGAAGCTAAAAAAAACACACGATTACAATAGTATATAATTTGTATGTGATTTTCATGAGGTTTGGGGCCAGATTTACTAACAATTCTACAAACCCTCTTTTGGTGTTAAAAAACTACTGTCGGGATTTACTAAAGACGCACAGTGCAAAATTTGCGCTGAAAAGGCGTGGACTGAGTTGTTTTTGCGGCTGACATTATCGCATATGCATTTGTAGGAGTTTCTCTTTCAGACGCAAAATTTATGGGAGAATATTTGACTAATTACTAATAAATATTACCAATTACTAATTTTTGTGCTAGTCAATTTACTGGTATTCGTGCCATTATTTACGGCCCAAAAAAAGCATGTCTTAATCCATTTTGCGACATGGCTGCAATTGTTGCTGTTAGGAGGAGACACTGCAGAGAACAGAGAGTGCGACTTAGAAGGGAGAAAATATTTTCCACTCATATTCATTTCTTTGGAATGCCAGAGAAAGACGTTATCCGAACATATCGTTTGCCAAGCCATGTTGGCCTATGCACTGCTCTTGGTCGACCTGCACCTGATCAGTTCTGCTTATTTGCGACCCAACGCTAATTTGCGCTGCTCTTGGTAGATTGCGTTGGTCATTATGTAAAAGATTTGACTGCGTCACGTACAAAATTTTCGACTCCCATTGGCACATTTGTGGAATTGCACTTTCACGCTAATTTGCCCTGTTCAGTAAATCTGGCCCTTGGGGTATTTTCATGTCAATAAAGAATGTTTATATTAGAATACGTCAGAGCATTTGTTGGAAAATCATATCACACTGTTTAGACATTCCAAGACCTGACAAACGCCGATTGAATATGTTCAGTCGGGTGAAAACAAACCCAGACCAACGGCGACAGGGGTAACGCACTGAATCCAACAAACTCTGACAGGCGTGTTTGTTGGCGTTTGTCTGTGCAGTATGAATTGGACTTAAAAATAAATTTGTCATACAAGCAGAGTGTTTTCATTGCAAAAGTTAGTGATTGTCAAACACAATTGAATAAATTGGGAGGGGGGAACAGTACATCTGGACCAGTACTATGATTAAGTGTAATATCCATTGGATGTAATGTTAAAAATTGTCACTGTGTGTTACTGGCTTTAACCCTACACTGCCAGTCCTGAAAGCTAGAAAGCTTGCTTACTGTCATATGAAACTTTTAGCTTCTCAACTAGAATGCTTTCATCTTGGGAAGAAATAAAATTCTCAGATTTATTCAATCAGACAGAGCAACAGGACAGTGTTACAAAGTTTATGTTGATGAAAATCAGAAACAAAAAGGTTTTTCTTGACAGTCAAAGTGGGTACTGCATTGATGGCCAGTTAAAGCTTTTAAAAACACCATAGAATTAAGTGACTGCTTTACTGTCATAGATCCTTGTGGCTTTGCGACATCTCCATTTCAAGAACATTGTTCACTGTGACCTGAAGCCAGAAAATGTGCTGTTGGCGTCTGCGGAGCCGTTTCCTCAGGTAAACAACAATGAATAATCCATGTTGTCCTTGAGAAGTTATAATATAATAACACCAAATTCACAAAGTTTGGTTGGTGAACCTCTGGAGGTTTTCAAGTAAAGTCATTTTATGGCAATATAGGAGTATACTGTATGTATGAGGATAAAGTTGGATGTACCTGATACATGCTTAGAAAAAAACTGAAAAGCTAATAACAATTAAAAATAAATAAATAAATTAAAATTAAAATAACTAAATAATTTAATATAAAAATAAAAATTGTGAAATATTTTATTTGTTTACCTGCATGTCTTGTCATCAGAAAACCACGATTATTGAAATATTAACTTTTTAGAGGATAACTTGTGTAAATATTTCAGGCCAAATGGGTTGGGCTTATAAAAAAAAAGTTTGGAAATCACTGTAACAACACATGACAAAACTAGAGCACTTGCTCTCACCTTCCAGGTAAAACTGTGTGACTTTGGGTTTGCTCGGATCATCGGGGAGAAATCTTTCCGGCGCTCAGTGGTGGGCACACCAGCGTACTTGGCCCCGGAGGTACTGCGCAGCAAAGGCTACAACCGTTCCCTGGATATGTGGTCAGTGGGAGTCATTATCTATGTCAGTTTGAGTGGCACTTTCCCCTTTAATGAGGACGAGGATATTAATGACCAAATCCAGAATGCAGCGTTCATGTACCCACCAACACCCTGGAAAGAGATCTCTGCAGATGGTAAGTAGCTACTTTCTAAAACATGAACCTGTTTTCTCACCACCACCATGTTTTTGTTCCAAAAAACACAGGATAAAATAGTTGGGGTTGCAACCAAATATAAACGGGTCTTAAAGGCATTAATGCACAACTTTGTTTTACAAACGACTGAGGATAAGGTGTTTTTCATTTACTTTACTGCGTGATTTCTATCTTTTGCCACAGAGGAAAGGGCGAGATGTGTAGATGTGTGTCAGACAGCGAGCAGACTGTCCACCCCCGTGTGTGTTTAGAATAGTTCTTTCCGCCCGAGACCTGAAAGATTATACCTGCCTCTCCCAATTTCAGCCTGTCATACTCCTCTACAACACTATAAATGTCATTTCTCTGTCTCTACATTTCACATCTTTACAAATTTAGTTTTATAGCTTGGTTTATTTTTATGGGAGCAATTATACTTCAATTCATCATTAAGTTTAATTTATAGTTGAAATGTGTGTGACAGCTCTCTATTTGTTTTACATTTATATTACTGCAGTTTTATATTACTGTATTAATTTGATAAAAATTACATTAAAATATTTATAATGTTGCAAAATATTTCTATATCCAATAATAAAAATTCTTTAAAAAATGTACTACAAAAACTTTAATTAACTGTTTTCAACATTGATAATAATAAAAAATATTTCTTGAGCATATTAGCATCGATGATTTCTGAAGGATCATGTGACACTGAAGACTGTTGCCTAAATTTCAGCTTTGCCATCACAGGAGTAAATTGCATTTTGTATTTAAACATTAAAATAGAAAACAGTTACTTTAAATTTCACAGTATTACACAATATTTCACAATATTACGGTTTTAACTAAAAAAAAAAAAAAAAAAAAAAAGCCTTGGTGAGCAGAAGAAAAAAACTGTTGTTCACAATCTACTACAGTCCTTCTGTGGTCTGATTGATAGTTCATACTTTTTTTAGCAAGTAAAAGGTCTTTTAGTATAATTGTAAAAACATCCCCCTTCAGCTTGTGGTTCACGTGTCTTTTTGTTGTGAAATCTTTACTCATTTTTATAAAGTAAACTTAAGAAACACTTTTATATTGTTAGTAATTTCAACATGAACACTTGCTGGACTGAAGCAACTTAGATTTACTTGATTATCCATACATTATTATTTTTAATATGATCTCTCAGGCTTTTGAGGCTTTTGTTTATTTTTTCATCTCTAAATAAAAACAACAAAGCTTTGATCATAAAACTAAGCATTTAAATATTATCTCACTAAGACATAGATATAGAGTGGCACTGATATTTATATGCATTTTATGTAAGTAGTCTGTTATAAATTTATAAAGATCTCATTGATTTATATTATATTATAAGCTTTAAGAATTTCATCTTTTTGGCCATATAAATATCAGTAAATGCACCAAAGTGTATTTTTCCACTAATTTTGTATGTATGCAAATTGTATAATATCCAAGGTACACATTTCTAGTAACTGTGCAGTTAATTCTCATATTGTATTTTCAGAAAGTTTTGGAATATTTTTTCTTCTCCCTAAATTTGTCACTACCGAAACACAATGATAAGTAATTTAATAAGAAAGGTTACATTGACCTATTAACATTTTGTTTACATCTACCTCGTAAATATGGTTTTTGCTGTCTTTTAAAATAGTTTTCACAGGTAAATTAATAACAATTACAATTTTAACAATATTTCAAGTGTAATTTCTGAGATTTGTTGCATTTTGAATCCAATTTTTCTTTGTAAAAGGCATAAAGTTAATCCTACTGATTTCAAAGTTAAGGATTCATTCATTTGAATATACGTTGAACCAAACACTATAATAACATCTTAGCTGATAATTCAATATACTTTATTTTTGACAAAACATCCCATGTTTCGGTCGTGACTGCACATTTTCAGTAGTGACAGTAATGTGTTGGTAGTGACTACATCACATTACAGATTTTTATCTCTCATACTAAAACATTAAAATACTAATGATTTGCATAACTGTACTAAAATTTTGTTTATTTCCCCCTAATAAATGATTGTGTTCCCTTTTGTCACTACCAAAACAATGATGACATGTCATCAAACAATGATTTTCTTATAATTTTCCCATAATTGTGTTTCTTATCATTCTTGCAAATATATCTCTGATACAAACATAAACCTCCTAGACTGAAAGTATACTCTCTTTTACTAACTCTCTTTTTGCACACTTGAATAAACTTTTTTTTCCCTAAGTGTACAGATTGCTCTTTTGGTAAATGTGGCCCAGATTTATAACTTTGTAACTCCACAGCTACAGATCTGATCAACAATCTTCTCCAAGTCAAGATGAGGAAGCGTTACAGTGTGGATAAGACCCTCAGTCATCCATGGCTACAGGTAAGGAGCCTAGAGACCTGTAAAATGACTTCTCTGAATGTTTTATTAGAGCTTTATACCTCAACCTGTCCGTGTCTGCGTTTTCCCAGGACTACCAGACGTGGCTTGATCTGCGAGAGTTTGAGACGCGCCGAGGGGAACGCTACATTACTCACGAGAGCGATGACGCACGCTGGGAAAAGTACGCTTACGAGCACAGTCTGGTGTACCCTAAGCACTTCATCATGGCTCCAAATCTGGATGATATGGACGAGGACCCCTAGTGGCCACATGAGTTGAACTAAAATCCGAGGTCATTTGAAGGCAGCAACCTGTTAACGGTCTGTTGCTGTGGAGACTGAAACACATCAGCAATCTGAAGCGGGCGATGAGGAGAGCAAACTGTCACAAGGCCAGCGAGGTTGAGCGCTCTCTGGATGTCAGCGAGTCATGGAAACTGTGGATCCACACTGCTAATGACGATGACGCTGTTTCCGTTGGGAGTGCATTCAGAAGTCTTAATGACTGTTCTTTTTCAAAAGGTGCTGTTATGTTTGTTTCTTATCGAGGTGTGTGTTCACTATGTCAAAAACTCACGTTACTATCATTTAAAGGATAGTAACAGATGTGAATGAAGTAAACGGAACACATTGGAGAGAGCGATGTGGTCGTTTATATGAGTGTTCACAGCCTTTCATTTTGAAAACATCAAACTGGAACATGCATTTTTTAAATTCCTATTCTTCTATTATTTTCTCATTCATTTTACAACATAGCAGATTGAATGATTCCAAAAGGGTTGTTTTTTTTTTTTGCACTAAACAATACAACCACTGCAGCTGGTACAATTAAATGAATTATGAGAGATAACAGCACATCATTCTTCAAGAATAAAGAAGATCGGCACTTGTGTCGTCGAATACAACGAGAACTACACTTAAGCTACAGTATGTTTGAACTCTGAATAAATGTGTGAATTGAATCTGCCAGATGAAATGGAAGAGATTATCTTCCGCGGACCAAAGACATTTGCGTCTATCGTGACTCTTGTTCTTACATTGTTTTAGAGCCGTTGTCTTCACCAGCATTCTTTACAGAGCCATTCTTTTTATTTATTCCTCATGCTGCAGTCTTAAAATATAATACCAGCAGTGCAGAAAGATGTGTTGGTCAAAAGCCTACTGTGAGAAAGCTTTATGATCTATTAGCAAAGCTCTTTTTGAAACGTAACATGTAATGTATTGAAAATAACTGCTAACAACTTTTATTAGAGAAAGAAGATGAACAGTGTTACTGTATGTTATAATCTTTTTTTTTTTTTTTTTTGTGGTATGTACTGTACCAAAGAATGAACCTTTCTAAATATGAATACCAGAACTGGAAAATCTGAAAAAAAAAAAAATATTTTCAGTAATGGACTTTTTGTTGTAAATACTACCTACAATATTAAAATAAAGCTGGAAAAATTGGGTTTCTGAATGTAGGCAGTACATTGTACCAACCGCACCCCCATAACCCCCCCCCCCCCCCCCCCCCCCCCCCCCCCCCACACACACACACACACACACACACACACACACACACACACACACTCTCATGTTGTTGGACACACACACACACCCTTGTGAGAAGTAAGCCATTTCTATGCAGTTTCTTTTCACTGTCCATGTTCCATGAATTTAATGTTCCGTACACATTGAAATTTGGGAGAAAAGGATTGAGGATTCCTTTAAATCATTGCATCACTATGTTGCCGCTGGATTGGCAAGTGTCAGTGTTCTGTATATTTTAGTACATACTGATTCAATAAAAAATATACACTCCATGTGTGTGGGGTGATTTTTCAGTTTTAAGGTTTTGGATTTGTCCCTTGTTAAGGAGAGTTTTGACTTTACATTTCTAAAAGAAAATTTGCGTATATATTGGTAGGAAAATACTATAGACGATTATATTAAGGGACCTGGGTTGTAAGTTTTCACACATGTAGCCCTTTTTGAGAAATACGGGTAAATCAGTTCTGGAAATTTGCCAGGATGAACAATTGTAACATTACCAGTAAATTGCCAAGTGTGAACAAAGCACAAGGCCAGAAATACCTAAAGCTGCAGTCTGGCATTTTTCCTCTTTGTCGCCATCTCTGTTTGAAACCTGCGTTTGCTGTCAGTCAGCACACCAGTGTGGATACTGTACTTCAGAATCACAGATTCTACGTCTTGAAAGTATGACCAATATAAGAATTTTCACTGGAAAATATCATCTGAACAAGTAAGTAACATTTCTGCCACTTTTGTTCTGATCAACTGAGGAAAAAAGCATTAGGCCTACAATAAATCGCAGTGCCAATGGTGATTAAATCTAACGATCGCTTAGCTCAGATCACGCCAAACCGTGCACATTATTGTTACTGTTATACTTTGTTCTCAAATTGTTAATGTTAACAACATCAGCATTGCGTGACTGTGTATTTAGTGTGTATTAGCGTTACCTCTAGATTTCAGTTTCTGTAGCCACTCCACAGTCCAAAGTCTTTTGCTCTTGACTACGGCTGAATCTCCAGTTGTCTCTGATGATTGTCATTTGGACCTTTCTGGATTACAATCCACCATCAAAATGATAAGTTTAATTATTGCAGCTATAAATGATCCGCTACAAGCAGCATCCGCCTAGCCTGGACCCTTTCCTTTCTGTTTACAGACGTGACGTAATGACGCAAAGATGAACTGCTGCATGCTCGAATTTCCCACGGAAATCCACCAGGTCGCTCTTATTACAAAACATTATTACAAGCTTACTGTTGTGAATCCAGCTAAGATGGATATGTACTTGCTCAAAAATTTATTTTGGATAATTTTTAACCAAAAAAAGTTACAGACTGCAGCTTTAAACATAAGTATGTGAATTTTGCTCTGAGTTCTTAGCCAGTCTGTAATTGCATTCAGTTATAAGTTTCTAGCGACGCAATATTCACTTTGCGTGTTGTTGTGTTTAAGTATAGCCTAGTTCAAGTAAGTGCACTGGTCAAGCACCCACAGCTCAAAAGAATGTATTTTTGTGTTTTATTGCTTTGTAGTTTTTCCTGTTTAAACATGTTAAATGGATGTCTTTGACCATTGCACCACACCTCAGAAGCGCAGCATATGTAAAAAAAAAAAAAAAAAAAAAAAAAATTACCCTTACTTCTTTTGTGCCAAACAACCACTTAGCAACCCTAACAATGCCCTATCAGTTTTTACAATTACAGAAGTGTACATAATATACAAATACATTTCTGTCATGACAACTCTCTGAGTGTTTGGCATGGTTATGGAAATGACAATGTTGATATGTTTGGTCTTGGCAGAATAGATCTGCTACGCTGCTGCTGAAGAGCAAGTGCGGGACTTGCTACTGCAATACATACACGACACACTGCTGTGAGCAAGTAAGACATGCTGCTGCTGCTGTACAATATAGCATACATGAATTACCCGATCTGTAGCAGATCTATTGGGTTGTTAAGTCTGACGTCACACGGCAGTGCTTCTGGGTCCAAAAACAACAAATAGTGCTAATATACACACATGATGTGGTGTAATACTACCAAAAAAATTATAATCATAACCTTTATCTCCATACCAAAATCCCAGATGGCCAATATATGGTAATATATTAATGTCTGTGACGTTGTGAGCACAGATACTGTTGTGTAGACTGTAAGTATTTTAAATGTTTAACTTTTTAAAATGTTAATATGAATAAATAGCGCTCATAAACGGCCGTCGAGATGGCATTCTCAAGTGAAACGAGCCGGGGCTTGGACCCAGAAATGGAGCGGATACAGGTGGAGCTGGGGAAGGTGGAGGGTTTCTGAAAGCGCGCTGCAACTGCTACAGCAAATGTTGACCAAGTATTTGAAGGTTGAGCAGTGAGCTCATTGGCTACTGATACAGCAGGAACCAATCAGCTGTGCCCTGTAGAGGATGATGTGATTGCGAGCAGATTGAGTTAAGAACCTATCAGCCTGTGCTATCTAGAGTTTCATGACAGAGCTTTCTATTTAATGGAAAGATGAGGCATGAATAAGCCTAAATAAGAGAATCTCCAACAACTTTTATCGGCCTTAAAGGATTAGTTTGCTTTAAAAGTGAAAATTACTCACCCTCAAGCCATCCTAGGTGTATATGACTTTGTTCTTTCAGACGAATACAGTCGGAGATATATTAATAATCACCCTGATGCTCCCAAGCTTTATAATGGCAGTGAACGGAAACCACTTGTTTGAAGCTCGAATCTATCCATCATAAACATATTCCACACGGCTCCGAGGGGTTAATAAAGGCCTTCTGAAGCGAAGCGATGTGTTTGTGTAAAAAAAAAAAAAAAACGCCTTCAGTATACAACTTAAGAAAAAAGTTTGTTTCGTAATTTGAATACAGAAGACGTAGGATGTAGCGTAAGCGTTTTGAACTGCGAGAGGCATTACACTTTCTTCGTAAGTTGAATACGGTAGGTGGTATGGCGGAAGCTAGATATTTTATTCATAACGTGTTAAATATAGATCTTTTCTTCGTATGCTTTGTATTCTGCTGTAACAGTATGAAAACATACAACATATACTGTTGCTTTTACACTTTTAAATGTCCTTTTAATGTTCGACGGCTGAAGGGTGAGCAGAATGTGATCTCATTGCACCCAGTTTTTGATTGTTTCATAGTTGATTGTTTATAGTTGAACAGAAGTTACTCATGCAATGCGTCATGGGGCGTAGGAAAAAGGTGGATCGGAACAAAACTGTTAAATCTATGATGTTTTTTTATCATCATGCTTGTGGTCTCGCATTTTGAAAATCTGAAAATTGTTTTACTCAGAGACCAACGTTAGTGTGGGCCAGCCTTTATCAGTGTGTCTGTCCTCCAGGGGTGTGTTTACCGAAAGCATTGATAGTCAACTATGGTCATAAGTCCCATTGAACTCTATTGGTAATGACGGAACTTGCGACCATAGTTCGCTTTGGGAAACGCACCCCAGAGCAGTTAACCACAGTCTAACAGTGGCACCACAAATCAGATCCAATCAACAGCAGCTGGATGCAATTATGTAACCGCTGAGATCAGGCACTGTGGCCTTCCTCGCAACACTCATTTATGAAACGGGAGAGGACTGGCTTAGTTTACTTTCAAATTGAAATGAGCTAGTATGTTACTCAGAGATTAGCATATAAACTCAGCAAAAAAAAAGAAACATCCTCTCACTTTCGACTGCTTTATTTCCAGCAAATGTCTTAACGTGTAAATATTTGTATAAACTGAACAAGTTTCACAGACATTTAGAGTCCCTGAAGAAGGAGGGGACTGCTATCGTAAGTAGAGCTGATTTAAGTTAATCTCATCTTCATGGATAGATTTGTCAGTTCTTGCTGTGAGATGTTACTCCATTCTTCCACCAAGGCACTTGCAAGTTCTCGAACATGTCTGGGGTCATTTGGTTACACGTGGTTTGGCACTCAAGATGATCAGCTGTCCTTCATCTACAGTCCTCATGACTATGACATGTTCACACAGGTGATTTTTCAGTCAGTAGAAAGGTCTTTTTAGTGTTCTAAGTTATTGGAACTCTGACCTTAATAGTCTACCGTCTAAACTCAGGTGAGCAGGTGAACTCAACTTTTTGAGCAATGTTGCCGGGAAATTTTGCAGAGCGATGTTGCATTGAGAATGGGCGACAAATTTTCAATGGGAAAGTGCCCAAACAACATTGTTGCCCAAAAAGTTGCCCTGTGTATCATCACCTTTAGTGTCTTAAGGACTGCTGCACAGGTGCATGTGCAATAATTGTTTCTGGTTCATTTAACAAGAATGAAAACCATCGTTTAAACCCTTTCAATTAAAGATCTATATTTGGATTTATTATTATTATTTTTTTTTTCAAAATTATTTTTAAAATACAGTATCCTGAAAAGGGATGTTTCTTTTTTGTGCCGAGTTTATATTGTGTGAAATGCATAACGGCATGCTGATTAAACTATGAGGAATAAAGTGTAGTGTAAGTAAATACAAATACTGAACATATACTACCATTCATTTTTTTTTTTTTTTTTTTTGTTCTTTTGAAAAAGAAAAAGGATTTAATACTTTAATTCAGCAAGGATGCATTTGATTGTTCAAAAGTGACAGTAAAGACATTTATAATGTTACAAAAGATTGAAAACTTTCAAATAAATTCTATTCTTTTAGACTTTCTGTTCATCAAATCGTCATGAAAAGATGTCGTTGCTTCCACAAAAATATTAAGCAGCAAAAATGTTTTTCATCATTGATAATAATAATTTGGTGTTTCTTGAGCAGCAAATCAGCATATTAGAATGATTTCTGAAGGATCATGTAACACTGAAGACTGGAGTAATGATGCTGAAAATCCAGCTTTGATCACAGGAATAAATTACATTTTATTCAAATAGAAAACCACTATTTAAATTGTAATAATATTACTGTTTTTAGCAAATAAATGCAGCACTGGTGACCCCAAACTTCTGAACAGTAGTGTATGCAAAGGTGTTTAACAAGGATTTAAAGGGATAGTTCACCACCACAAAAAACAAAAACAAAAAAAACAAAACCTGTGTAAAACCCATACCTGTGTAATGAAGAACATCGCAGTCTAAGCAACACTGAACCCCACTAACTATCACTGTATGACCTTTTTTAGGAATGGCATGATTTACAGGATTTGAATTTCGGAGTCAACTGTCTCTTTAATGAAAATGGTTCAGCTATCTGCAGGTATTTAGGATCGTCCATCAAAACACAATACAGGGAACTGAAGACAGCGGCGCACAGAGTTCTGCTGTACGTCAGTCTCTTAAGAGAGTGAGTCTCATCCACTTCCCCTGAGATGAAGGGACCCCTGAATGAGCTTCTTTATCTGCTCTCTCTGCAAATGGCTTAAAGATGTGCGCCGTGCCACATGGCTGACTGATAAGTGTTCATCTTCAGGAGACAGGAAAACTGGGCAGATAAATTTTATTTCATGACCAGACCTGACAAACCAAGGATACATTTGGTTTTTTATCATAAACTGGTTTAGATAAGGGACCTACAGGCCTGAGATCAGAAATAAGACAATCTTCCTCAGAATAATATCAGCTAACATACAACTAGAGTTTATTTTATTCATTGGTAAAGACTCAACAACAGTAAAATACCTTTTTTTTCCCCCTTCTTCCGTGGAACAAAGATATTTCAAGGAATGTCTCATTGGTTTTTTTTTGTCCAAAACCAAAACTGTCTGGTTACAAACATTCTTCAAAATATCTTTTGTGGATGAAGAAAGAAAGTCAAACAGGTTTGGAATGACATGAGGGTGAATTTGACACGTATTTATGAAAATCAGTAGGTGTAGTACCCGCCTCTTCGTTTCTAGAGCGTTTAAGCTTTTATAAGCACAAGCCCCCCTCAGAAAATGTTCTCATTTTTTGTTGTTTGTTTTACATACTGTTTTTGGATATGTAGATATAAACTGTCTTAACCTGCAGTACAGAGCAAAGATGTGTATATACGCACAGGGCGTTATTCCTTCACAAGCTGCACGCACTATAAACAGCTGCTTCGTCGTGGACACACGAACGATAGAAGACATTTGCGAGTTTTGTTTTTATACAGTGAAATGGATTGTATACGCGATATCACACTCGTAGCCATGCGATATTGCGGACCCATATCGCACGGCTGCGAGTGTGATATTGCGTTTATACAACAGTTTGACGGCACAAGTGTGTAAATAAATAAGAAACAACAATGGAGTGTCTTTAAAACCCTCTTTTGAGAGGAACTACTTCCTTCCGCCACAGTTTTAATTCTAAAACGTCACTTTAGAACTAGTAATGGAGGAACGTTGAGTTGCTTCATTGAAGCTTATTGTAATATGTAGAGCAGAGTATTATGAGAGATGCATTACCTGCATCTAGCTGATATTCTGAGGAACGCTTTTTCTTTGTCTTTTTAACATTGAGGGGATTTCCCATGACAGCATCAGTCAATGCATTTGTAAAAACAATGTCCTTGTTTCCTTGTTTCAGTCCATTTCAATATAAAAGTATTTGAGACTAACTCACTCACTCATAAAGACAGTCTTTGCCGCCATCTACTGGCGTATTAATGTAACTTTCACTGAAGCCGAAATCACTAACAGACTTTCTCAATACCAAAAATACGGCATGTTATTTATATAAATATTATTTATTGAACAATACTATATTTAAATTAACAACAATAGTCATTATAACAGCATAAGAAGTAAAATAGGAAATAAACACAAGCAGTCAAACGTACAAAAGCAGCGCTCTAGTTAGTACAGGATTTCATTTCAATGTAAATATAAAGTTATGAAACTTAATATAGCCCTTAGGCCAAATCTATTAGCTCTGGAACAAGTAGATTAATAAGACCAAAGATTGCCCATTTGATATACCCAAAAACGAATTACACGTCATGTTTAAACACTATCTACATAAGAGCCTGGCTGAGATGAAGCCGTTCTCTGCGGGTACATGAGCACTGAACCGTCGCTGATGGCCTGGAGCCCGCATCTACAAAAACGTCTAAAATATTCAGATAGGCACTATGTTTACATATAAATCACATATCTGAGGTCTAAACAACTACATTCTCGCCTCTTAAAACTACATTCCGTTACAAAATAACAGTAGTATCTATAAAAGTATGGTGGGTTTTTCTTCGTCTGCCATGACAGTGAAAGGGTTACCGTGCGATACTGGTAGAATATCGCATGGCTGGAAAGACCTTTCAGCCAATCAGATTCAAGAACCAGAATGAGCTGTTCAATAAAAGTAAGTATCACCTAATCCAGCGCTATTCACCTTATTTTTCAACGAGGAAGTAAGATGTTTTCTGTGAACGTGCGAGACTGCCGAAAATAACAAGAAGAATATCAAAGTGCATTAAACTGTAAAACCGTTTGCACTACAAACCAGCGTGTTTATAATTAAGACAATACATTAAAATAATATGGTAAGAAATACCAGTTTGCAATATTAAGCAGCATAACAAGCTTTTTGTACAGCTAAAAATAACTGAAAGCGAATGACACTGGAAACCAGACACATCAAAATTACAAATGGCCGCGCTGAAACCGCTACGAATGATTCAATGCCTGAGTGAACTGAACTGTCCGAATGAATCAAACTGAGTCGCAGACATTTTTGTAAACCCGTTTGACCGATTAAATATGATTTAAGGTACTAATATGCACATCTAGGGGGTAAATAAGTTAAACATGTACCTTTTGAAAGGGCACAGAGACAGCTTTGATAGCACACAACATGATTGCTATATATTATTAGGGAAAATGATTATCAGACAATAATATTTTACTGGGTTCTATGGCACAGCAGTTTCATAATTCCATCAATGCCCCTGGTTGTACTGTATCATCATCATTTCATCCCAACCTGCTCACAGTCATCATGAATGAATGAATGCTTGATTCATTTTATTGCACAGGAACACACATGTGGTCTCACTTTCCATAAAGCCTGGAATATACCATCTTTACCATGCTGGCTGCAGCCACAAGGCTTGGCACAGCCTCAGACAGCGCTGCTTTGACCTGTCGTTCAGGAAAAGTACACCCATCCAATGCCACGCAAACCATGAAGCACTGAGAAGCAGAGGTCTGTGCTTGTGGTCATGAGGCAAGATTTATTGCTGTAGATTCAGCCTCATTCTAGATGTAAGGCTTGGCAGTCCATTAAATGCTGGAAAGATTGAGGGAAAACGTAGAGATCAAATGGGCTTAAATGCACATATTGTGTAAATATGGGTAATGAAGTCCAGATGCTGCTCCAGAAGGGGAAGCAGAGTGTAAGTGGAGCCCCGAGGTCTTATTCATTCTCATCTGCATTACCTATGATCTTGTTATAGACACCATTGAGGGATTATATGCTCATTCAGTCAATTATGAGACAACAACATGATAACACATTTGCATATGTGTGTTGGTTAAATCACAGCCCATTAATCTCGATCAATGGCATCTCATGCATGCATACGTACAATGATTCTTATGGAAATGTAGATCTGCAATAATCTTATAAAACAGTTAGGGTAGAGTGGGGGAAAACGCCCTCTTGTTTTCTGTGAAACAAAAGTTCAATGTGTCTAGAATAGTTATCCTGGTTTTCAGTGACACTGACATAAATTATAAATCAAGCATGAAAAATGTGCCGTTTTCATGTTATTGAATTTTGAACAAAAATTAAGACTTTCTGAAAAATGTCATTCTGAAAATAAAATTATATTTTTCTTAAATAACATGTTCTCCCTAACTACAGGCCTTATTATTTTCATATCATATATAACTGTGATGATCTTGACTTTGTCTTATCATGGGAAAAACAGTAGTTTTACCCCAAGGGGGGGCATTTTTACCCCACTCTACATATATTATATAATAATATAGTATATAAATGATCATGTGCATGAACTCTTTAAAAAATGTGCAATGTGGTGCAGTGTGCATCTATATATAGCCTAATTATAATGTGTTTGATTAAGCTATTAATTACAAAAATAGAGTGATATTGTTAAACCTCCGTGGAATACACAAAAACGAACTTTTTCTGCAACCTAACCATCATTTATTCTTCTTGAAAGGGTCGGGCAGACCTCATTTCATTTTCACGCCACTAGAGGGCATTCTGCTCATAGAATTCAGAGCAAACCTTATGTGGGCAATGCGTCTTTATGGTGTATGTGCTTGTCATTATAATGTATTCATTTCGTTATGCGCAAGTTCGAATCCGGACCGTCATGTTGCGGTTCTATACCTTTACCTGCTTTTTTGGTTCCGTTTCATTTCAGAGTATTAATGCAGATTATCATTAAAAGAAGTGAAAATATATAATAATAAATAAACAATAAAAACAGGTTGTCCTCGAGTATTATAAATAAAAAAGAATGTATTTTTTTTATTTGATTGGTGTATCTTTTATTCTGAAGACGTGACAAGGATCTAATGTTTAATACTAATATATTTCATACTAAGTTATAAACTAGTAAACCTCAATGTGAAAAAGCAAATCTTGTTGGGAATGTTGAGTTAACAACTTAATATTGTGTGTGATTTTGAACTGAAATGTCTGCATGCAACTTAATGAAATTGTCTTGATAACTTTGAAAAATTGGGTAGTGGATTTCTAGTTCTCAGCATGCTTTGCATAGGACTGGATAATGCGAATAAATGTTGAAATTAAGTGTCCTGGTAGTGTTTAATGCTGTTATGTTTGACATTTAAAAGCATTTCTGCTATTTATACCATTGTGCTGAAGAGTAGAGCTTGTTACAGTAAAGTTCAGTACAGTAATACAGTACAGCTTCATGACAGTAAATACTCACCATGTGAGCAATATGACAGATAATAATAATTATTCACCCCTCATGTTCTTCCAAACTTGTAGGACCATTGTTCATCTGCAGAACACAAATCTTTTTGATGAAATCTGAGAGTAAAAAGCTTAAATTAAATCTTTTCATCATGAAAAGCGTTGAGTAAAGTCACTGGAGTGATAGTCTTTATTGTGTTCATGCCTTAATAATCTATGCATCTAACTGATTCATATGGACTCTGTTCTGTTTAGCTGGACAACATATCATCTAAATGACAACTTGCTGTACTTGCATGTTACAAATAAATATGAACATAAACACTGTGTTTAACATTTGGGTAACGTTTTGTTACATAGCAGATGGAAAATGAAAAATCTGTTACCACATTAATGCAAGTTTAAGTGCATTGTGTATCATAGTAAACACACAGGTCATGTATATGACCCACAAACGTATTTTAATTAATTAATAATACAAAAAAAATAAATAACTATATGTTAGTTCACTTGATCAAAAACACCTTTAATGAGGAGTATCAGACTGCAAGACAAATAAAAATGATCAACCCCAAAATTTTAGGTTTAGCAGAAAAAGCTCGTGCTATAGGAGAAACCTTTCTAATTCAGTATTATTTGTTTGCAGTATGCATCTTAAACTTTGTTCTTATACTTCTCTGTTACAAATTGAAGAAGATTAAAAACTACTTTCTTCCTGTCTGCTTAGCCATATTATTTCTATTTTAATTTTAACATACAAGTGAAAAGCTGGTGTGGATGTTATATCAAATAAAACAAGATTACCTGCTGGTTTAGATTCTAGTTCTGTCTAGTGCAGTTCTGTCATTTAATATTCATTAGGATGATCACAAATCAAATGACTGAATAATACACTCTAAAACTCAAATTGGCTGTGATTTCTGTGATTGACACCTCATTGGAGGGCCATTTCAAGCACAAGAAAGCGCAAAAAAGCACTTTCCTTTGCATTATTTCTCATTTACTTCAAATTTCATTACTAAAATATTTTTGCCATACTTAACAAAAAATGTAAACAGCATTGTTGCATACAGTATTAGTTTTTAACAGTTAGTGCAAATATTTTCCCTTACTTTATTTTAGCTTAAATAACATCAAAATCTTGCACTGAACAACTGCAATCCTTGAAGACATTTGTACACTATTCTGTTTCTTGCCAGACACCTGGCAGCGCTTCTGCTCACACAGCTGAGCCACAGTTGTCCAAGATGTCGGTAACGTATAGCATCGGACGCGTTTCTGTGGTTTAAATCGACGCTCGCGACTTGCGCGAGTGCTTTTACTGTAATTTAGGCAAGCGCGCTTATAATAGAAGCGACGCAATAGCGACGCGCATGCTCGTTTTTCGAAAACATCTCAACTTTTCAGAACGCCGCAATGATCATGTGACAAGGACCAACCAATGAGCTTCGGCCTTTCCTTAACAACATCGAAAGCTCAGCCAAACGGCTAATCATAGCTGTACAGGGCGGGTTTTTACGTCTCATCTCCATAAATATATCTAGTAGTAGAGATAATGCAAGGACTAGAAATAATTTTTTTCTTTTGTTGAAACCTCCTCGTCATCGTGGAGAGCGCGGTTAATTGGTTGCATAGCAACGACAGACGCCACGGGAGCGGAAAGCGCTTTGGAAAGAAGGACTCCCAACTTGTAGCATAAACAGAAATTTGTAAGTTGTTTATTAAAAAAAAAAAAAAGTTATACGTTTTAAATATTCTTAACATAATTGAGTGGTGGCCCTGAAATCAATTAAAGGGTTAGTTCACCCCAAAATGAAAATTATGCCATTAATTACTTCAGAACAACAACCACTTTGTCGCTTCAAAAAGTTCATAAAGAGATCGGAAAACTGATCCATATGAATCGAGCGGTTCAGTCCAAGTTTTCTTAAGAGACTCGATCGCTTTTCATGATGAAAAGATTTAATTTAAGCTTTTTACTCTCAGATTTCATCAAAAAGATTTGTGTTCTGAAGATGAACAATGGTCCTACAAGTTTGGAACAACATGAGGGTGAATAATTATTATTATCTGTCACTATTAGCAGTCATTGCTCACATGGTGAGTATTTACTGTCATGAAGCACCCAACTTAACAAGCTCTACTCTTCAGCACAATGGTATAAATAGCAGAAATGCTTTTAAATGTCAAACATAACAGCATTAAACACTACCAGGACACTTAATTCGCATTATCCAGTCCTAGGCAAAGCATGCTGGGAACTAGAAATCCACTACCCAATTTTTCAAAGTTATCAAGACAATTTCATTAAGTTGCATGCAGACATTTCAGTTCAAAATCACACACAATATTAAGTTGTTAATGACCAATGTTAAGTCAACAGAACTCATCAAAATAATGTTGGCAACATAAAACATATAATTAAATAAATCAAAGAATTCGAATTTTTAACTTGATGTGATAATAGGTCCCTTAAACAATGCTCAGAAATGATTTTGTCCTGTATTTGTTACACAACTGCTTCTGCAGGATGGAGGTGGTCATGTAAAGTATGATAGTTCTTTCACCCCTGTAACTTTTTAAAACTCACCCTATGTAAAAACCGGCTGCATCCGAAATTACATACTTCTCTACTATATAGTAGGCGGAAAACAGTAGACAAAAAGTACCTGGATGACTTACTACTACTGCCGAGATTCTGGAGTGTGCATACGATGGACACTTTCCTATCCCATGAGGCCACAGGAGAGGAGTTGTTTTTAATGCACAACTGAAGCTGGTAGGTCACATGACAGTGACAACATGGCGAATGTAGTACATCCAGATTATATTCGTACTATGTAGAACATACTTTTTTAGCGGTCACAAAGTTAGTACTTATTCAAAATAATAATTTCCTACTCAAGAGAGTATGCGATTTTTGGACGCAGCCACATTGGTATTTTATAACTTAATTATTACTTAACAGTTGTTTAATTATTTCTTAATTCTTGAATTTTCTCTTAGGAGTCAATAAAGTACACCTCTCAATCTGTCCATCTTAAAACACTGCTGTTTAGAGCAACAAACTTCACCTTTATTATATATCAGAAATCACTATGGCACTAACATCAGTGAAATATAACCTGCTCTGTAGCAATCAATAAAATATGTCTGTCATATTATCTTGAAGTATGTGATCTGTGTATGCTATCAATATTTCCTGCTCATAAACATCACCTTCTTTACACTCCAGAAGTCTGCTTCCGATCAAACATGAATGCATATTAACCCACCATGATCTAAGTATAATTCGGTCTAGCATCAGCATTCCTCAGCCAACTCCAAGGGTGGTCCATGTGGAGCGTCGTCTAGCTGCTGTCTGCCTTCACAATGCAAGGCATCGACAGGCATTATAGCAAACAAACAAACCAACAAACAAGCAAACACACAAAGAGTAAACAGGATCAGGGAGCAGATTCATTTGATTGCAGTAGAGGAGGGTCTTTTTCATGGACACCCCCTCTAGAGGAGCCTATCTGGAGCTTTGATTGACCACAGAGGTATAGCCCTCTCCCGCTGTGTGCCTTTGACGTTACATCTTGTTGGAATGCATTGTCCTATACGAGTTCTGTGCTGACTGTCCCTCATGTCACATGCTGCTGGTTTTGTTGCCAGGTGGACATTTGGCTGTGGATGTCTGTAGATGCATCTAATGTGAACAGAAATTCTGGTTTTGTTATTTGATTGATTCTTACTGGCTATAATCTTGATATTCCTGAAATCAAACTGAAAAATGACTGTGAAAACATCATATACTTTTAGAAATGAAGGGTGTTTTCACAGAAGAACCATTTTAGGGTTCCCAAAGACCATTCTAGAACATTTAGAACAGAGTCGAAAGAACCTTTTTTTTGTGCAATGGAAAGATGTTCCTTATGGAACCATCAATGTTCAATAAAGTATCTTTATTTTTTTTTCAGTGCCTTGAAGCACGCAGTATGTTGACGTAATTTCCACTGAAACAGGAAGACAGGGCAGGACATATGGAACAGCTCCTCCCTTTTTTTAAAAATAGCCAATAGCGTTTAGTTTATATCACAGCTCGGCCAGAGCTGTTGAGCTCAGTAAAGCCTCAGTTTCCTTCTATTCTCTAACCGTTTCTCTTTCTAATCTCTTCCATATCGTTTTAAAATACAGCATTCTGTGCTGAATTCAAATGTTCAAATACGTTTTGCGGTCTTTGCCGACTCGCGCATATGATCCGCTCTGTGTTCTCGTGTCTCTGGACCGGAGCAGACTGTGTGTGCTGTAGTGGTTCGTGTGACACTAACATGAAACCAGACTTCATTCACCTCATTTACACTCTCTGAATCATTCCCTATCCCCTATATAGTGCACTATGTGCCATTCACAATGTAGAATGTGTGAACAAGTGACCGATTTTAGCCACAGTGTCTATATATAATGTAGGGGGCGGGACACTTTAGATTCTAGATAGCATTTGATTGGACAGAATATCTGATGAGAAGCTAAAGTGCAGCGTGATGTCTTCTAAATACAAATTTTGTATTGGAGCACACTTACAGATAAGAGTTTGGCTAACATATTCATACTAAAAGCCAAAAAAACTTTGATTTCATGTCGACTTTAAGAGTGTAGAGGGCTCAACGTAGGGCACTGAATATAAAGCCAACTGACTGGTGTTTCTTCAGTTATGTCCCAGGGCTTATTTTAACAAATGTAATCTTTTAACAAATTTCATTCTTGTCTTGTAAATATTTTACTATGTGTTCCTTTAATACATTTAAGTGCCTTGTGTGTACAAGTTTTGTCAAGAAACTCTAGATGGCGCTGATAATCACATCATTCTCTGTAGGGCACAGCTGATTGGTTCCTGCTATATCAGTAGCCAATGAGCTCGCTGCTGAACCTTCAAATACTTGGTCAACATTTGCTGTAGCCGTTGCAGCATGCTTTTAAAAACCCTCCACCTTCCCCAGCTCCACCTGTATAGATCTGCTACAGGCAATTCATTTTGCAGTAAAAAGCTGTTTGAACAGGAGAGATAAATATATTAAAAATAAATACAATACATACAGCAATACATTTATGATAATGTACACTTATTGATGTGTTTATTCTTGATGTGAGTTTTTGGTTACTAACCCTTATGGTTAGTTTAATGAAATGAACACTTAACCATGGAAAACTAAATGTAGTAGCATATATTTATTGCATTAACATCAATTAAACTACAAAGCTGTCATGGAGAGATGTATGATTACAAATTAAAGTCACTATGACTGTTATTTATTTCTAAAGTAAGATACATTTTAGGATAAAAGTATGTGACAAAGTTGTTTCTGCGACAGCTCCAACTGTCAGACGCAACAGTGTCTGAATTCCTCACTTCATTTTGCTTACTCCTTGCTGATATAGCGTCCTCACCTGCCGTGCATATATAGGATATAATCAGTAAATGATTTCGGACACATCAACTTAGTCAACAATGAGAGTCAATTCCTGTGCTCTAGGGCTATTCAGAGTCGAGGAATCAGCTCTTCTGGATTCAACTCCATCTTCAACTACAAGTGATATAAGCATTGTTTATGTGCATATAATCTAGCAGTTACATACAACGATACAGTACAAACGAAAAACATAGTTGTTAACTAGTTGTATACTCAAAGTTTACTATACTGTTACACTTAAAGTATACTTAAAAGTATGCTTTTATACACTAAAAAGTGGGCCAATTTAGTCCCAAGTAGTATTGAAATAGTACACTTACACATTGATATTAGTATACTTAAAAATATACTTGAACTTTACTTACAGTAATGTGAAAAAGAAAGGACACACTATTGATTTCTATGGTTTTATGTATCAGTCCTTGGCAGGTCTTAAAATAAGGTAAATACAACCTCAGATGAACAACAACACATGACATTACATTTATTATTTATTTAACAAAAACTAGGCCAGAAATGAGAAGCCATGTGTGGCAAACCAAGTATACACTTACTGCTTCCATAGGAATTTAGAGGGTAAGAATCAGTCAGGCGCTGCTAATCAAATGCCTTTGATTAATTGAACTGATCATCAGTAAGAGTGATCACCTCTATAAAAGCATAAGTTTTGTCACTTTGCTGGTCTGGAGCCTTCAGGTGTGTGATAACATTAATGCCAAAGAGGAAAGACATCAGCAATGATCTTAGAGAAGCAATTGTTGCTGGCATCAATCTGGGAAGGGTTACAAAGCCAATTCCAAACAATTTGAAGTCCATCATCATTCTACAGTGAGGAAGATTATTCACAAGTGGAAGACATTCAAGACAGTTGCCAATCTTCCCAGGAGTGGACATCCCAGCAAATTCACCCCAAGATCAGACCGTGTAATGCTCAGAGAAACTGCAGACAACCCAAGAACTCTATCTCAGACTCTACAGGCCTCAGTTAACATGTTAAATGTTAAAGTTCATGACAGAACAATAAGAAAAAGACCAACCATGGCATGTTTGGAAGGGTTTCCATGTTTTGGAAGGCTCTGTATACCAAAGTTTTCTAGAGTCAAATGCGAGGCAATCAAAGCTTGGCCAAAATTGGGTCATGCAACAGGACATTGATCCCAAGAACACCAGCAAATCTACAACAGAAAAAGAAAAGAGTCAAGGTGTTGCAATGGCTCAGTCAAAGTCCTGACTTAAATGCTGTGGCGAGAGCTGTGCATAAACAAATGCCCACAAACCTCAATAAACTGAAGCAATGTTGAAAAGAAGAGTGGGCCAAAATTCCTCCAAAATAATGTGAGAGATGGATAAAGTCATACAGAAAACTATTACTTCAAGTTATTGCTGCTAAAGTTGGATATACAAGCAATTGAATAGGGTGTCCTTAATTTGTCACCCAATGCTTTTTTTTTTTTTTTTTCTTTGGCTGTATTTTTTTTTTGACATGGTGTAATATGTCATGTGTTGTTGTTCATCTGAAGTTGTATTTACCTAATTTGAAGACCTGCTATAGACCAAATTATATTTTATTTTGCCCTGATACATAAAACCATAGAATTCAAAAGGGTGTCCTTTCTTTTTCACAAAGTAAGTATAGTAAGTATACTTAACTTGAAATATACTTATTTTTGTAAGTGACTACCTAGCTGACAAGCTGTTGTATCCCTAAAGATAAATGCAAAAAGGACAAAAAAAGCAATTTTAGCACTTTTTTTCTGATAGTAAATAAACATTTCAATATTCCTGTGTAAAAATGATTAATGCACATTTTTACATCGCTTATGACTGTCCCTCAGTTATGACATAATTTTAGAAAAATTCTCCTGTTATAAATGTGGATTGTTGGACATTGTTGGTGGACAAATTAAATGAACAAGTGAGAGCAAAAAAAAAAAAAAAAAATGTTTTAAGAGGTTATTTTCTAAAGGTCCACAGGGCCAAAAGTGCCTATGGTATTTTTAATATTTTTTAACAAATAATATAAATCTGCCAAGGAATTTTACAGTTACCCATAACAACATACAAATGTGAAACAACTAGAGACAATGAACCAAGGGAGTAGCACAGTATATTTGTATGCGCATTATGCAAAAAACTCACATGACTTTGCCTCAACTGAGAATGTGATCGGATAACTGGACAAATCAGCGGACCAATCGAATCACAGCATCTCAAAATTTGGTTTGATGATTCTGAAATGCCTGAACCAAAGTCTGTCATCAAAATGTTTTGGTTTAATTCCCTCCCAGAAGTGTCTCACATGATTGCGTTCCCAAAAACCAGGCATCCGAATGCAGGATAACATGACAGCGTTTATTGCTTTTCCTCTGCACGCTCTGAGACGCATGTCATTTATGATGTAGGAAAAAAGAGCCACGGTTTCACAGATTGCAGCAACTTCCATTTTTAAGTGAAAATTATGTTCTCTTGAACACGTGGGATGGAAACACTGCTTTATTCACAAACATTTAAATTTGCAACTTTGGATGGAAACATAGCTAATGTTACCATATCAAATTTCTGCAAGCACCAGAGTAGTACAGCTCTAGTGGGATGTGTAAGCGCAAATCTATTTCTTCATTTATTTATTCAGTTATTCAATCATTAATTTGTTTGTGTGTGTGTGTGTGTGTGTGTGTGTGTTAAAATGCTAGATACTTTATAAAGTTCTCCCAATAGGGTTGGGATCAAAGACCGCAATGGATTCCACTGTTCGGATAAAGGTTGGGAGTCTGTCCACCACTGAGGAACAGTAAGTGTGAAGGTGTTTGAAAATGACAAGCTTGAGGCTACAATCAGACTTTCTAATCTGAAAAAAATTATAACAAACTTGATGACTGTTAGCTAAGGAGAATTTCTTTACTGTTTTAAGTACTTAGTGTCTGTAAACTGTGTACATTTTCCTGTTTGTAAAACTATGTAGGTTGGTGCACTTGTGATTTGTGACTCGATTTGGTTTGAAGAGAGAGCTAAAGTACGTTTTTTTCCCCCCTGGTCTCTGAAAACACATGATCAATCTCCACATGATTTCCTTCTTTAGTGCATATTTTCAGCTCAGTCACTTTAAATTTCTTTGCATTAAGATAGGAGCCAGTTGGCACCTTTGTTAATGCTTACTGAGGACAAATGTGTCTCAAAAACAGCAAGTGCTTGATCGGGTTAGTCCAATTATGGAATCAACCATCCAAAGAGTGTCCGATTCAGAAAAAGGACACTTTCCCTTTCTAGCATCCATACGTCAGAGATAAATGAGACAGATAGAATCCACAAACAGGCTGAAATCTAAGGGCCAATCCAAGAATGGACTGATTGGATGACTCCAGCTGTGCTGAGAGGAATTCCCATAGCTTCACACCTACTTCCTGCAAGTGAGTAACTGCAATACGCAACCTCTGAAGGGGGCAACCATTGAACTCTCAAGCAAGTGGCAATATTTGCTCACCTGAAATACACACAACTCTCCAATTGGGCCACAGGGCTGGAGCAGGGCTTGGTGGCTCAGGCAGCTGTGAGGCAGAGAGAAGGGGAAGGTCAGGAAGTTTAGCGAGGGGGAATCGGACCCCCACTGGGGTGTTGTTTATCGCCAGCGGTCCCATTGTATTTTATGGGAGGGAAGGCTATATTTGTCCTTAGCCACGGGAGGCTGATGAGGTGCTAATCTGTTGAGGGCCTCGCCATTGGAGGCTCCTTGTTAGCGGGCTAGCTTGTTAGCTATCCAGGCCTGTAAAACAGAGCTTGAATTTATGGGCTCCCCTCCCTGAATTCTGCCACTGTTCATGGGTAAGCAAACACAGATTGGGCACTGATGTTGGGGCGGTGGTGTCTGGGGGACCTTTGAATGAACGGCTGGGATGACAAAAAGATTGAGCTTCCCCGGTTCCCCCATGCTGCTTTTCAGTAAACATTACAAATTAGTCATCTGCATATGGATGGATCTTCAGGTGAGGCAGGAAGGAATTGCAGGGCAGAATTCTAATAACGTTCCCTTGTGAGTCTGACAGGACACAGAGGGACAGGTGACTGAGTAGATATCAGCACATATTAGTGTTTATTAGCACATTTAATGCCCAACATCTAAGAATTTATACTTAGGATTTAAGGCTGATTTATACTTCTGTGTCGGACCTACGCCCGAGCCTCTGCGCCGTAGGCTATGCGTCTGTTTTCATTTATACTTCTGCGTCGTTGTCCATGTCGACGTGCATGCAGACCACTAGTAGGCAGTGTATGCGATCATGATGAGTATCAAGGCAAAAGCCGAAGAAGAAGCAGCTTGTCATGTACGTTGTCAGAGGAGCTTACAAATAGAAGCGGCAAATAGGTAACGACTTTTGTTGCAGTTTGACTGCATGTGTCCCCTGAAACAGAGTGTTTTTCATACCCATGGAAGTTGAAAACGCTCGCTCTGCTCCGATTGCTCCACGCCAGTTTTTTGGCTCGAGGGAGGGGTTCTAGCAGACCAATCACAGCGCTTGCGGTCCGTGTGGAATTGGCGAGTTGTTACTTTTTTGAAGAGGTGCACGTCAGGCTACGTTGTAGGCTACGCGCGGTATACACCGCCTACACCGTAACTATGGCGTACACTCGAATTTACCTTGTAATACCTGACATGTGAAATTATAGTCAGAAAAATCAAGTTTTAAGAAAGGGAACAGTTTATTGAACCTTTAGAGAAAATCTAAAAGAATGTTTATGAATTATGTTTTGTATCATATTTGATCATCATCTTTGGCCCATATATGGGTCATTGACGAATAAGGTTTTTAAAATGGAAATAGAATTCATTTTGAAGTTTTATTCAATGTTAAAAATGAGATTATGTGGTTTTTATAATCAGTTAACACTGCTTTTGTCATTTTTTTTTACAAGATGGACAAAATTTGTCACCAAACAAGTCATTTGGTTTAACCAAAATTTTGGTTTTACCGAATGACACTTTTGGTTATACCGAATGATGATATTTTCAAATAATGCTAACATGTTGATATCTAGCTTGCTAGCTAGCTCAAACCTTTTATATTTAGTACAAGTTTTCAAAATATTACAACATTTTCCATGTTTTATAGCGGTTGTACCGAATGACCTGATGTTTCAGGACATGCGTATTAGCAAGTGAAAATATGAATTTCTCAAATAGAGAGTTAGTTACTTTGCTTCACGACCATGTGGTCCACTCCGAATGACATAAATGAAATTCATTTTTTTTCCGGACAGTCTTTCTCATAACAAAGCAACGACTTCTACACATAATTTTAATTCCATGTTGCACTAGGTTGATATATGATGTTATAAAATCATGCCAGAACATGCCGAATGACCTTTTGACACTTCAAAATCTTTAAAATACCTTTTATATGTAGCAAAATATAATTAAAACCTTTTGGATTCAATAAAAGAGATCTAGTTGTACTACCTTACATACTTTGGATGTCATATCTTAGTTTTTTTTTTTATCATCCTTAAAGCCTTTGGACAAAAAAAAAAAAAAAAAGACCCGTCACGTCATTGATTAATAATATTTAAATATCATCTTACTTAAGACATATTACTGAGATATACAGAGTGACAACTCATATTTATATGCATGTTATGCAAGTAGTCCGCTATACTGTTATAAAGATCGCACTGATTTACATTATCAGAATTTAATCTTACTTTTTGGTCATATAAATTTAATGGAGTTTAATGATGAAAGCTCTGTAGTTTTAAAATATATATTGCAATACAATATAATAAGGTTTGAGAGATGGATAAATAAACCTTCCTCAAAAGCCTGACGGATCATATTCATAAATGGTCATATTGAATTATTTAAAACAATATAAAAGTTATTCATATGTTTACTTTATAAAAATCTGATTTCACATTAAAAAACTAATTTTACAATTATACTAAAAGTCCTTTTACTTGCTAAAAAAGTATGAGCTATCAATCAGATGACAGAAGACATAGTAGATTGTGTACTACAGGTTTTTCAGCAAAGTTTTGCTCATGTTGATCATTTAGAGCTCTTAGAAATGTATGTATCAAGTATGATACTTTATAGGGTTAAAAACTACATAAGGCTTAAATGAATTCTGCCATGATTATTATATTTATTAGGCATATAGAAAGCGTTAATATGAATACGTGAAGCTGAAAACAGAGTAAAGCTCTTGGTGATGGTTGTCTTGGGTCAGCCTTCATTCCAGCTACTTTAATCCCAAACTCACTATCACCTATCAGCCCGGAATACAGATAAGACTGCCCTCCGGCAGACACGGGAATAATGGAAAATGGGAACAGTCAAATGCCTTCTGACTGATGTAAAACGGAAACGTGACCGTTTTCTTAAGGGGGTCTGAATGCCTGCATCAGTCAGTTCAAGCAGTGGAAACACTGGTAATGACTGGCATTGATTTACTGAATCTACCAATTGAGATTTGAAACATATTCTTATAACTTAAAAATCTAAAAAGGAGCGCTGCTGGTCTTAAACTCCTCCATTACCATTCCCAACCTTACTAATGAAACGAGAGAAAGAGATGGCAAGGAAACACAGGAAACTCTAATCTCTTACTAACTTCTTGTTACACATGCTGACACCTCTTTAATAACTTTCCCTAATGAATTGATTTCAGTCAAGCCCGTGTTTATTTTACTGCAGCTCGGAGGTGAAAATGTGTCAGGTGAGTGTGAACGATGGCAGCTCGTAGTGCTCAATCTGGACTGATAGCAGTGATATTTAAGAGCTTCTCTTCCCACGGGAGCCTGCCATTTAATTAGCATACTGACGCTTGTCCTCACGTTTAATTGCTTTTGGCTTGTAATTAAAATGTGTGTTGACTTTGCAGTTCCCTCACTGATGAATAGCAATGGAGGGTTATGCGATATTACATTTTTGCTGTGGCATACATTAAAATGGAAGGATTAAAATAACGGATTTAATCCGAACCTTTTTGTCCTCGGAGGGGTAATAGTTTGTCAGACATGCCAAAGCATTATAATGCATTAATCTGATCAATTAAGGGATTTACCATCTCAAGCCTTCGATAGGCTTTGTTTTGTTCCCTCTGTCAAACCGTTTAACTTCGGCCTTTTAGCTGAAATGAAGAGATGTTTGATTTTGTGCATTCAGACCCTCCAGTACACTGGGCTCGCAGGACGTGGATTGGCACCTTGTTTGAGGTATGCATGATTGTGCTGTGGTCTTTTTTGCATTACAAGAGAAGTGTATTGCAGTGGGCCTTGGATACAGACCAAACAGAAGTGCACTACGGGGCCAATGCTTCTCAATATCAAAATGTGCGTATTTGAGGAAGTCCTTTAGCCCATTTACGCCACTGTTTGCGCCCAGGCCCCTGTGCAATATCTTCCGTACCACCCCTTTGGCTTTGAATGGCATTTCAATGGCGGGCTTGCGTTCCCCCCCCCCCTGCATCCAACCAGCGTTGTGTGCATTCCCCGTCGCACTACTTTTGAGATTCATTTCCAGGTAAACATGCTTTGGTTGGCCGCAAACCTGCAGCCAACAGGGGTTGTCACAGCTGTGCCAGATAATAGCCAGAACAAACTCCTGTCCCGCTCCGGAATGTTTACTGTCACCACAGACACTGTGCGGCAAACATTTTTGCATCTTTTATTTAGAAAGAAAGAGATCCAGTTATCAGTTTCACACAGATGAATCATAAGCTTAACCTGTTGGCCCTTTTGTATTCCAGCACATAAATGAAAGGGTAAAAGTGCAAATGCCAAAAAAGAAGAAATTAGAACAAACATACTCTTGTTTAAAGACCTCTTTTGTGGTTTCAAAGCTTTGAAAGAGGAGCTCCAAGTAACACATTCCTGCAAACAGCAGCAGGGAATTTACTGAAATCCTGCTTCCTCAATTACTGACAACTGCGTATCTATCTATCTATCTATCTATCTATGTAAGACGGATTCTGGAAACTTACAAATATGCTGACCTCTCTACGATCTCGAACATGAATTCCTAGTGACAGAAAGCAGAATAGAGGTCAGTGTTTGGAGATTCCATGGCAATATTTACTGAGAATACAGGCCCTAATGTATGAGATTGAGGAGGATCACCAAGGCGCCACCCACAGTGACAGTACATTGCAACACATAGAACGCGCTGAACCGCATGATGAACGATCGAGCTCTGGGCCATGCAGAGAAAATCCTGAAGCCTTATAGAGAAAGAAAGTGCTCCTCACAAAAAAATAAAAGTTTTGCCATCTATTGTTTTAGAGCTCGATGTTTCCAAAAGCGGGACATATGACAACCCAAGTTCAAAGTATAGACCAATGCTCCAACCTGTTGTGTTTACTCAAAGACATGGTGCTTTTGCATTTTCACCAAATACAAGATAGTGACCTTCTACACAGAATGCGTTCACAGTCTGTACTTTGTCTATTAATAATTAACTTCAAAATAATCCAGGAGGACACTGTGTCATGTCATTTAAAAAGCATTTTCTCAAATTTAGGTAAGCCTAGTTATAAGTTTAGTCTAGCTTGGTAAATTTGTATAAACAATGGCAATGCATATTCATGTAAATGGTGTGATTTAGATTTGAACGGTTAAACAACGCTATAATGACTCCATATTCAGAGAATATGTGGTATTATCTAGTCATATGAGGATTCTATGTATTAAGACAACTTTGTCAATTTGTGGGTTAGTCCAAGCTTTCTGCCAAAAGTGCCATCACTTAAGGGAATTACTGTAATGATGCTATTAATTTATTTCAATGAATAGCCACCAATCTCATTATTTGAAGATGTAGCATCTTGCAAACATAAATGATTTTTATTATTTCATTTTAAATCATAAAATGACTTACTAATAGAAACATAAGATGAACCTGCTTAATGAATATGATGAATAATATCAGTTTTAAGACGACTACAATTGGCAGCAATGTCAAAGTTTTCAGCCTCTAATAATTTAACTGCCTTCTATAAAGAAATGACTGAAAATCAGATCAACGTGTAAACGTGCTAAACATTTGAATGACAAGGCTTTTTCATTTAAACTGAAGGAATACTGTTTCTTAACGATTTAGCCGAACAAGGCACATAATCAACGAATATAAAGCCTACATTTCTAGCGATGACCCCGTTTTAATTGAATACGAGTTACAGAATTGAATTGTGAAAGAAGGTAACATAACTACGATCTTTTAAGATGCTCTACAACATGACAAACCAAAGTAAGAAACTGCGACGAATTTGCTGAACGTTATTTCTTCGGCGATGTCTGTGAGCACATCAAACTTACACCGTTTACACAACACACACGGGTCCAAATAAACTGATTATATTTGCAAATCGTAGCCCTGTTATACGCAAATACACACTAAATCTGATTCGACACCATTACACTGCTGGCGAGGCACGTGTCAAATCGAAGAAGAGTTGATGTCTCGCTGATTATTTGAAGAAATAGTAGCTGACTGAAATGATAAGGAATGCCCAGCCTGCAAATTTAGCTAAAATATGAATATCAAATAAACTGAAACCGAACTGCAACGTTTATGATTTTGATCATTTATATATTAAATGACTTATTATATAATGCATAAAAGATAAGTAGGCTATTTGAGCATGAATATAGGCATGGAAATATATTTCGTGAGTATTTCGTTAAATAAGGTTGATAAAAAATAAATTGAACGTTATTTTAAGGCGATAACAACTGAACTTATCCACTTATTTCTGTGAAAAAAAAAAAAAAAAAAAAATCAATTTGTATACCAAGAGAGGGCGCACTCATTTTTTTTTTTTTTTTAAACCAAATCAAGAGATGCATATCATCAAAGGCCAAAAGAAGGATATTAAATATAGGCTTAAAATAGTATATAAGCAGTTAAGTTATAAATGAGAGGATTTATATATCCTGAAATAGTTTTTTCGTTGTCTTCAGCCTGCAGAAAACCACCAGCAGCTAAATATCTCGGAGAGTCAAACAAAGTGTATAAATGTTAGGCTACTTTGTTTAATGAAGGCAATCAAATCTCGCCACTGAGCTCTGCAGAATCAACACCGATGACCTGCTCTTACATTAGCAAACTGTGTACCGCTATTAGCTACATAAACTAGAGCTCAGGTAAACAAATTAATTCAAAACAGGCGAAAACATTTACACGTTTTGATCTGGCATATATTATTGTCGCCCTTGTTTCTTTCATACTTTATATTTTTATAGATTTATAGGCTGTATTTAAGATTTAATGATCAGTTAAACTGTTTTTTTATTGGAAATTATTGAGCTCTAAATGGAACTAAATGGAAATCATCATATAAAAAAATAAAATAAAACATAAAGTGATCATGCATTTAAAATCGATTTCCACTGACTGTGCATAATAAATGCTGCTTGTGAATTATGGAAGAAGAAAAAAAAAAAAAGAAAAAAAATGGATTTATCTGAATAAAGACCATATACTTGAATCTAGAGCTGTTGGCATTCTTAAATCCGTTCTCCCCAATTTTATCTGGATGTGATTTTAAACCACTCCTCTCACAGCAGTCCAAACTTCTATTCCCCCCTTTCTCCCGCTGGAATACAATAAGATTAGGATATAATGAATCTTTTCAAATGGGGCTGCTCTTTTCATGCTGCGCAGGTGTACAATAGGGGGGCAAATGGAGAAGTCTCACGCCTAGGTGTGAGCAGATTATTCAAATAGGGGCCGAGTGAAGCAGTAGGGATTGGAGGCTCGCCCGGGCGCACAGAGCTATATCACAGCGTTAAGAGCCAGCAGCAGGCGTCATTTCAACTGCAGTCATCTCAGAAACACACACACACACACACATGCGCCAGCTCTTGACAGGAGGAGAGCACAACGACGACACGAGTGTATCCCGTGGTCCCCAACAACCACATTTGGCTGCCAAAGGACACACAATACCAGCATTTCTCGTGTGGGGAAGCGTTTTGAAAAGTAGACCAAGTTTTTTACAGGATGCTCGGTGCTGTCAAAATGGAGGGACACGAACACGCAGCAGACTGGAGCGCTTACTACGGAGAGCCCGAGGTGGGTAACTCACCTAAATAAATATATATGTATTTTTTTTTTTTTTTTTCTCCTCGTCGAAATCCGATCCGGTTTTATACAACTCAATATTAGCCCTGAGATAATATTAACTTTGAGATCAAATATTGACTTGAGGCGCCTCCAAATCCTCCCCCATCATCTCGACGCCCTGCACTATCCTAACAAAGTTGTGCTTGACATGCAATGCAAACTTTTCATTTCCAATTATGGATACCGACGAATACATTGGGTTTTATTATTCAACAACATCGGGCGTCCAGAAGCGAAAATAACCGGGCATTTCACTTTTGAACAAATCTAGCTACCATTCTTGGTTTTACATTTCTGAGCGGCGGTGATATCGACTCAACAGCGTTTTTCTGAGATAAAAAAAAACGAAAACAGACTTTAGCTTAAGTAGCTAACACTCTTATGACACGATTCTAAATATCTCCAGATTAAGTCGTTTTTAAAACCCCAGCTAAACGAGCTATTTAATTTTTTTTTTTTAAAAACTATAGCTTAATAATTAAAGAACTTTTAGGGAACCCTGTTTTTTTTTATGTTTCTCTTTCTATGTTTGCCAAGCTAATTGATTCTTGCATGAATTAATCGTATTGTCTGGTTTCTTTCGCAGTGTTACACTTCGGTCAGCAACATGAACACTGGACTGGGAATGAACTCCATGAACACTTACATGACTATGTCCGGAATGAGTTCGACTGCAAACATGACAGCGGCAAATAGCATGAACATGTCCTATGTCAACACGGGTATGAGTCCTTCAATGACAGGCATGTCCCCCGGTGCGGGAGCGATGGCCGGCATGGGTGCGGGCATGACGGGCATGAGCGCAGCTCTGAGCCCGACCATGAGCCCCATGGCAGCGCAAGCGCCCTCCATGAATGCCTTGACCTCGTACAGCAATATGAACGCTATGAGCCCCATGTACGGCCAGTCGAACATAAACAGATCGAGAGACCCGAAGACCTACCGGAGGAGCTACACGCACGCCAAGCCACCCTACTCGTACATTTCTCTAATAACCATGGCCATCCAGCAGTCACCCAGTAAGATGCTGACCCTCAGTGAGATCTATCAGTGGATAATGGACCTTTTCCCTTTTTACCGACAGAACCAGCAGCGCTGGCAGAACTCTATCCGCCACTCGCTGTCCTTCAACGACTGTTTCCTGAAAGTTCCGCGCTCCCCGGATAAGCCGGGCAAAGGTTCGTTTTGGACCCTTCATCCCGATTCCGGGAACATGTTCGAAAACGGCTGCTATCTGAGAAGGCAAAAGCGCTTCAAGTGCGACAAGAAACTAAGCAAGGAGCCGGGTCGGAAAACATCGGAGGGCGGATCGAACAGCAGCTCCGAGAGCTGCAACGGGAACGAGTCTCCTCATTCCAACTCGTCCAGCAACGAGCACAAAAGATCCCTGTCTGACATGAAGTCGGGTCAGGGTCTGAGCCCGGAACACGCAGCCTCGCCGACCTCCCAAGCGCAGCATCTCCTAGCTCAACATCACTCTGTTTTGACGCACGAAGGACACCTGAAGCCAGAACATCACTATTCCTTCAATCACCCCTTCTCCATCAACAACCTCATGTCCTCGGAGCAACAGCATCACAAAATGGACCTAAAGACATATGAGCAAGTGATGCATTACGGTTACGGCTCTCCGATGGCCGGCGCGTTATCCATGGGCTCCATGGCCAGCAAAGCGGGCCTGGATTCGCCGGACACATCCTACTACCAAGGTGTGTACTCCAGGCCCATCCTGAACTCTTCCTAAACCCTCACGGACCTTGTGACAATTTGTACATTTGTAAAATGGTTGTGTATATGTATTCTGATTTTTGACGTTTCCCGTTAATTTAGATGTTCATTAGTAATTATTTTGTAAAAGACATGTTGACAATGTGACGAACTCTTCGAGGCGGCTTTTGAAAATGGACCAAAATGACACCGAAGGACTGCGGACGGATTGAACTTCTTCAATCACCTGTGTAAAATTATTTATGGCTTGTAAATGTGTATTCTTGTAGTTGATGACAAGAACAGAATCTATATTAAAGTGTTATTTGGAATTTTTCTCAATTCTGATTTTCACTCCTTTTTTTTTTTTGTGCTATTATGTTGTCAACAACAACAACAACAACAATAATAAGTGTTATTTTGATTTTGCTCAACGAATTATCAATGCACTTGCACATATGAACCACTTGTTGTGTGAAGCTACACATTTATATCCAATCTTCCACAGTTAAATGAATCTGATTGAAATGTTCAACCCTGAACTAAATTAATATCAACAATAAAAACAAAACAATAGAAATTAGGTTGTTTTGATAAATGAAATAAGCTAAAAGGCGTTTAATTACATACATTTAGAAACACTGATCAACGCCCTAAATATTTAGCATTAAACTTACAAATGATGCTTTTAATTTCTTGAAAGATGTGTTGCATTTTACGTAAAAAAAAAAAAAAGAAGAAAAAAAAGCGGCATTAGACTTTAAAATCATTTTCTCTCCATCACGACAATAAAATGTAGCCTAGCGTCGCGTTCAGAAACCCATTTTAAAGACCACGCAGGCGTCGCAAATTATAATATAGCATAACAATATATAAGCTACACGTTGTTTATTTATACACGCATAATTTTATAAAAATTAGAAATATCAAACTCTCTCTATCGCTATATTTTGATGAGCAAGAAATATAAAATGAGCATCTTTTAACAAACAGACATAAATAACACTCGATCCCATTTCTTCTGTCATCTTTATGAAGTCTCTAGTTTCTTTTCGACATGAATAAAACGTGAGACCTCATTTATGTAAAATAAATAAATAAATAAATAACTATCAGGAAAAATACGTCCTATTAACTAAAAGGAGAAAATGAAATATTTGAGCGGGTGGGCATATTTGACGGGCACCGCGTTGCTGTTCTGTCACAAATAAGGAAGCTAAGTTACAGGCTTTCCCCTTTTAATAGTAAACTTGCAGATCAAGAAGTCATCTGTGTCCCACAAATCATCCCCCTGGGGCATCACACGAACGTCCACATGGAGAAAATTCTCCTTCAACTTGAATAATGGCAAAGAAGGCCTGGTTTTGTTACCTCTGTGTTTTTAGTTCTCAGTCCGTTCCATTGTATTTCAAACCCCCGTGATCTGCGAATAAACAAAAACTGGTAAACAATGAAAAAGGCGGTATTAATACATATAGGATGTGTACATGAGCAATCAAATCACACGAGTGTAAACTTTGAATAAGAGCACGTCACTTCTAGGTAAATTTACACAGAAATTAAATTTCGGTGCCCCTCGTTTTAGACATAATGCTAGGCTGAATTTTTATAGCGCACTGATCGATATCTTGGTAAAATAATCATTTTTTTTTTTAAACTAGCGGGGCAGTGAAATCTTTGCTTTGTTGCTAAAGTCAACAGTGACAGAGTTTGAGCTCAAATAAATGCCGTGAGGCTTCCAGCCCTGTGCAGAAGGCAGCGGGAGAGGCTACGATTATCGTGCTGCAGACTCCAGGTACGAACATTTTCATGATTAAATCCAGCTCGCGATGCATGCTGTGTGTTTCGCTTAATTGGGATTTCATATAGGAGGTTTCTGCGATTTCACGGCAATAGAGTTGGACGCTTGAACAGACACAACTCAAGTGCTGATGTTAAGGGGCTCTTTCAGCCGACTGTCAGAAGCCTATTCCAGCTGATTGATGCCAATGATACTGGAGAAGAAATGCATTGGTTTCGCCGTGCCAATAACCGATGCCCATCAAATGGAGTTCAGGTATAGCAATGGTGTTTTTCATCGGGCAAACTTGCAGTCGAGATAAACGCGTAGGCTTTGCGACACAATTATCAGTGCAGATAAAGGATTTTATGCATGTTGGCTACGAAAGCGAAAAGTTCTACATATTCAGTTATTTTCGCCAGCCAAGACGCGAATGTTGCCGACGAATTTCTGGCGTGTTTTTCCCAGAGACACAAATGACAACAGCCCTCAACACGAGCATAACATTTAGCAGCTTTATGTTTGACAGCAGACTAAATAAGTATTAACACGACAATCTACAGGCAGATTAGGTTTACCCTCACAACGTAATAAAAAGAGAAAAAGGAAGGGTAGCTACTCAGGAGAATGCTATCAAAATAATCCTCATTATCAGCAACAACGATCATAATAATTACAATAACAGTAATAATCGTTATATTACCCTTAGTTTCTTGTGGCTATGTGAGTATTTAAAACAGGAGGCCTGGAATGAAAACTAGTGAAATCTAAAAATATATTTCGATATATTTCTAATACATAGATATAAATTCTTGGTTCTTGCAAACACCGTGGGCATTCTTAAAAAGCTATAAATTAAAAGGAATTAAATGAAACTTTTTTTTTTTTCTGTTATAGCAACGAGATCAGCGCGTTTTCTCTTCTCATTTAGCTAACCCTGTTTAATTACTTGTCGTCTAATTTGCATATCATACTGCAAATGAAAGCCAGAATGTAAACAACTGATCCTCAAAATTCTCATTAAGAGTATGAAGTTTCTCAAGGAGAGCAATGGGCATCATCAACTAAACTTTAAAGTGCGTCACATACACACATAATGCAGGCCTAATGGTTAACAAATTATTTTTTTTATTTTCCCTTTATTTCCTAATCTGAATGTACATGAACTGATATTGATATATACACTTCTAAATTATTGCTAGCTAATTTTGTAATGTAAAAAAAATATATACATAAATAAAATAGTTTGACCTGAATTGCATGAGCGTGTTTCTAAACTAGTACATCGGGTCATCTAAATGGCTTTAGCCCGTATTTTGCTCTATCCTCAGTGCTGGAACACCCAAGTGGAGCTGGTCTCCAGGGAGATCTGCGGGACACCCATCTTACAAGCTGTAATGCCGCTTTAGCCCATTGCTGGGGAGGGACCGTTCGCACTACCCCGATTTAAGACCAAATACTCTTAATCCTGCTGCTGTCCCACACTATATTAATGCACAACACAGACGCCTAATCTACGCCCTAAAGTTAGAAAGGCAGTTTCACTGCAATATGCCGAATAGGATTAGGATAGTCTTTGTAATAGTCTTTAAGCCATTTTAAACGCTGCGCAATACGATTACATGTAAAACTAGTCAAAATGGTCCCCCCCAAAACAGATTATTAAAAATAGTTATAAATGCATATGCATGACAACAGTAATAGGTAATAAAAATAAATCAGTGTAGGCTAATATTTCTATGCTGGGTGAAATGAAATTATGAATAGTTATTTTCCAATTTTAAGCGTAACAAAATTTTGAATGTAAAACTCGCGATTTTCTTTATTCTTGTGTCGTCGATAATACTTACATATTTATGTCCTGTTCTACATATATGGCAGAAAACACAGGAGAGCACATGCTTTATTTCCGAAATATGACCTTGAACTGGTTTTGTAACTTTGGGAAAACGCTAGTTTCCCCGCCGAAACGAAGTTTTTCGTTTTCTTTTTTATATCATAAAATGTGGAGTATGCTTTTATATCACCTTTACACTTCACACTACTTATTCATCTTAATAAATAAAATGATTCAACTATAAAATAATATTATCTGAGTAATATGATGAGCATGAACAGACACGCCTCTGTTTCTGTAAGTCAATAACCTGATCAAATTTGTTAAGATGCATTCCATACAGTAAAATTCTTTTATTCACCATACATATTTCTTTGGCTGGAGTAATGCATGTTTTCTGACATTAATGCAGTGCATAATATGTTTGCATTTCGTGTGAGACAATGCATGCTATCTAAACCCTTAATATGACATAAATACATTCAAGAAGAAGTTTGTGATTACTGTATCAATATGATAAGAGCTGATTTATTTTCTAAATTTAAAACTCATGAGCATTTCCTATCATGCAGAAGAGGTAATTGATGTGATGAGAGTAGGTGGCATTGTTTTGACATGAATCATCACCAGATGTTTTTTCTGTGTTGTTTTGTCTCAGATTGCTTTTTAATGTCATGTACATGCCCAACCCTTCAGACACTGAATAGGAGCATCCTCTATTATTCTTTAGCTTTAAAAGGCTGTATGATTGTCTAGAAGCTGTCGTTAAATGGCTGCTGTCAGGGTGTTGTGGTCAGAGAATCTGTCCGAATGCAGCGGAAATAGTGTAAGAGCGTGATGGGTCAGGCCTGTGTTCACACTCATCCAACAGCTTGGTGTGAAATTCTTGCTGAGACATACAGGCCAAACCACATGTCCATTCAACAAACCCATTCGCCCCATTCATTGCTTAAACATAAGCATCTTTTAGGGATAAAATTGCCTGGATAAATGCCAGACTCCATTTTATGGCTGAAATAAGTAGGATATTAAATAAGAAATGACAGCGAGAGGCTCTTAGCTGTCTCACATACATTAACATACATACGTACATGGTATGGATGCCAACAGTTCACAGACTTGCCTAACATTTCTTGCGGTCAAATGCTGTGGGTAAAACCTAAGTCACCGGGAAGGACACTTGACTCATTAAATCTTAATGAAAGCAATAAACACAGACGCCAGCAATTCATTCAGACCTCCAAACCAATCTCCATTTCTCACCAAAGGCAAACAAGCCCAGATGCCCCGGCGTGATTCCCTGCATAACAAAAGCGAATCAGATTGTGTCCTGCATGTGTTCCCAGTGCCGAAATGGTAAAGGCGATAGGTTATTCCAAGATAGAGCTTGTCCAATTTATTGTACGTGAGAGGAGTATGTCACAAAGGTGATTTCTGCATTTTTTTTTTTTTTTTTTTTTTTTCAGCGCTGAGGAGCTTGTAGTTTAGAGGGTGATGGACATACTCATTCAACATTCATGAGAATCTTTTTCCTCAGGCATTCATGCACACACACAAATAATCTGGTTTAGTGGTGATGCCTCCTTATGTTTATTACAACATCTGCAATAGGAAACTGGATGAAGATGACAGTTTATAAAACGCCTTTATAAACAGTGTGCACTTCTGTATTCAAATCATTTGTCTGGTAAACCACTTAACAAAAGCAGACATGAGCAAACGTGATGGGAGAGCAAATTCCAGTTGATGTTCTTTCATTTGATCAAATATCACTTGATGTTGTTCGCCGCCATGGGCAAATTTAACCTGCTAGTAAATACATACCCAACAACTCCACAGTGTCCCCAGAGACCTCATAGCAAGAGCTCTTAAAGTAAATCCCCCAACTCAGACCTAAATAATCTGCCAACCCTTTCTCAAACTAAAGGGAATCTTCAGTTTAATCCAATATAAATGCATTTATCACAAAGAGATTAATGTCTGGGTGTTGCCTGTTAAAGGGCCCAGAGGAGCCTCTGCTACGATTACTCTCAGATGCTACACGGTAGTGGTCCCCTGACACACAATGTTTAACCCCTCTCCTCACGCTGACAGCGACATAGCAGACAGTTTAATTCAATTTCCTGCCAGATCAAGAGCTTCCTCCTTTGTTGTGGCTGATTTATTATCGGCGAACATGTCTTTGTTTTCCAATTTACAGAAGCGATGACAATAGCATAAATTAGTGAGAACGTTAACAAGGCCCCTTAGCCACATAAAAGCTATAATAACCGTATGAAGTGCATGTTTAACAGTAATACAAAAACAATTGGTAATTGCCGATTCCCATGTTGTGAAGGAAAAATCCATGAAATAGAGTGCATTAATTCTCATCCACTTTTTCAGCGGTGTTGGTTTCAATTCATTTTTCCCCACAGGGATTTTAAAAAAAGTCTTCTTTAAAGTGTTATAAGCAATGAACAAAGCCAGAGCGTTTTTATTTGAATCACAACATACTGTTATTTGAAGCAAAAAGATATTTAAAAATCTCATAAAAAGACAAATAAGACTGTGTACTTAATGTCTTTAGTGAGGAAAAGAACTACAATCCCATGATGCACTGCGAATGACAAACAAATTTAAAATGATGGTGAAATATATAACTATTAATTTAAAGTTGTTTATGATATTATATATATATACACACACACAGTAAAAAATAAGTATTGGTTTAACTTAAAAAAGTAAGTTACCTGGTTGCCTTAAAATTGAGTTCATTGAAATTAAAAAATTTAGTTAATACAATGAAGGCAATTGGTTTAATAAACAGAAACTCAAAATATTATGTTATCTGAACAACATTAAGTATTATGAAACTACACTAACTAAACTACAATTAATTAATCATGATTTGCCAAAAGAAAAAATGTTGTGATAAATCATGAATATATATATATATATATATATATATATATATATATATATATATATATATATATATATATATATATATTTTTTTTTTTTTTTTACAGTGTATATATACACAAATATTTAAGTATTTTAAAAGCATAGGGAGGCGATTCCATCATTCTTGTTGCTTTATGGGAAAGCATTGGTCACACTTTATATTAGGTGTCCTTAAATACTATGCACTTGCATAACTTATTGTGTACTTATTGTATTTCAAAACACTTGTGCTGCTATTGAGGTGGGATATGGGTAAGGTTAGGGGCAGGTTTAGTTGTATGGGTAGGTTTAAGGGTGGGTTAAGGTGTAAGGGATGGGTCAACAGTGTAATTACAGATGTAATTACAGAAATTAATTACATATGTAATTATATGCAGGTATTTTTAAAATATAGGTACAATCTAAAAACATCAAATGATTCATTTAAATTTAAATACATAGTAGTTAAGGACACCTAATATAAAACGGGACCAAAGCGTTTCCTGCAGAGCTCTTTTGGTGTGATTTGCTTGCCGCAACTCTCTGATTGGTGGAATTTTCTGTACAGCATCATGGGTAATGTAGTTTTTCACCACAAATTCTGCAGTTAAACATGATTATTTAAAAAATTTGTTGAAATAATGCAAACAGACGGCTTCAACATAAGCATATAACATCGATTTACAACATCTGAGCTCACAAAATGTTTATAAGTTATCGTTAAAAATGGAAAAAAATGAATGGATTTTTAATTCCGAAACTCCACTGTTGTGCTCTAGTTTTGAAAAAAAAAAATGTTTTTTTTTTAAAAGAGTCAGAAAACTGTCGCTGTAACATTTTGCAGGTCTTTGTTTGGTAGACTATCACTATTAACAACCGTTACTATAACTGTGTATTAGGAAGTTTAAAAAGCTCTACCCATCATTGAGGTCACTCTTCCCATAGACCGTTCTACAACCACTGCAAACCTATACCGATGCAAATCATCCACAGAGCCATTTTTACATGCAAAGCAAAGCATTGTTAGAGGATGCCTCGCAATGATGCCACCTTTAAAGCAAATCAGATAATGGATATGAGCAGGGAGACATATATGAGAGGCCGTTTATAATCTAAACAAATGCATGTGCCTTTTATGTGATAGGCTAAGACTCATATTGCCTTCACAATGCAAATGCTCTCTCTGCTGAAGCAATAGAAAAAGGGAAAGATGAGAATAGGGAAGATGAATTATTTAGCATTTGCAGTGCCCTTTGATGGTAACGGACAAGAAAAACAATAGGGTTTACAATTAATTTCAGACATTAAATGGTGCTTGACGTAACAGCCATGTCCTTTGTGACATTTAGGATTTGTTGTATGGGTTGGGAAAATGTTGCACGCTACTCAAAACAGACACAAAAATTTCACTTTCCGGAGGGAAAGGTTGGAAAGTGTTTGACACATAAACAGGAAATGCCAATTGAACAGTTTCAATCGACAAATTAATAACCAACAGAATATGAATTTCGATACGCTCTTTTTGGACTGCTCAGAATGCTGACTTCTCACCACATCAGACTAGAACATTAACCGTACACGCAAGTTTATTTAGTCTAGACCCCGAGGCATCTGTGGCATGTTTCTAAAATATAATAGCCGACAATTGAGGAGCTCACGGCCGAAGTCGAGGGCATAATTGCTAGGAAACATCTTACTGAACAGTTGGCGATAAACGTAGTCAGCCCCCTCCTCGGCTTAAAGCAATTAATTCAGGCACCCTGACATCAACTCTCCAATCCTCTGACAGCTTGGAGCCCAAATCAAAATGCTAGTTCTCCTGGGAACAGCAGAAGATAGCCGGCTCTTTTCTGGACTGTTTGCTCACTGGGCCTGAGAGCAATCTTCCTTGCCGAATGAAATGCAAGGACACAAACAATGTGCCGGCGAGAGAATGGAAGACGGGGAATGAACAGTTTGGACTATTTGCTCAGCAGAAGGGCAGTCACAATAGCTGGCCCATAGCTTTCCCATGCATCAAGCCTCTTAGTCTTAGGGCTCCTTTGTTGCTTGGTTTCGTTCAGATAAGAGTCCAGCTGCCCCATGTGTTTAACTCTCATTGTATGTTGTACTGTATGGCCATTTAGATACTTTTGCATGGCTTTTCATGATTTCGGGAACAAACACGCTCATGCTAGATGCTGTGCATATATCTCCATGGCCGGGCTTCACCTCTGCATGTGCAGGGGATGGCTGAGGCTAAAAGGGGGTCAAGATTGAGGTTTGAGGACAATGCCTTATCTTGTCAAGTGTAAGGGTTCTGATATGGGGTTTGTGCTAATGATACAGTAGCTCTCTGATCTAGGATGTGTTTCACAAATGAGTGGTAGTAAAAGAAAACAATACGAAATTCACGTGACCGCTTTGAGCATAAAGTAAAAAGGAGGGCTACTTCACGTGCTTCTTTGTTGTGATTGCACACAAGGTCTCATTTGGTAACATGAACTAGTTATGAGCAATATATTTTCATAGCATTTGATAATGTTAGTTAATTAAATACAATAGTTCATTGTTTGTTCATATTAGTTCAGAGTACACTCAAAAAATTATTTTACGAAACTTGTTAGTTTATTTAAAAAATTCATTTTCATTTAACACCATTGTATTAGGTTTCTCATTCAAACAACTGGATTGTGTTAAACTGACTTAATACAGTTGCGTTTTGGCTCAACTCAAGATTTTCATGTGTTTCAATTAAGTAGGCCAAAAATAACATTTGATGCTTGTTCAGTTTACTTAAGTAAATTAAGTTAATCCAACGCGATTATTTTCAACCACATTACTTAATCCATTTGAGTGGAGAATTGTTTTAATAATAAAAAATGGATGGCATGTCATGGATGTAGCAAAGCCGCCAGAAGAGGCTAAGGCCTAACAATAAAAGTCTTTACAGAGTAAAGATTTTGTATAAACTATTCTTGTTAGATACCATTTGTAAAAGTTATTACAATTGTACTTGAATGTATTCACTAAATAAACTTATCAATAAAACTGGATCACTTGTTTTAATTTTTGTTTGATATTAATTTTAGGATAATTCAACTTAATAGTTTTGGACAAAATTAAGAAGGTTAACATGATTCAGCTATATGGAATTTAATTACCCTTATGTAAACTTAAGTTTACTGAAATAAATAATGTTAATTACAGTTTTTTTTTTTCAACTGCTTACACACATTTTCAAAACTTTGCCTCTTTTTTTCAAAACTTAATCCAAGAATTGCACACACAAAATGCAAAATCTCTTGCAAAATGAAGCACTGCATTCAAAGTATCACAAGCACATCTCAAAAGCAAACATTTGTCTTACGTCGCAAACCTTTGCCATAATGTTCTATTTTTGGATATATCATATACACGCAGTTATATAAAACCTAAAGCTCTTCTCTCATGAGCTCCTATGTACATTTCTGTACAAGATTGAAAGTAATTGGCAGAGAGATGTTGAAAAATTCACAGTAAACACGAAAGCAAGATTGAATCTAAACTTTTTTTTCTTTTTTTTTTTACTGTAAGCATTTGTGGTTGTGAATACAGTATTACGGAAAAGAAAAGAAATACATCAACCATGTGTAGTTGGACAGAAACAATGGTTGTGTTTGAAAAAGGAAATCAAGATACTTCCTGTTAGATTTTTGTGTTACATAGAGAATTGTGTTTTGCAAAAAGTGTTTTATGAAGTCGAAGGCCGAGAATTAGTGTATGGTTTTGCAGATTTGGTGTGTGGTTCTGCTGTTTGAATGTCAAGTTTCAGAAATTGGATTTTGTGTGTAAGCAGTTAAAAAAAAATGTAAATGCAACATAAACCAGTTACATGGAACCTGTAGTTAAGAAATCCAACGTATCATTTTTTTGAGTAATGTTAACAGATACACCTTTTACTCTTACAAAATATAGTAGCAAATGTTGAAATTAAGATTAATATATTCTCCAGAAGAATTGTTCACTATTAGTTCATGTTAACTAACCTTATTGTAAAATGTTACTCACATAACTGTTAACATAAGCTCCATTTCTATCAGATTTAACCCTTAAAAAAAGGCATTGTTTTTAAATGAACTGACCACATATTTTTTTTTTTTTTACACTGCAGTATGCAATCTGCTCTTTTTGTATTAACTTTTTTGACTATTTGGGTTTGGGTTTTCTCTTAAAAGTCCTCTGTACCTCACACACATGTGTGTTTAGTCCGTTTAAATTAAAGTACGTTGATCTCTGATAAGTTTTTTTGTTCATGAACACATCAGAAAAAGAATCTGGACATCTTAGGCAGCAAGATAACTGAATATAAGAAGAGTCGGTTTCATTCTTTTTATGACTCAGACTAATACTAATGCATGCAGACTAATGCATTAGCACATAATGCGCGCAGTTTAAGAGGATGGGATCTCATAAAAGATGACAGATTTCACTGCATGATCAAAAGGATGTTGAATTTTAATAAAACCAAAAACAGTTAGTGACTTAAAAAAAAGTACAAAGTACAAAGATGTGTTTGTGTTTTCATTTCATATGCAAGCATGCGAGTGCAAGTATGTACGCATGCACATTTGTGTGAGTGTGTGTGAACAGGTCGTGTGTGGGATAGTGCAGGCTTACGCTTCACTGATAGTAAAGTAAAGCTCTGTTCATGGCTTTTCAGCACTTCTTTAAGTTGCCACCACTGTGTAATTTATGGGTGCTGAGAATCGCTGTGTTGAAACATGACGCAGATCTCTACTGCACAGAAATAGCTGAGAACGACTGACTCATATAAGATGTGAAACACAAAATCTGGGTGATTAGCAAGTACCGGAACAAGCCAAGGATATGGCTGTGGGAACACACACGAATAAAAACACACCCTGTTGAAGGGCTGTTGCGTATACCCGAGTGAGACTTGCTAAAATAAAGTAAAAGTGATACAGTATTTTCTTCATGCATTAACTGAGAGATCGCGAGCTGTGAAACGTAAGAGTAATATGTTTATTTGGGTATTATGATATGAGAAATGCAAAAAGGGCCAGGTGATATGTCCCAAGAATATAAAATGAATAAAACCAATTTTCCAGGAATAAATTATTTGCTATGGTGATGGCTTTACATATCAAATTGCATATGCGAGGTTTTTACACGTAAAGAAAACAGACAGACAGATAGATAGATATGAAAGACGTAAAATAGGTAAAAAGACGACCACTAGTTATGCTCTTAAGGTAACACTTAAAAAAAAAAAAAAAAAAAGTTTTGCATTTGGCATCTTTTCAAACCCACTTGTCTTTGCAATTCCATATATTTCCAGCAATTTTCTGACATGAAATTCCATTATTTTGAGAAATGCTAAATTATAACAGCTCGACTATATAGTACATGGTCTCAAAAAGACCAACAAAAAGGCCAAACATTAAAATCTGCGTCTCTTGAAACGTTCCTTTCGCTCTCACTCAGGTCTGGTCTCAAAGAGAACACCAGAGATAAGACACGGCCACACAATGTCCCCTCAGTAGGTCTCATTGACCGGCCCATGGCACCGGCCAGGTATGCCAGCAATGTTTAACCAGCTATCCATCTTCTACCTGCGGCTGGTAAACAGGCACCTTTGTTTAAAGCTCATACGGTTAGGGCCTGCTCTGACTCAACAAATGAACTATTTATTTCCCCATTGGCCCGGGCTCAGGAAATATGCCTCTTTATAATCCGCTTTTTATTTCTCTGACAGGAGCAGTGTGGTAATGCATGTCTGTGTGTGGGTGGGAGTTTCATCAGGGGAATGGGGGCACATGGTCTGGTTAACTAGTGATTTTCATGGTGAACTTCTGTTCCAGGCTCTTATCATTAGCGTCCAGGGTGAACAAACAAACAGTGTGTGGTGTAAATCTGGCGGGATGTCTGAACATTGTGGGTTCAATCACGTTTCTGCGTATAACTGAAGTTAAAGCAGTATTGTGCATTTAACACAACCTGTATTTTTGCAGGTTAGCCATTTCATTTGATTAACCATTTTGCAATATAAAATAATGAATATTTGTTTAAAAGCAATTAATTCCACTATAACTAGAATATGACAATGCAAAGGTAACTCACAAATACAAAATTGTACATTTAAATAGCCAGGGTATTTGAACTGTGCTGACTCACTCACTTAGTTTTTCAGCCTCTTCCTAACATTTTTGATCAATATATGACTTTGTTGTTAGGAATGATTAACTACAGATATACTACAACTGAAGCCTTACTGATAAAGTGCTGATTAGTTTTCTGGGACTAAATATTTCTGCATTAGCTGTACCTATAAACCCCATTTACATACACTGCTAAAAATGAAGGTACTTTATTGGCATCTATAGTTCCATGAAGAACCTTTAACATCATTGTAACCTTTCCAATGCACAAAAGCAGTGGTGGACGAAGTACACAAATCAAGTATTTAAGTCAAAGTACAGATACGTATCATAAAATATTACTCAAGTGAAAGTATTTAGTGCTCCTTTTTAATTTTACTTGAGTGAAAGTACAAAAGTACTTGATTTTTAATGTACTTAAGTAAAAAAGTACTGATTGATGAATGTTTATTTTGTAATTTTATATAGGCCACTTATATAATTTAATTTGATATAATCCTATTGCTCAAAATAATTATGAATGATTATGAATTGTCAAATAGCCAGCACTAGTCAGTATGGATGGAAGATTAGTGGATGCAGATACATAATATGTAATGTGTGTTGACAAACAATATAAAACCAGACGAAACATATAGGGCTAAATACATAACGTTTTAAAAAATTGCTTCAGCAGCGGGGAAGATGAACGTGCGTTATTTTAATTTGTGTTACGAGTTGCACGATTCTGGATAAAATGAGAATCAAGATTTATATTTGTTTCTTTCAAATAGAAATCATGATTCTCCCATGATTCTGAATAGACGACTAAACAAAATTGTGTTTAATTATTTACTAGAGGACAAAATATTAATTGCTGCAGTCTATTTAAAAATATTTAATTCATTCATTTTAAAGAATGGGTTTGAATGAATGATTTAATGACTCACTCATAACTACTTCACTTGTTTCATTACTGTATGAATCAATGTTTTTGAAGAAATCTTTTGAATGAATCATTCAATGTCAAGTACATTTTAACAGTCACTTGGCGCCTCCTAGTGGCGTATTGATCGCATTATTGATCGCTCTTTACAGCAGATTTAGTTCAGAAACAACTGACCTAAATATGGTTTTCGTTTACAATAATTCATCCTAAAAATCAACATTACTAGGCTAACTACTACTTTTCGACATCAGTCGCGCACGAGGATCCCCAGTTAATGGCTAATTTTCAGTCAGACTTGTAAATTCATTCACTGGAGAGTCGCTCTGAACGGATCATTGAATCAGTGACTCAAGAACAGCTGCAATACGATCAGTCCAATTCGCGAATGAATTGTTGACGTGATTTGTGAACCGATTTAACAGGATGATTGAAAAGAATCAGCTCGTGCACCAATCGGACACCGCTTTTGCGTCTCTGAGCATGTGACGATTTCTTCATTTTAAAATAAGGATTAACGATATGTTTTATGAAATGTAGTGGAGTAAAAAGTATGATCTTATGCTTTGGAATGTAGTGAAGTAAAAGTAAAAGTTGCTCAAAATAAAAATACTCGAGTAAAGTACAGATAGGCCTACTTGAAAAAACGTACTTAAGTACAGTAACGAAGTAAAAATACTTACTGTCCACCACTGCACAAAAGGGTCTTTATAGTGGGAAAAAAGGTCCTTTAGATTATTAAAATTTTCTTTACACTAAGAAAAAAAAAAAAAAAAAAGGTTCACTTAAAAGGTTCATTGGGAAACCTAAGATGAAACCCCCCCAATGCATAGCCACAACCCTTTTTAAAGACTTTATTTTTAAGAGTGTATATGTTAGGGAATTGTATGGTGGGTAATTGTAGTCTTTGGAACAATTAACAACAAGTTCAGGCAGAAGTAAAATCAGAGTAATCTCAGTATCTTTTCAGTGCGGGATTGTGGTTCAGTGAACTTAAAGGGATAGTTCACCCAAAAATGAACATTATCCAATAATTTACTCACCCTCAAGCCATCCTAGGTGTATATGACTTTCTTCTTTCAGCCAAACACAATCAGAGTTATATTAAAAATTATCCTGTAATTAATTATCTTATAATGCGAGTGAAGAGTAACTGAGATTTTGAAGCCCAGAAAAGCACATCCATCCATCATAAATGTAATCCATACGGCTCCAGGGGTGTAATAAAGGCCTTCCGAATCGAAGCAATTCATTTTTGTGAGAAAAATATACAAATTTATAACTTTATAAACTATAATCACTAGCTTCTGGTAACATCCATCCGCGCGTTCACGGGAGAGTCGAGTTTCGGCGTATGACGTAGGGGTAGCGTGAGCTTAGGTGAGAGTAGACGCCTTTGCAGTTCAAACAAATAGGGCTGGGCAACAAACTCAAGCTCCTCCGATGTTTCTCTTTAAAAAAATTTGTTTTAGACTTCTAATTTGTGACCGATGCTTTATTTTGCTCTATCCTCTGTGCTACCGCATTCTTCAATACGTAATGCGCCGGGTTAGGGGTCACTCTTACACCGTAACCAGACTCACAGACGGAAGCCAGTGATTCTAGTTTATAAAGTTATAAATATGGATATTTTTCTGACAAAAACGCATCTCTTCGCCTTTATTAAGCCCCTGGATTACTTTTATGATGGATGGATGTGCTTTTTCGGGCTTCAAAATCTCAGTTACTATTCACTCCCATTATTAAATTTGTGAGAGCCAGTATTTAAAAAAAAAATATAACTCTGATTGTGTTTGACTGAAAGAAGAAAGTCATATACACCTAGGATTTTGGGTGAGTAAATTATGGGGTAATTTTCATTTTTGGGTGAACTAACCCTTTAATTCTTTAAAGATGAATGTGGTCCATGTTAGCACAAATTACTTTAATTTCTATTATCCTTCCCAAGTTCTCAGTCAGCATGTCAAACAAGACCCTGATGGTTGCTGCTACATTTTTAAGATTATATTTCAATGTGTTTTGTGAAATACACAACTATAATAATATTATTCTATGCGTGAGTAAAGTTACATGTTCTCTCTTCAGTTACATAATTTTAAATAATACTTCCATACACTGTACAACAATTTTACACTGTAATCATGTTGAGTATGCTTTTCTTTTTAGAACCAATCAGCAGTCTTCTTCACCATCATGCCATGCCTCTTCACCATGTGGCAACTGCTGGTTCAACCCGTTCCATCAAACACGTTCACCTGCAGCTACCCACAGTCACGTCTGACCTGGATGCATGAGCAAGATAACATTCACATCTGCAACGTCAAGAGAGAGGGGCACAAGGAAGCCTGACATTAATGATTAACAGCGCTAAAAGCCCCTGCTTTTGTATTCCCATGGTGCCGGGGCTATCTGCCGATCATGTGACCTGCACAGAGAAGATTGGGGGAGTGAGCGCAAAAGCAAACACAGGTGTTTGGGCTGGAGTCGGTCGGTGCTGTTAGGGACAACTGCAAACACAGTCTGCCATGCCTGGAGACGCAAGCGCCCGCCCACACCAACAGGACAGCCAACCGGAATCACTGACTCAACTCTGATGGGCCCTGCCTGACATTTCACTCGACAATTAAGGCTCTTCATTGGCCTATTAAAGTCTGCTGTTTTATTGCAGTTTGACCTAGAGAGCTATGGATTCTTAATTAAGCATCATAAACAGGCATAGCCATAAATAAAAAATAAACTATGCTTTTTCTTAAAAAACGTATAAAATAGATGTTCAGCCATCTGAAGCCATACAATACAAACTTACAGATCAAACTAAACCTACAATATTCACCACTCAATTCAGTTTTGTCATTCACACAGATGGGCACATATACCAGTACCTATAGGTATATAAAATAAATATACAAAAGCCTAAATTAATAAAGCAACTCAAGTATGCTTATGTGAGATTTTGTTTATACCATTGCTATGGCAGCTCATGCAGCACAAGCTCTAAAAAGTAAAAAAAAACAAGTAAACTCATTGTAAGCTAGTTTCGAGTTGACTGATCTAAGTCGACACGATGTAATGAAGTTAAAACAGCACGCGCATTTCCTTAATAGTAATTACATTTTGGACTTTGAAACTGATCTGAGACCAGCGTTATCCGGAGCAGATATTGGAATTCATTCTCATGGTCAGGGGAACACCGCCTATGAACAACAATTTTACCTGAAAATTGAGCGAATTTAAGCATAATGATCGTAATCTGATGAATGTCGACAGCGCTCATGAATGAACTAACACACTTGTGTTCCAATCGACCGTAAGTGTGCTGCGAAAGTCTTATGTGCAATTCCACTACTTCACGGGATGTAGAAAGGGAAATTTATGCTACTTAGCCTACCTGTCATTGCACATGGCCACAGTATACTACTGCAAGTTTGACTAGAATAAAAGCGGGGAAAAGGAGGCTCTTGCGTTACCATTATTGAGTAGTCAGGTGTGGTTTGTACGCGATAAGACAGATAAGCCAATGATTAAGACAGTTAAGACAATAAGACACATCTAAAATTTCCAAATTACCTTTATTTTCTTGTTAAACATCGCAAACATACATTTATAACTCAGCTTATGGTTTTAAATATGACAGGTTATAATTATATTAATGAAATTGATATTAAAGGCACAATATGTAAGATTTTTGGATTTAAAATATCCAAAAACCACTAGAACAATGTTATATATTTTGTTGACTTGTGTACTTAAATTGTTTCCAAGAATGTTTAAATACAGAGAAATAAGCTATTTTAACCAGGACACGGACCTGTGCATCGCCTATCAATGACATAATTCCTGCATTACCCTCGATTTCCAGTTATATTTTGCAGAAACACCAAGGGCGCTTTAATACATTATGTGTTTTAGACAGGTGAGTAACTGTTTGGATACATTCATTGACAAAACTAATCGTTGTTATGTAGCTCAACACAGTAAGTCAGTGAGCCATGCCTAATTAGGGCTGCAACAAACAATTATTTTGATAATCGATTAATCTACCGATTATTTGAACGATTAATCGACTAATCATCGATTATTATACTGGTTAATCGGTATGCTTTATTCGATTATTCCACGAGCAATTAGTTAAAATACTGAGTTATATTTTAACTAATAATTCAAACAAGGAAATCACTTCAGTTTTTAAAAAAGTGTATTTTTAATGAATTTGTTAAAAATACTGTTAAAATGACATACTGTGTTTTTATTAAGTCTGGGAATTGTAATAACTTATTAATAAGAGTAAAAATATGAATATGTAATATTGTGCAAAATTCTGAAAAATGCTCCTCTCTAGATTTCTTTTTTTTTTTTTTTTCCTAACTATGGAGTTTATGGTCACTGAATGGCTTTCCTGAGGTAAATGTAACATTTTGTGACATATTTGTTTGCAAGCTGTTTTATTGTAGTCTTTCTGCGGTTGAAACTCTGATTAAGTGATCACAATTTACTGAAATGAATCCAGCTCTAATGTACTGTATCTTTCAACATATTTTTTCATGTTTATTTCGTTCTGTAATAGCAGAAAAGAGGAAGAGATAATAGGTTCCCGTGCCGCTTGACCTGAGGCGCTACAGCGCATTAAAGAGCAGCAAAACCACATGTATCGTTTGAATCCCGTAGTAAAATTGACAGAATTTAAAAGTTAAGATTTTGTTTTATATCAAAAGTAACCTGATCTGTCTTATCTGTCGGCACGCTGTCTGTGTCCTCTATGCTCTTCTATGTATCTTTCACTGCGTGAGAAAATGGACGTGTGGCGATCAGTGAGTCTGAATAAGAGTTGGTGGCCGTGCATGACAGAATTTTTTGTAGTTATGCTAAACGTTATGTTTTATGCTATGTTAAACTCCCACATTTTACGGGTTCGACTTTGTTTGCACTATGCACTCCGAAGCACCGTGTCTTCTTCTATTGGATTGGATCCGGGAAGGCTGCATTACAGTATTGCGCTACAGCGTCCCACTGGTCAGACCGCGTTATTGCAGGCCCTTCAAATAGATCATATAAGATCAAAAGACTATTCGACAACAAAAATCGTTTCAGCCCTATGCCTAATATCGATCTAGTTTACTGCAGCGTGCAACAAGTGTCTCATAGCAGCCGCCGAGTGAACGCACAGAGTAGCATTATAACAGCTTTCGACACACAAATGTATCTAATATGATAAACAGCACTGCGTTACCCAACATACGCTTGACCGGAAGAAGCGGAAGTGGTTGTCTGCAGCATAATAAAAGCTCTCGAGCCGTGTGTCGCGCCCGTCTCTTATTAGCAATCGCTCCAGCGGCCTCGTTCGGCTCCAGCGGCTTTAAGCCACACCCTGCTTCATACTACAGTAATGTTAATAACACTTTAATACATTAGCTCATCCATGAATATGATTTCTGCAAGTCATGTCGGATTCTTTTCCACCAGCTATAGACGTGAAGATGACAACTCCCATGATTCCACGCAATCAAGGAGTCATCAAGCTATACATTTGTTTTCAATAGCGACCCCTAGTGGCTAAAAATTACATATTGTGCCTTTAAGTTTCAATGAATGCATTTTGCAATTTGTCAAGTGAAGTGCACTTAAACAGATATCCTCTGCTTAGTGAGTAGGGAGCAGTGAACTTAGCTTTACTATATGACACCAACAACCAACCAACCCACCCCCCGGTGCACAGGATCGAGTGGCAGTAAGGCATAGAGTGTCACTACTGTGGTAACACTTCATTTAATTTTTCATTTTCTGCATGCTGCTTTATAAGACAAACTCTGGCAGACTGTTTTGTGTAGATTAATACTGTTAATATTTGTCAGTCAAGTAAATGCTTTAAATAACAAAGAGGGTGATGAGGTTTTGAAGTGGATGGGGTGCAAAAGAGAGACAAAAACAGTAAGAAAGAATACAAAAGAAGCAATGGATTTGAAGTATATTAAATTGGCAAATTCTGAGACACTATATGGAGAATATAGATTCAGTTTTATCTAATTAAATATACTGGATTTATGGTTAACATGTCATTAATTTGCTTACATTTGATCAGTGACTAAATCCTAAAAAAAAATCTAAATTAGGTTTTGAATCCCAGATTCAATGCGGTCTCAGACTTTTAGATCCCATTGTATTTCTGGACTTGTTAAAATGCTTTATTAACTTTTTTTTTTTTTTTTGGTCATGATTTTCCCAAGTGTCAAAACATCATAAGATATATAACAAAACTTTAGTCCTCTATGGAGTAAAACAACGCAAGGTACAAATATTCAACTGGTCCAGTCTGTACTGTATTTGAAGCAGATGAAGGCACACATGCCACTGCTAAAGGATTTGAAGCATCAGCTTTGTAGGCATTGTCTCACTCCAAGATATGTGTCCATTGTGAGCTGAAAGTGAGCTAATCAAAGTGAGCCGGCAGCGATAAGCTGCAGATGAACGGTGCTTTGCTCAATTGAGCTTTTGATGTTGCAGACACAATGCAACATGTGAAAAGAGCAAGTGTCCTAAGAAGCTTTTTTTGTCTGGCTCCACACCTATAATGAGGTCACACAGCAGCCTGCGGTAAAGCTGTCTAGTGTATTCATTCCCACGTTAAAAGATGCCACTAATACACAAACTTAGAAAAAGGGGAAATTTAAGTCTGTACAGTGAAAATCTTACCTGCTAAATTGCATAACTAAAGAGAGGCCAGAATGAGCATTTTGCACTATGGTCTTTTTAGACATGATTTAGGTTCAGAGACGGTTCAAGCGTGTGTGTGCGTGTGTTTGTGTTTTAATCAAGGGTGGTAAAAGCTTAATTGCACCGCTCTTCAGGTAGCAATGCAGAGGCCAGGTGCACGTCACATGGGTCACCACAAGCCCACTATCCAGAGAAGCTCTTAAGGAGTTGAACCAGTGAACTACTCATATTAACCTGCACCCCTTAACTACAGAAGTGCAGAATTTAGATATAACGGCATTAAAAAAAACGTTGAAGATGTTTGTCTTTGTCATAATAATCGCTCCTCTTTATGGCTGACATCATCAAGTCCTCTTATTTTTGTAACACATTTTTTATTCCTGATGCATTTTTATTTTTTTATGTATATAATGCAAACCTTCATTTTTACTGATTATATTAGCAAATGATAATACACTGTAAAAATGTTTGTAAATGCTACAGTAAAAACCTGTTAATTGGTTCACGGCAAGCTCCCTTACTATATACAGTGAAAAACTGTAATAGATTTAAGAGGACATTTTAAGGGGCCATTTACACAACACCGTTTTCAACTAAAAACGGTAAACTTGTGCGTTTTGGCGGTTCATTTACACAACAACAGCATGTTGGGGGCCTGAAAGCGCAATTAAACTTTTGAAAACGGGCTTCAAAGTGCAAGTTTTTAAAAAAACGATACCGTTATTGTCACTGTATATACAAAAAAAAAAACGTTTTTTAATTATTTACATGCGTGCAGTTTCTTCCAGCATCTCAGAGTAGTTCTGCTCATAGTAAATGCTGCTCCACATAAACTAAGTTTCTGCATGTGCTGTTTGTTCAGGTTTCCAATTTCGTCCATTTGGGAAACTTTGTTTCTCTGAAGTGTTATCCTTTACATGCCTGGAGCTCGTCTCAGCAGCTCAGTTAAAGGCATAATATGTGAGATTTTTGGATTAAAATACCAAAAAAACACTAGAACAATGTTATATATTTTGTTGACTTGTGTACTTAAATTATCCCAATGTTTCCAAGAATGTTTAAATACAGAGAAATAAGCAATTTTAACCAAGACACAGACCTGTGCATCGCCTATCAATGACATAATTCCTGCATTCCCCCCGATTTCTTGTTTTATTTTGTAGAAACCGTGGAAACACAAAAGATGCTTTAATATGTGATGTGTTTTATTAGACAGGTGAGCAACTGTTTGGATACATTCATCGACAGAAATCTAATCACGTTATATAGCTCAACACAGTAAGTTTTATTGTTTAAATCTCTTTTCTTAAATTACCACGAGTACCATGTTTTACCATGCCTAATATCGATCTAGTTTACTGCAATGTGCAACAAGTGTCTCATAGCAGCCACTGAGCAACGCAGAGTAGCATTATAACAACTTTCAACACACAAATCCATCTAATATGATAAACAGCACCGCGTTACCCCACATACACATGACTGGAAAAAGCGAAAGCGGTCATGTGCGGCATAATAAAAGCTCCACTGCTCTCGAGCCGTGTGTCGCACTTATCTCTCATTAGCAATCGCTCCAGCAGCCTCGTTCAGCTCTAACGGTTTTCATCCACACACTTTGTTTTGAATAAGCAACTTCTAGTGGCGAAAATTACATATTGTGCCTTTAACAAACTCCATCTCTGCATATCTTTGGGTTGCTTATAACGTTCATCTGGGTACGCAGCGTACGCCATTTCAACAGATTTGAACGTAAATGAAATCATTTCATCTAAATTTGCGAACTGTTCATTGCGATTTTAAAATAAAAGTTTAAACCCTCGCTCTGAGTTTACATGTTTTGATGTCCACATGTTTCTGCTCAAGAAATTACACTGGCTGTAGCATTTCTATAGTTAAAAGTGGCCAAATATTAAAGATTGAGTGGAATTAAATTTGAATTAAATGTTGTTTAGCCAAACAAGGATTTGATTCAAGTCAAGTCACGCTTTTTACAATGTAGATTGTGTCAAAGCAGCTTTACATTGATAACTGGTACATTATTTTGGCTGCACAGCAGCTCTTAAAGAATAGTGTCAATGCAGGCAGATCAAAACACTGTTGAATATCGAATGTCAATTGTCAAGTGTCCCCAACTAAGCAAGCCAAAGGCGACAACGGCAAGGAACCCAATTTGATCGTGCTGTAAAGTGTAACAACAATCACCAGGACATTGGTACCCTCTGCAGGCATTTGTTACAATACGAAATGTACATAAGTTGATTTTGTTTATATTATGTATATTACATTATGTATTTAAAAAGTGTTGTTTAATAACATCATATGATTACTTGCTTTTGATACTTTATCTTAACCATTTATTATTGCCTCATTGTTATTATAGCCTACTTATGTATTTTAAGTCATTTTACTCGTTATTATTCAGTTTATTACAAAATGAGATTGACTGATTAATTGTCAAAATAATTAACTGATTACTCGATTAACAAAATAATCATTAGTGACAGCCCTAGTGTCTTTACAAAGTGACATTGCCAACTACAGGCCTGGCAGCAGAATACAGGGCTTTTAGTCGTTTTCGCAGATCCGTGTGAACAGGGATCGATTTGACAACGCTGTCATCTGTAAGTGAAAAACAGAAGAAAACTTTTCAGTTTTTAGTACATTGTTGTCATGTAAACATACCCTAAGTAATTTTACAGCAAAATACTTTTAAATGTACAGACTTTATATTATAATTTACCATAATGATATTTGGGTTTTATGTTACATCTTAATGTTTATTACATTATTTTAGTGTCATTTGTGTTATGACGATGGTATTTGTGTGAATACATTAGTATTTACCTCAGCGTGTGGAAAAGCTACTGGTGATACTCATGTGTCTCAGCTGCCTGTATTATTATAGTGCTTATATACCAGTACAAAACCAAGTCTTGTGAAACCTAAAATCTAAAAAGTTTGGACAACCACAGCAGTTTTTTTTTTTTTTTTTTTTTTTTACAGTTTAGCTCCTCAAGATAAGAAATGCACAATTTCTTTTACATAGATCTGTCACAGCAATACAAATGATTAGGTAGAGTTTTTGTCCAGGTGACTTAACTGTACTATGATGCAGAGCATGTGACATGGTCTTTGACAATGTGACCGCCGTTTTATCTCCTTTATTCAACTGCAGAGGAAAGAGAGGGGGATGGGAGAGGAGAGGCGGCCGACTGGTGACAGGTGTATCTGAGCGGAGGTGTGGAAAGCTGGAAGCTTTTGCCCTCTCTCAGATGCATGTACGGGAAACAGACAGAGGCCATTAGAGTACATTCATTGCCATCATAATACTGAGACAAAGAGTGTGTGATGCGGTCATGGAGGAGGAGGCCAGGGCTGGATGGGACTACAAGGACAACCTCTGAAACCTCTGAAATGCTCAGTCAGCTTGTAAGTTCTATCGTAATTTTGCCCAGTTTACCTTGGATTGATATACATTTGTAAAAGTAAAGGATCTTTATTGGCAAGTATAGTTCCATGAAAAAAAAAAATCCATGGAACTTTTCCATTGCACAAAAGGAAAAAAAATAAGTTCTTTTATGGCATTGCTGCAAAAAATCTTATTTGGAACCTTTAGTGTATAGTTTTGAATTCCACGTCTGCTTCGTTTTTAGTCATTCAGTAAATTAGAACAACAGAAAATACTCATGAACAGATTCATTGCTGATGAATCCTAATTAAAAATGCACGGAAAATAAATACAAATTGTAATATGCGTTTCGGTTGAGTTCCATGAAAAAATAATAGCTGTAAAAAAAAGTGTGTCGGAGCATGTTGCTCCTTTAGCTGGGCATCTGAGCAGAGCGGATTGTTTGGGGTGAATGGCTGTGTAGGAGTGTATGCATTTATGTTTTTGAATGAGTGTGACTGGATGCGTGACTGACTGTTTGTGAGCGAGTGCGTGTGTTTGAGCGAGGGAGAGACAGACAGCTGCTGGCTGACAGGCGGCTGCTACAGGTAGCAGCTGGGCCGACTCACCTGTCAAGCAGATCCAATCCCGTCCATCAGCGCCGACCAGGAGGAAAAGCCTTGTGTTCATTCAGCGGGGATCAGAGAAAGAAACAGAAACAAAGGTAGAAGGCAGTTTCCATGAACGACAGTGGAAGAGAAGAAAAACACATAGATTGTTATCCATTTTATCGACCGCCACTCACGCTCTCCTGTTAAAACATTTAACAGAAACAGAAAGATTCCAAATAATGTACTGCAAAATATTAATTTAATATGTACCGCAACTGAATGTGGCTTAATTTGAATTTTGTACGGTTATTCACATGAGCTTATTATATTATATTACACTTCATTTTAAGGTGTCTTGGTATTGTGTACTTATACAAATACGTATATTTCACAAATAATTACAAAGAAACAACAAGTAACATTGAATTAAATGTGAAAAATATAGGGTTATTCAGTATAGAGTATACACTATATACACAGTATAAGGTTAGGTTTAGTTGCGGGTAAATACTACTATAATTTTACCTCAGTTTAAATATTAAATTATATTATATTATATTATATTATATTATATTATATTATATTATATTATCCATATATCCATTCTCCAAACAGCTAGTCCTTTATAGGGTTGTAATATAATATAATATAATATAATATAATATAATATAATATAATTAATATACACTTTATATTATAAGGTTGTTCACGAACAATATTCTATTCTATTCTATTCTATATCCATCCATTTTTTTCAAACAGTTTTTCCTCTGCATGGGATATTATATTATATTATCCATCTATCTATTTTCCAAACAGCTAGTCCTTTATAGGGTTGTAATATAATATAATATAATATAATATAATATAATATAATATAATATAATATAATATAATATAATATAATATACACTTTATATTATAAGGTTGTTCACAAGCAATATTCTATTCTATTCTATTCTATTCTATTCTATTCTATTCTATTCTATTCTATTCTATTCTATTCTATTCTATTCTATATCCATCCATTTTTTAAACAGTTTTTCCTCTGCATGGGATATTATTATATTATATTATATTATATTATATTATATTATATTATATTATATTATATTATATTATATTATATTATCCATCTATCCATTCTCCAAACAGCTAGGCCTTTATAGGGTTGTAATATAATATAATATAATATAATATAATATAAATATAATATAATATAATATAATATAATATAATATAATATAATATAATATAATATAATATAATATAATATAATATAATATAATATACACTTTATATTATAAGGTTGTTCACAAGCAATATTCTATTCTATTCTATTCTATTCTATTCTATTCTATTCTATTCTATTCTATTCTATTCTATTCTACATCCATCCATCAACAGTTTTTCCTCTGCATGGGATATTATTATATTATATTATATTATATTATATTATATTATATTATATTATATTATATTATATTATATTTATTATATTATGTGTCAGTGCAGGAAACAATGGCCAAAAAAAAAAAAAAAAAAATTCAGCTGCTTTTTATTTCTCCCCTTCTGAAGGGATTTGTCTGTCTCGATAGAGCAAATTGAAGAATACTGCAAGCGGATTATGTGTAAGCAGAGCTGTGCTCATGTGTGCGGGTCTGATGCAGTCTGCCTGATCGGCCGGGGGTCGGGATAGGGCTGATAAAGAGATGACACTGTGGATAAGATAACACAGCCATATAGGAGACATTCAGATAGGGGGCAGGAGGAGTGCGATGCAGAATTGGCATCAGATAAAGCGAGAAGGGCCCCTAGAGGGCAGAGAACAATAGGGGGAGGCGGAGAGGCAACGAGCTGACTAAAGAATCGTTTCCGGAAACATGCATGGAGAGCAGGCTTGAAAGAGTGGGCTGGTCCGGCAAGATGAGCCTCAGAGATCCCTTCCATTAACCTCATTGAGTGCACGCACACTACAAATTCATTAACACACAAAGTGAGACGGCTGTGCCTGATAATGCCAACATACCGGAGCAGTGGATGTGTCATTGTGGCTTAGCAGTGCTTTTAAAATAAAAACAAATAAGTAGGAAATTACAGTGATCAGATGAAATGGTGCTGAATAATTACAGTATCAATGTCCCTGCAATTATTACCTTAAAGAGCTAATTTGTTGGTATAAACTGATTGGTTCATAATATTTTTAACTTGAATAAAACCAGTTATTTTAGATGTTACCATTTTTCCCCCAGTGTGGTACTCCAACATGCATGCCAAAAAAACATTGTCTTTTTGAGTATTTAACTTCTTTACCAATGAAGAGGGATTTAAGGTCCAGATTTAAGAGCAGAAGTGACCAGAGAGGACAATAATTGCTTTATTTATGGATGCAAACACACAACAGAACAGGCTCTGAATCTAAGATGAACTCATTTTACTGCCACGACATTGACAGTGTGACAAAGCGGCCAAACGCCCCGACACAACGGGAGAAACAAAGAGAAAACTAACTTTCACGTGCATGAAAAGGAGAGGGTATCAAGCCAAGCCCTTTTTAATGGCGGCAACATTGACAGGAGGCAGGCCGTATTTAACGGTGCACATCGGCCCATTCAGCGGAGCACAGAACAGCCTTTCACAAGCCTTTGTCAGTAACCTGTGGTGACCTGCATTCACAGCCACGTCAGGGTCCCCTGCACAAAAGGTGCCGGCGGATGGGGGTGTGCGGCTGACCGCTGCTCATGACCCCACAAACGCCACCCGGGACTGAGCAGGGGACGATAAAAAAATGGACTGCGAGTTTAAAATAAGACACATAGACAAACAAACGAACGAAGAGCTAGGTACACACATACAAAGAATGTACAAATAACATGGAAACAAAAGGGCTCTTGTAATGCTGACCAGGATCTTGATGAAAAATTCAAACAATATTATATGGAGAATGTCAACAGCTGCCACACTTCTGCTGAGGGCCTTACAAACAGACGGAGCAACTGCACACACATTAGGCCGGCCCATCTCAGGCTCTCAGCGTAATGATGATGATGGCTCTGGGCTTGCTTTTAAAAACACGGCAAACAGCAGAAAAGGAGGGTGAGGAGTCTGGACCTGTCCTGGATGTCTGCCACACACTCGTATGCGGAGGTTACGGGTCACCGGTGTAACCTGCGATCCCCTGACCGCTCAGCAGAGTGGCTGTTTCTCAAAGAGCCAGATTAAGGTATCGCCATTCTCGCATTCCACCTGTCCTGCTCCTGAACATCAGGCTTTAATTCCTCCTGACAGAACAGCTTAAGCACCCAATGATTCGACTGCATCCTTCAATCACGTTTCAGAACCTACACAAACACGCTCGCTGTGTTTCTGAATCTCTGCCCTCACTGATTTGTGAATGAGTAACAAATCAAAGACATCTGAAGAGATTTTTTCATCTGGTTTAAGCATGACTCATTCAATTTTCTCACTGCCAGTGTATAGAAACGCCACATTACAGGAAGAGTGAGATGATAATGGACATTTGTTCCTCAGCAAGAATTTTTTACATTTCTAAAAAAAAAAGGTTAGTTTGGAAATTTAACAAGATTCTGATTTTCCCAAATCAGGCCAAAAGTATAGTGTGTTCAAGTCAAGTCAAGTCAATTCACCTTTATTTATATAGCACTTTATACAATCCAGATGGTTTCAAAGCAGCTTTACAGTGATAAACAGGAAAATAATGATTCAATGATGCAAACAGAAAAGATAATTGTAGACAGTCATTATTCAGTTGAAATCAGTTAAGTGTTGATTCATTTTGGTTCAATAACTGTGTAAAGTACATCAATTATGAAATGAGTTCAATTCATCTATACAGCAGCTCTGCAGAAAACAGCTCAATTTTCATCCAATAGTGTCAGTGCAGTCAAATCAATAATATCACTGAATATTAAGTATTATAATGATTTGTGTTTTTGTGATTTGAGATTTAATTTGTATTTTACTTACATGTAAATCATTATGTTGGTTTGTTTTGATAAAACCGTTTTTGCTTTTTAATTATAATAAACCCCTCATATGTATTTCGATATGTTTATATATTTTTGTTTCTCCAGTATATGCACTGAATATTATCTACTACTTCAATTATAATTATTGCCTGTTTTCCGGCATATTGTACACTCTAAAAAATGCTGGGTTAAAACAACCCAAGCTGAAAATGGACAAACCCAGCAGATGGGTTAAATGTTTGCAGTTGTTTAAAAATGACTATATGGCTGGCTTAAAATGAATCCAAAATATGTTGGAAATTAAAATCAGACACATAATTACTAGAGGCAACAATAATAATCAAAAGCTGAAGATTTATTAATAAGCAATTTAATAAATGTTTATTGTTTAATTATTATTTATTAAACTTATCAATAAATGTTCATTTAAACATATTATTAAATGTTCCAACATACTTTGGGTTCATTTTAAGCAAGCAATACAGTATTTTTTAAACAATAGTTGAGTTAAATAAAACTGGCCAGCAGGTTCGGCAAACATTTAACCCAACCGCTGGGTTAAAACAATTCAATCACTGGGGTTTGTTCATTTTCAACCTAACTTGGGTTGTTTTTAACCCTGCATTTTTGTACGTGTGTACATGCATGGTGTTGTATCAGAATAAAAAAAAAAAAAAAACATTAATAACTTGGCTTTGTTTTTCTTTTGAATCCATATAATAGAAAGCTATGACTAGTATTTAACAGCTATGATTATAGTATCTAGCTATCTAATATTTTTTTTAGTTGTCTTTTAAAATTATTATCTCAATGTAAATGTGTTTATGGTAATTTTCTTTTTTCCTTTTTGACCCTAAACATTACCCTAAAACACTTATTTCATATGCTTATAATTTGAAGAGACTAATTTTAGAATATAGAATACAGCTTAATATATATTTAATATTGTTGCATAAAATAAAATAAATCGGAGAGTGAGATTTGATATTTGACAGAGTTGATATACTGATGTGGGTGATAAGTGAAAAATATTGATACTCATTTTATAAAACACATTAGACAGTCAATACTATCTATGTGCGTGCTAGATTCTTGTTTTAATTCTATGTAAAATGTCATTTCTTCTTGCACACATGTATGACTGGGTCAAAGCTGTTCATCAGTTGCACAGTACATAAAATGGACCTTAACGGGATCCTCATTTGTCCGGTCCGGTATGAGGAGCTCAGAACTTCGGCTGTGCTGAAGCACGCAGCCGGAGAAAATCGACAAACTTGCACACCTAATTGTTATTGCGGCAGTGTTTGGCCTGGAGCCAGTCGATAGGAATCAGGGATCAGCTCCTGGGCTGTTGCTCCCACTTCCAGTGTCTTAGTTGTAATGCATCCCTCTACTAACAGGGATCAAGGTATTAGGGATTCAGGTTATTTGTATTGATTTTATGTGCTGTCATGCCGCGTTTCAGCCAACTCATATTTGTGGAAATTGCAAATTTCACCTCTGAAATGTCACCTGCGTTTAATCTCGCGCAGTGTGGTCAATACAGAAATGTGGTGTTGATCGGACCAGCATTATTGCACAGGGGCTGGGAGCTTCCTTTGTTGCCATGGCATCGACCCAGCGGTAAAAGATGGGAGTGGCCCGAAGACCCGAACGTGAAAAGAACACAAGACCATCTGGATGATACAGAAGATTAAGATTACATCATGACCATGATTCTACAGAAGAATCATTCATTGCTGTACATTTGTGCTATTTTCAGCAACAAGATTCTTGTTTAAAGTAAGAACTAAATTATTTTATGCTTATTAATGCCCAGTTTCACAGACGAGGCTTAAGCCTGGTTTCAGAATAAAATGCGTGTTTGAGCTGTTTTAACTGAAAGCAACTTGCACTAACATATTTTAAAATATGCCATTGCCATTGTTTTGTCTCAAGACACAATGTTTTTTTCTTAGGCGCGTTTATAAAAGCTACTTAAATGCATTAATTGAACTGAGGCCTAATCCTGGCCTAATCTAAGCCCTGTCTGTGAAACCAATACAGTAATATTTTTGTGTAAAGAATATCAGCATAGAAACACTGCTAGTCAAAAGTTTGGAATAATAAAGTCTCTTCTGCTCACCAAGGCTTGATTTATTGGATCAAACACTCACATATTGGGATATTTTTCCACCCAAGTTCTGGGTTGAGCCTTTTGGACATTTTTGGGGGGTTATTTTTCCAGTATTTGGGTAGTTTTTGTCTTACCCAGCTCCTGGATTAGACGTAACAACCCAATGTTTAGGTAGTGTTTGTTTTTACGCAAATCCTGGGTCAGACGTAATAACCCAGTGTTTGGGTAGTTTTTGTGTTACCCAGATCCCGAAACAGATGCAATAACCCAGTGTTTGGGTAGTTTTTGTGTTACCCAGATCATGGGTCAGACGTAACAACCCAGTGTTTGGGCAGTTTTAGTTTTAGCCAAATCCTGGGTCAGACATAATAACCCAGTGTATGGGTAGTTTTTGTGTTACCCAGATCCCGAAACAGATGTAATAACCCAGTGTTTGGGCAGTTTTTGTGTTACTCAGATCCTGGGTCAGACGTAACAACCCAGTGTTTGGGCAGTTTTAGTTTTAGCCAAATCCTGGGTCAGACATAATAACCCAGTGTATGGGTAGTTTTTGTGTTACCCAGATCCTGAAACAGATGTAATAACCCAGTGTATGGGTAGTTTTTGTGTTACCCAGATCCTGGGTCAGACGTAACAACCCAATGTTTGGGTAGTTTTTGTTTTACTCAGATCCTGGGTCAGACGTAACAACCCAGTGTTTGGGCAGTTTTAGTTTTAGCCAAATCCTGGGTCAGACATAATAACCCAGTGTATGGGTAGTTTTTGTGTTACCCAGATCCCGAAACAGATGTAATAACCCAGTGTTTGGGCAGTTTTTGTGTTACCCAGACCCTGGGTCAGAGATAACAACCCAGTGTTTGGGTAGTTTTTGTTTTACGCAAAATCCTGGGTCAGATGTAACAACCTAGTGTTTGGGTAGTTTTTGTTTTAGCCAAATCCTGGGTCAAACGTAATAACCCAGTGTTTGGGTAGTTTTTGTGTTACCCAGGTCCTGGGTCAGACGTAACAACCCAATGTTTGGGTAGTTTTTGTTTTACCCAGATCCTGGGTCAGATGTAACAACCCAATGTTTGGGTAGTTTTTGTTTTACTCAGATCCTGGGTCAGATGTAACAACCCAATGTTTGGGTAGTTTTTGTTTTACTCAGATCCTGGGTCAGACGTAACAACCCAATGTTTGGGTAGTTTTTGTTTTACTCAGATCCTGGGTCAGATGTAACAACCCAATGTTTGGGTAGTTTTTGTTTTACTCAGATCCTGGGTCAGATGTAACAACCCAATGTTTGGGTAGTTTTTGTTTTACTCAGATCCTGGGTCAGATGTAACAACCCAATGTTTGGGTAGTTTTTGTTTTAGCCAAATCCTGGGTCAAACGTAATAACCCAGTGTTTGGGTAGTTTTTGTGTTACCCAGATCCTGGGTCAGACGTAACAACCCAATGTTTGGGTAGTTTTTGTGTTACTCAGATCCTGGGTCAGAGATAACAACCCAGTGTTTGGGTAGTTTTTGTTTTACCCAAATCCTGGGTCAGACGTAACAACCCAGTGTTTGGGTAGTTTTTTGTTTTACCCAGATCCTAAGACAGACGTAACAACCCAATGTTTGGGTAGTTTTTATGTTACCCAGGTCCTGGGTCAGATGTAATAACCCAGTGTTTGGGTAGTTTTTGGGTAGTTTTCAGGTTTATGTAGGTTTTATTTTATCTAAAAATTTGTTATTGTTCTGTTTATCATTTAATTTCATATTTATTCAAAGCAACATGCAGGGGAGCAATGTGAGTCACCTAAAGGAGCGTCGCAACGATCTTTTCGTGTGATGCAAACGCCTGGTTTCTTGCATAAAATGTTATGATTTTATTCAAAAAGATACAGAATATAAATACTTGGGATGTTAAAATGTGTTCTCAGAATTGTGCACTGATTATTTATGGACAGGTTATGGAGTCAGTCACAGCATTTTTTGGTGATGGTCTGAAGTTAGCAGTTCCACCACCAAACGTGGGTGTTTTTAACCCAGTGTTTTTGAAAGTGAAAATACAGTAACACTGTGAAATAATATTACAATTTAAAATAACTGTTTTCTATTTAAATATATTGTAAAATGTCATTTATTTATGCGATCAAAGCTGAATTTTCGGCATCATTACTCCAGTCTTCAGTGTCACATGATCCTTTATAAATCATTCTAATATGCTGATTCGCTGCTCAGTTATTATCAATTATTATTGGTGCTCAGTTATTAATAATTGTTATTATTACGGTCAGTGTTGAAAACAGTTGTTATACATTTGTTCTTTGATGAATAAAAAGTTGAACATAACAGCATTTACACTTGATCAGTGCATCCTTGCTGAATAAAATTATTAATTTCCTAAAAAAAAAAAAAAAAAAAAAAAATCTTACCTCAAACTTTTGAATGGTAGTGTATCACAGTTTCCACATAAAATGTTGAGCAGCAAATCAGCATATTAGAATGATTTCTGAAGGATCATGTGACACTGAAGACTGGAGTAATGATGCTGAAAAAATAAATATTTCTGATCAAATAAATCAAGCCTTGGTGAGCATAAGATACTTCTTCCAAAAACATTAAACATTTGAACAGTAGTAGTGTAGTAAAAAAAAAAAAAAAAATGCATTCATTAATCACAAAACCAGATATTCACACAGCATGAAATAGTAGTTTACAAAAGAAATTCTACCACTAGAATATACAATATCTCATATTTCCATGCTGCAGTCCATGAAAAAAAAAGAAAGGCAGCTATAACTTGCCAATGAGGCATCACCTGCTCATGGTCATTTTCTGCGAGGTTTACCTCTAATAGTTCTAATAGCTTTACCTGCGGGTAAAGGTTTATCAAAACAAAGCCGGAGCCATGTAAATATACAACGACATGCAGTGGCACAGTTTGTTGGCTCACACGCCGTAGGCGATGTTTTCTTTCATTCCAAATTTGCTCTGAACACTAATCGTGTCCCAATAAAGCCCATGGCAAATATGGGCAAGAATGACACCCACATGTGGAAGTTTACATAGCTTGGTCAAATGTACATATAGGGCATGGAGTGGAGGGGTCTGCATTGGCCATTTTTGAAGGGTGGAGGGGGGTTGCACTCTGGGATTGTGGGTATTGACAACCGGGTTGGATGTAAAGGTTAGATGGACACTAGCTGGCTCGCACAATCATGTTTAAAATAAGAAGTACAGATTTAAAAGTACATATGCAGACCATAATGGACAAAGGGTTTGAAAAACACATCATACAACTAGCAAATCAGTTTGTACTTCCCTTTTTTTTTTTTTTTTTTGCCATTTAATGTCTTTCTATACCCTTATTTTTAAACATATGTTTGCTTTTTAAGTAAGCGGGAACAAGCCGTTCCTTCTGTCCTTTCACAAATTGCTTGCCGAGGCAAAGAAAAGACTGAGCAATGAGTAGGCCAGATCATCCTCTAACTGATGAGTCTGATGCTAATCTATGGATCAATTAGGAAAAGCCACATGGGGTCAAACTCCAGATATTGCAGTCCCTATTAGTTCTTCTACCTGCCATTATTACAGAGTCACATGTTCAAACAAAGAGCAGGAGCTCGGCATGTAGGCAGCATTAGCCAAGGTAAACAGACCGGCAATGAGGCTTGAACAAAATATTGATCTGACACAAATCTGCCAACGGGCTTCAATTCTGTGATTAGGGTTATTGTGTGTGTTCAAAATAGACCCTTTCAGATTATTTATCAAGCATTTTTGGAAAATTCTCCTAAAAAGAAACTGCCATATATATTAAGCACAAGAGTGCAAATTATTTTTATGTTATCAGCATTAGATATTTCAGTTGACAATTGTTATAGACTGGAACATTAAGAACATTAAACCCAACCATTGGGTTAAAACTAACAAATCACTGGGTTTTTCCATTTTCAACCCAACTTGGGTAGTTTTCAACCCAGCATTTTTAGAGTGTACTACTGCAACATTACCAAAAGCAGAGGTTACCTGAAATTATTACCTTAAGAGCTATTTCTAACTCATTATGTTTGTATTAATTGATATATAGGTTGGTTCAGAGATGTTGAATAATATTTTTTGACTTGAATACCACACTCACACAAAAAAATGCTGGGTTAAAAACAACCCAAGTTGGGTTGAAAATGGACAAACCTAGCGATTGGGTTGTTTCATCGCAGTGGTTGGGTTAAATGTTTGCCGAACCTGCTGGCCAGTTTTATTTAAGTCAACTATTGTTTAAAAATGACTGTATTGCTTGCTTAAAATGAACCCAAAGTATGTTGGAAATTAACATTAATTAATATGTTTAATGAATATAAGTTATACAACACACATTTATTGAATGGCTTATTATTATTGTTGCCTCTAGTAATTATGTGTCTGATTTTTAATTTCTATTTCCTATTTTGGGTTCATTTTAAGCCAGCCATAGAGTATTTTTTTTTGCACACTGGACAAACTGGGTTAAAACCACCCAATCGCTGGGATTGTATATTTTTCACCCAACTTTTTTATAGTTCAGTTATTTTAGTTGTTACCATTTTTAAGTTACCATTTCTTTTTCTTTCTTTTTTTTCTTTCCAGTCATCTTCAGGCATGTGAACAGTGAACAGGCATTTGCTGAAGGATGAGAAACACATTCATATTTGCTCTGGCAATTCATGTGCTAATTTTCATAGCTATGCATTCATTTAAAATTATTCTGTGTCTAGTTATGAAAATGAGCTCTTTGGGAAAGTGCATGTGCAAATAAAGAAGCTTTTGCACAATTGCTGCCACATAATAACACAAAAATAACTGAATAAAGAAGCACCATGGAATGTAATAAGGATGAAATCTGACATTCCAGTGTCATTTGTGTTGCAGATACACCACAGAGATGAATGTGACCTGGGGTGTTTGGTTTGGGTTGTGCACTCCAAAGCTGGCCACAGTGTTGAGCCTCATGCTACCTTTCAAAATCCATGTGCACACATTAGTTATGAATAATTTCAGATTTGTCCTCTGTAGATTAGATTAAGACAACCACGGGGGGTACGAATGCACGTGAAAAGTAGCAAAGCAATCCTACATTCCGTGATCCAAAAACCATTGAGCAACACCAAAAGTAACTGCAAGGGGCCGTATTATTGGAGATCAGTAATGCTTTCAAATTGTTGAAGATTCCCCATTCAGTCCTTCTGCATGCTCACTAGGGTTACAAAATGTCTTCAGACCAGTGACAATGAGGAAAAGAAGGCCTCAAAAGAAAAATATGCTATTGATGGGTTGCCAAATGGTAAAGCCCACTGATTGTCATTGCCATTTCTTTTATTTCACTTAGAGACTTGGCATTATTATAACCAAATTAGCAACTGTGACCTGAGCAAACATGCTGGGATTTGGACTTGTCACAATGCCCACACAGAGGGGTGCTGGTCCGAAGGGGACATCCCGCACAGCAGGGTTCCCTCTCTCTGAGATGATCTTATGTGCCCTCCTGCTGATTGCACCAGTCCAACATGATAAAGTAGCTGGCTCGCATACAAAAGAACCACAAGGAGAATCCCTTGCTACCTTGCTCAAGCCATTCCTCACAGCATGAGGACACAAAAAGCATACACTATCAACACAATCACTTGATTATTTGAGTGTATTGAATGCTAATTGACATCGGAGATCAGGACAGAATCCCATTAGTTATCTTCTAGAGAGTGTCAACACTTCCAAAAAAAGAGTGTCAGGATACTTGATAATGAACATTTCTTTTGTATTCTATTTGGTCTTATGTACTCATCTGAATTGCTATTACACTGGGGGAAAAAACTGGGTAACACTATTTTATAGTTTCATTACCCTTCAAATTGCGCAAATTGAAAATTGCGGCCAAAATGGAAACACGTCAATTTTCGCAAAAACTCCCATATATCGCAAAAAAGTTTTGGTGGTTTTTCAGGCAATTCGAAAACGGAATAGTTCGCAAAACTGCAATGGAAACAGTTTTTTTTTTTTTCTTCTCGCATTTACAGGTCACCTGGCGTACGTAAAAGTTGATCATTCTTTAAAGATGGCACGGTATGTTTGGATAGAAGATGAGACAGAGTTCTTTATTAAACTCATAAAAGAATACTGGATTCTAAACAACAAAGAAATGCCACAATTTATCAAGCAGATAGGAGGGAGAAACGCCCAGAAACACCTCATACAGGGTGCTTCCAAGAATAAGGGGCTTTCCTTGCCATTAATGCTTGGACAACACGCCTATGTCTCCTTTGATTAAAAATAATGGCTAGTGCAGTGGCTGCAATATACTTAAACCTACTAACATCTGTTGACATGATTTTTGGAATGACTAATCCAGAGAGGAAAAAATTATGTTTTAGTTGCATAACATCAGTTAATGGAAACCTCATCATTTCGCAATAGCTTTTTATATCGACATCTGGAAAATATTACAAAAGTTTTGTGCAAATCCATAATGGAAGCCCAGCTATTGTTACATATGTTACATGCAGTTACTATAGTAATAACTATAAATTATGCATGATTACATGCAACTAATCCTATACCAAACCCTAATCCTTACCCCATAGTAAGTACATGTAGTTACTTTATAGTACTCAGTACTTAAATGTACAATTACACTGTAACAAAGACACCTTAAAATAAAGTGTAACTATAAATGGATGTAAAAACTATTTTCACTCTAGCAAATCTAGTAAATTTCACAATTAAAGGCACAATATGTAAGATTTTTGGATTAAAATATTGAACAACCACTAGAACGATGTTATATATTTTGTTGACTTGTGTACTTACGTTATCCCAAATGTTTCCAATAATTTTTAAATCCAGATAAATTTTAAAATGGTCCGTGTGTTACCTATCAATGACATCACACCCGCGTTACCCTCGATTTCTTTATTTTGTAGAAACCGTGGAAACACCAAAGATGCTTTAATATATTATGTTTTATTAGACAGGTGAGCAACTGTTTGGATATATTCATCAACAGAAAACTAATGTTATATAGCTGAACACAGTAAGTCTTATTGTTTAAATCTCATTTTCTTGATTTACAACGAGTACCATGTTTTACCATGCCTAATATCGATCTAGCTTACTGCAGTGTGCAACAAGTGTCTCATAGCAGCCGCTGAGCGAACGCAGAGTAGCATTATAACATCTTTCAACACACAAATGTATGTAATATGATAAACAGTATGGCGTTACCTCACATACGCTTGACCAGCAGAAGCGGAAGCGGCGACTGTGGTTCTGCTGCTCTCGAGGCATGTGTCGTGTTCGTCTCTTATTAGCAATCGCTCCAGCTCCTGCTCTGCTTCATACTACAGTAATGTTAATAATCTCATCCATGAACATGATTTCTGCCCGAGTAACAACCCGATTCTTTTCCACCGGCTGTAGACGTGAAGACAACACCTCCCATGATTCTGCGAAATAAAGGAGTCATCAAGCCAAGCCTTTTTTTTGAATACGCGACCTCTAGTGGTGAAAATGTATATATTGTGCTTTTAATTACAAAGAAATGGTAAGTAATACATTGAATAAAAAGCGAAATTTTGAAGTAGAAAGACATTACCATTTCCATTTCAGACGCAAAATTTATGGGAGGAGAGTGAATCATGTAAGGTTTGCGCTATTCATTTTAATGGTATTATCACCATTATGTATCGCCCAAAAAAAAAAAATAAAGCATTTCTTAAACCAGATGCTAATTTGCGCTGCTCTTGGTAGATTGCGTTGGTCGTTATGGAAATGATCCGGCTGTGTATGTGTTCTTTAATTTGTGCGTCATCAGCAGATCACATGCAGAACTTTCCTCTCCCGTCACAGTTTTTTTGGAATTGTGCTTTCATGCTAATTTGTCCTGTTTAGTAAATCTGGCCCTTAGTATTTTCTTGTAAAGCGTACTCCAATAACCTTTTTTTTTTTTTTTTTTTTACAGTGTAGGCTGCTATTAACAATGACATGGCATTAGGACAAATTTACCGAAAAGTGTACTTAAAGACTGTGATTTAAAGAGTTTAATACCTTGATGTTTTTGCCATCCATTATGATTTTTTGTTAAAAATGTGTAAAACGTTCACACGCCTTTCAGATGTAGTTCTAGTTCCCATTTCTGTGTGACTATTTCCCTTAGTTTGTGGCTCTGAAAACCTGGGTGGCCGTGGCTCTCCCTTTAGAGTACAATACAAGCTAAGTTTAGCAACCTAAATCTGCAATAACACAGCTCCTAGCTACGGCTAATCCTATCAAAATGGACTCCCTCGCAGAGACAATGAGAACCAGTGCCTGCTAATGACTGAGAGATGTCACACATGGAATGTTCTAAGCAATGAGAGGACATGTGCCAAACTCCCGAGAGCTGCTCCACCTAGGCCTAAAAACAACACGCCGTGCAACCGAGGCCTGCACAGATACATCTGAACTACCTAAACAAACTGCAGATGTTCTGGCAGAGGCTCGAGTGGTGACATGCACCTATACAGAGTCACAGATGCGGCATAGACATGAGGAGCATTGGCCTCATATGTTCTATGAATGGATGCATACAGAAAAGTTGAAGTTTTTCAATGGTCTTATTGCAAAGACTGAGAATAGCATGCACTGAGAGTTTGTACAATGATAAATGATAATGTTAATAGAACATTTGTTCAAAGATATCTGGTCTTTAATAATGTTCGTTTAACTTTTTTTTTAAATGTTACTTCTTGTTCTTGTTCCCAGAATGTTCAGAGAACATTCAAAAATAATGTTTAACTTAACAGGGACATTAGCAAAATACCTAGAACATATTTTTCTTAGATAATGAACACCATTTATCTCGTCTGCTCTGGCTCAATACTTTTGGTGTGGCTCATCAAATTTGTCAGAAATAAATGCTTAAATAAAACGATTTAATTTTGGCGGCATTGGCAGCTAGATTTAGTTCTGAACAAAGGCTTCATAAAATGGCATCACAATCAGAACATACACTCCCTGCGGTCTTATGCAATGCATATTAATCACCGGTAAATTAGTGGCACAGAACAGAATTACAGCCCTGAAAGACCACCAGGTTTGTCAAACCTTTGAAGGTAGTTTTCATCCTACTTTTTCTTTCTCCTCAGACAAAACCCAAAACCTAATTTGCTATCATCAGGTCTCTTTGTTAACCCAGGACTGGTATTTGGGAATAATCCTCCACTCATACACAGAATATCGTCCCAACAGGCATGGACAAGATCACCTTCCAGGCTTTTTAGGAGACAAGCCTTTTTGAGTTATGCCATGTTCAAGACTGAATACGTTCTTTCTTGAGAAACTGAGAGACGAGTTAGACAGGACATGACTTGGGCGCTTTGTGCTTGTCATGTTACAGCAACAGATGGCTTCTCTAAATTCGTTCATTAATAGTCAAATCATTGTCTCAGCCTGCCACTTTAGAAATGTCCACAGCGATATTCATGATAATTGTGTGACCTTGTCAAGTCTCTGTATGTAAATCACTGTTTTAAAATAAACAACTGCTTGAATCAATTTCCAGCTTGGATAGCTTCACTTAGACATATAGAGTAGTTTTGGGTAAATAATTCAGCTTAGATTTTATTGTAACCATTTATGCATTATATTTTGACTGTGTAAAAACACGCATCATTTTACCTCAAAACTTTCAGTTTTTAAAATCCATGACCAGATAAAAATGTGTTGTGTTTTGTAAATTGAGGCTCTGCTTTGTTATATGTCAATGAAAATATGTAATAGCGAAAAGAATTAAGATTACATAAAATGACACACCAAAAACATTAATATTTCTCAGTGAAGAATTATAAACCTATTAAAGTTTCTATATTTAAAAGGGCATTATTTTAAATGTACTCGCTTGAAGCTTTTCCCCTTCATTTCTTAAGTAATGTATCACTAATGAATGCTGAAAATTTCTTCCAATGTCAATTTTTTAAACATTGGACATCTTTTTTTTCCAAATACAACAATAATAACATGCTGCGTTTAAAACAATTTTAATTAACCCTATTTTGGGTTCATTTTAAGCCAGCCATATAGTAATTTTTAAACAACAGTTGGGTTAAATAAAACTGCCCAGCATGTTGGGCAAACATTTAACCCAACCACTGGGTTAAAACAACCTATTCGCTGGTTTTGTCCATTTTCAACCCAACTTGGGTTGTTTTTAACCCAACGTTTTTTAGAGTGTAATGAATGCCGAAGAAGGGCTTTTTAAAATGTCTTCCAAGGTGTCTTTACTTTCAATTTTTTAAACATTGTATATCTTTTACTTTATTTTTTTATATATAACAATAATAACAACAAGATACTAAGGAAACACACATACAATCTAAAAAATGCTGAGTTATAAACAACACAAGTTGGGTTGAAAATGGATAAACCCAGTGGTTGGGTTAAATATTTGCCTAACCTGCTGGGTAGTTTTATTCAACATTAACTATTGTTTAAAAATGACTGTATCGCTTGCTTAAAATGAACCCAAAATATGTTGGAAATGAACAATTCTTAATCTGTTTAATGAATAATAATGAAACAATAAACATTTATTAAATTGCTTATTAATAAATGTTCACCTCTAGTAATTATGTGTCTGATTTTTAATTTCCAACATATTTTGGGTTCATTTTAAGCCAGCCATATAGTCATTTTTAAACAACAGTTGGGTTAAATAAAACTGCCTAGCACGTTGATCAAACATTTAACCCAACCACTGGGTTAAAACAACCCAGTTGCTTGGTTTGTCCATTTTCAACCCAACTTGGTTTGTTTGTAACCCAGCGTTTTTTAGAGTGTAATGAATGCCGAAAAAGGGCTTTTTAAAAATGTCTTCCAATGTCAATTTTTTAAACATTGGACATCTTTTTTTTCCAAATACAACAATAATAACATGCTGCGTTTAAAACAATTTTAATTAACCCTATTTTGGGTTCATTTTAAGCCAGCCATATAGTAATTTTTAAACAACAGTTGGGTTAAATAAAACTGCCCAGCATGTTGGGCAAACATTTAACCCAACCACTGGGTTAAAACAACCTATTCGCTGGTTTTGTCCATTTTCAACCCAACTTGGGTTGTTTTTAACCCATCGTTTTTTAGAGTGTAATGAATGCCGAAGAAGGGCTTTTTAAAATGTCTTCCAAGGTGTCTTCCCTTTCAATTTTTTAAACATTGTATATCTCTTACTTTATTTTTTATATATATAACAATAATAACAACAAGATACTAAGGAAACACACATACAATCTATAAAATGCTGAGTTATAAACAACACAAGTTGGGTTGAAAATGGTTAAACCCAGTGGTTGGGTTAAATATTTGCCCAACCTGCTGGGTAGTTTTATTCAACATTAACTATTGTTTAAAAATGACTGTATCGCTTGCTTAAAATGAACCCAAAATATGTTGGAAATGAACAATTCTTAATCTGTTTAATGAATAATAATGAAACAATAAACATTTATTAAATTGCTTATTAATAAATGTTCACCTCTAGTAATTATGTGTCTGATTTTTAATTTCCAACATATTTTGGGTTCATTTTAAGCCAGCCATATAGTCATTTTTAAACAACAGTTGGGTTAAATAAAACTGCCCAGCATGTTGGGCAAACATTTAACCCAACCACTGGGTTAAAACAACCTATTCGCTGGTTTTGTCCATTTTCAACCCAACTTGGGTTGTTTTTAACCCAACGTTTTTTAGAGTGTAATGAATGCCGAAGAAGGGCTTTTTAAAATGTCTTCCAAGGTGTCTTTACTTTCAATTTTTTAAACATTGTATATCTTTTACTTTATTTTTTTATATATAACAATAATAACAACAAGATACTAAGGAAACACACATACAATCTAAAAAATGCTGAGTTATAAACAACACAAGTTGGGTTGAAAATGGATAAACCCTGTGGTTGGGTTAAATATTTGCCTAACCTGCTGGGTAGTTTTATTCAACATTAACTATTGTTTAAAAATGACTGTATCGCTTGCTTAAAATGAACCCAAAATATGTTGGAAATGAACAATTCTTAATCTGTTTAATGAATAATAATGAAACAATAAACATTTATTAAATTGCTTATTAATAAATGTTCACCTCTAGTAATTATGTGTCTGATTTTTAATTTCCAACATATTTTGGGTTCATTTTAAGCCAGCCATATAGTCATTTTAAAACAACAGTTGGGTTAAATAAAACTGCCCAGCACGTTGATCAAACATTTAACCCAACCACTGGGTTAAAACAACCCAGTTGCTTGGTTTGTCCATTTTCAACCCAACTTGGTTTGTTTGTAACCCAGCGTTTTTTAGAGTGTAATGAATGCCGAAAAAGGGCTTTTTTTTAAATGTCTTCCAATGTCAATTTTTTAAACATTGGACATCTTTTTTTTCCAAATACAACAATAATAACATGCTGCGTTTAAAACAATTTTAATTAACCCTATTTTGGGTTCATTTTAAGCCAGCCATATAGTCATTTTTAAACAACAGTTGGGTTAAATAAAACTGCCCAGCATGTTGGGCAAACATTTAACCCAACCACTGGGTTAAAACAACCTATTCGCTGGTTTTGTCCATTTTCAACCCAACTTGGGTTGTTTTTAACCCATCGTTTTTTAAAGTGTAATGAATGCCGAAAAAGTTAATTGTCTTCCAAGGTCAGTTTTTTTAAACATTGTACATCTTTTATTTTATTTTATTTTATCTTTTTTTTTCCAAATATAACAATAATAACAACAAAATACAAAGGAAACACACACATACACTCTAAAAAATGCTGAGTTAAAAACAACACAAGTTGGGTTGAAAATGCCAGCAATACAGTCATTTTTAAACAATAGTTGGGTTAAATAAACCTACCCAGCACGCTGGGCAGACATTTAACCCAACCCAATCACAGGGTTTGTCCATTTTCAACCCAACTTGGGTTTGTATTAACCCAGCATTTTTTTTCGAATGCACAATTGTCCATCATTTTTAAATGAAACATTTGGACTCAGTATTTCAAAATAGCCCTTTTTTGTTCTTGCGAGAGAACATTTGAAGAATGATATGCCCTGGATCTATGTGATCACCCTTGTGTAATATCTCAACCCTGACAGCCAGTCAAGGATACAAACAATATGGCAAATAGCAAGTTGCAAATGGTCATTGATTGTTTAGATGTTCTTGGTGACAGCATGCCATTGGAGGTCACATTTGTTTACTCCCCAAATTTTAGAAAATGTTGGAAATGCATTAAAGATTGTTGACCCATTGATGAGTTTTTCCATGATCAGACAGTGACATTGGAAAGGTCACTAATTTTTCGCATTCACTATATTGTAAAACGGTTTACACTGGAACTTTTTAACAAAAGGTTTGCTGCTTACATTGATTATGTGCAATAAAAAACATTTTAAAAATCTTTTGTTTTTCTTTTCTTTTTTTTTCAAAACTCAAACAAAACTAAATCAATAAATTCTAAAACGACAACAAGAATGCTGTGTTTTTGTATACGAAACGCATTAGGACAGACACTTGTCACTTTCAACAAAGCACCAGAATAGATGGAAATAATTACGGCTAAGAGGACAAAAAAGGAGGAGCCTTCAGCCGCACACAGAATGCCACGCTGAAACTAAAAATGAATCCATTTACTTCAGGCTGTTTACTTTGTACTTTTGGCTGGCGACGAAGAAAGAGAAAGAGGCAGTTCAGGGGCCACTCGTTTTCCCCTTTTTCTTCCAGCACTTTAAAAACGGGCCTAGCAAATGCCCTGGCAGCGCCGAGGAGAAGCAGAGAAAGAGAATCCGCCACGAAGAGAAAGAAAGAAAAGCACAGTAACATCTGCAGACGCTTCCAGACAGACAGTTGGGATGTGAATAACTCGACTCTCAGTTGCCCTGACCCCTGGAGAACAAAGGGAAGATGCCTAGCAAGGGAGCGGGGAGCCCCCGGAGCGGGACCGGTGAGCGGGATTTATTGTCCCTGCTCCGGCTGAAAGCGGTGCCATCGGGGCACCCAGCGCCGCATACCACCACGACTGTCATAGTTGCCACACAAGAGCGGCACAGGAACGAAACATAAATTCCAAAAACATGCCATGTGCAAATGCAAAGCAGCCCGACACGTACAGGAATACATATGCTCGCTGCCGTAAAACAAGCTGCAAACATTTCCAATCTATCTTTCTTTTAAGTAACACTCCTAATAGTCAATACGTATTTTTCTCCCTAAATCAAAGCATAAAAGGACAATTCTCTCCACTAGATATCAAAGGGAGACGTAACAAAGCAACTGTGTACTTCAAGACTTAAATCTTACAAGTCTCTAATCCTTCTGTAGTCCGTGCGGGACCTTTGGTCTCCATGGAAACCCTAGAGCATTCAAGCAAGTGATTGCCTCCAATGAATTTCAGATAAGAAGAAATGGAAGAGAATTGATGTGATTTTAATGCAGAAGAGTGCGGCAGAGGGGAGGTCCACTCGGTTCATATTTGAATAAAGCAAACAGAGAAGACAAAAGGCTGACAGCCGTAAATGACATTGTCAGTACAAAAATTATCAGCCAGTTTACAATCTGTTTGCTCATGTAGAACAAACAGAATGTGTGTGGCATCCCCCGGCTTTGTGAATGGCAGGGCCGCCGGCAGCCAGCGAGAGAGAGAGAGAGAGAGAGAGAGAAAAGCAGATCTCCTCTTCCCCAGCCAGAACTGCTACCATTAGATAGCAATTTGACAGACACGTGGAAAAAGACGACCACAAACAAGACTTCCGTGCGCTTTCTGAATAATCATACATTTATCTTCGACAAACCGGGAGAAACGAGGCGATCCGAAGTCGGGCGACATACAGAGGGGGAAATCGCTGATCTAAAGGGAGGCACATTCCAAACAACTGACCCTCAGTTCCCTAGCAAAGGCCCACACCACAGTTCTTTTTATCCCCTCTGTCCGTCTAGGGAGCGGGTGATAGAGAACAGGGGGATGCTCCTTAAACAGAGACTTTGAAACCCACCCCCTCCCTTTTGTGCCGTTTTGTCCCCACTTTTGTTTTGAACTTGTTAACTTCTCGCCGACCGCAGCAGCCCCAGCAGCTGGACCCTCCAGGCATCAGTATTCACCAGGACGAGGCGTGAAAATGAGAGTTGCGGAGGGCTGCGGAGGAACTTGTACAATACATCCGGAAAGACAAATGAATTTAGAATCAGAATCACTTTTATTGGCAAATTTCCGTGGGGTTACATGTACAAGGGATTTGTCTTGCTGTACTGGTGCTTAGAAATAGCAAAAAAACAAGAAATAAAATAATATTAATAATAATAGTGAGATAGACACCTGCAAGGTAAGAAAGAAAAGTGATAGAGAAGCATAAATATAACTATAAAGGAATGAAAAAACTATGAGTATAAATATAAACGTATAAACAGGCACATTAACTGTAGTGCAGGATGCGCAAAAGTATCTTAATAAAAAAACTATACCAAAATTTGACCTATTTAAAACCTATTTGAAATACATTTATCTCATACCAAGTATACATATTTATTGACATAATACTTACTGATATAAAATTATAATTAAACTTTATCTGGAGTATTTCTTTATTGTACAATGCATATTTCTTAATATTATGCCTAAAAAGTGTTTTAATATCACCATTAGTAAGGATTGTATGATCTCTGTATAATATTGGTCTTTAAATGCAAGATATTCAAAGTATACTTGCAATAATTCCACTTTAGCACAAATACTTCAGTATATCTTTAGTTGGACCTTAGCACTACTTCAGCACATTTAAAGTGCATTAAGTACAAAAATACTTGTTCCAATTTAGCAGACTTTAAAGGATTAGTTCACTTTAAAATGGAAATTACCCCAAGCTTTACTCACCCTCAAGCCATCCTAGGTGTATATGACTTTCTTCTTTCTGATGAACACAATCGGAGGTATATTAATAAATATCTTGACGCATCCGAGCTTTATAATGGCAGAGAACAGGACCAACGAGTTTGAAGCTGAAGAAAGTGCATCCATCCACATCCATCCATCATTAACGTACTCCACACGGCGCCGTGGGGTTCATAAAGGCCTTCTGAAGCAAAGCGAAGCGTTTGTGTATAACAAAAAAAAAGAAGAAAAAAAAAAGAGCCTGGTCTCATTAGAAAAACGTACCTGTGGGAACGTTTTCGCGAGTCGCAAAATACGTACATATCACTGCAGTTTCAGTGTGAAATGTCCACTAAGTGGCGCTAAAAGCATGTTCTTTTTTTGCCGAAACAGATAAACGTGAATATGATAGGTTTTTATGAAGTTAGCTCATACGAATCACCGCAGTTCTGATTTGAAATTTTGTCCGGTGAGTGGCGCTAAAAGTGTAGTGCTCCATTATTTTTTTAAATAACGCACCACCAACACTACACCTAAACCAAAACCTATCCGATAGTGTTAACAAAAGCAAATGTGACATAAAAAGCATCCGTAATCATGCCATTTTGATCTTTCCAAGGCTTCCTCATCCTAAGGCCAACTGAGTTACCGAGCAAGCTTGTTATGTCAGAAAAGCGAAACATCTAAGCTGGTTAACCGATGCAAAGTCCAAAATGTATTCGTTTACAAATCGTGCACTTTAGTAAAAAGCGTTTTGAAGTCATAACATAATAAAGTCTCCTTGCACAATATTAATCCATAATCTGACCCTGTAATCTTAACTGTGTATGAAAACGATTAAAAGCACTTGCTGTTTTACTGCCTCTAGTGTTCATTTACTGTATGTTGGAAACTGCAACGATATGAACGTATTGGTACGTATTTTTGCGACGCGCGAAAATGTTTCCACAGGTACGTCTTTCCATGAGACCAGGTTGAAAAAAATCCATATTTAACAAGTTATGAAGTAAAATATCTAGCTTCCGCCAGACCGCCTTCCATATTCAACTTACGAACAAAGTGTAACGCCTCTTGCAGTTCAAAACGCTTATGCTACATCCTACGCCTTCCCTATTCAACTTACGAAAAAAGCTTAAATGACGCAACGTCAGTTACGCTTTTTTCGGAACTTGAATACGGAAGGCGGTCTGGAGAAGCTAGATATTTTATTTTATAACTTGTTAAATATGGATATTTTTTCTTACACAAATGCATCGCTTCGCTTCAGAAGGAACGCCCTTTATTAACGCCCGGAGCCGTGTGGAGTACGTTTATGATGAATTATGATTCCTGAGGGTGAGTAAAGCTTGGGGTAATTTTCATTTTAAAGTGAACTAATCCTTTATGTATGTATACCAGTTTAGTATACCAAAAGTACAATTGCAGGGCATTTGTATTAAGTAAATGTAAATGTATTTGTAGTATACTTTGCAGAAAATAAATGTACATTTTAGTATATTTTTCACTAGAGTAGGCCAGTGCAAAATGCTCACAGTTTAAAGAAGGTGTAGTATGGCAGTGTAAATGTCATTTTAAATAATGTAAACTGTATTATAACACATCTCTCTAATAAAATTGGGTACTTTCTTTTTACTTTATTAGTAAAGTTTTTTTCTTCCACATCACGTAAAGCTACATACCAATATTTTTATTTTTCCGCAAAATTTTACTATATTATTGCCCGGATCGTTATATAAAGTTTGCTATATAAGTATGTCCAATTTTATCTGTACACATACATTATACTCACGTGGAACGATATATAATATATTACAAATTTCAACTGCTTTTTTTTTTTTTTTTTTGTCTCAAAATGTAACTACTGTATATTCTGCCCAGTTCTTTATATAAAGTTGGATATATAAGCATGTTCAACTTTTCCACATACATAAAATATACTCACAAAGGGAGATATATACTATATAGAAAATCTCAATTGCTTGTATTGTTGCAAAATGTAAACTATATAATTGCCCAGTCTTAATGTGCTAAATGCAACTACAAGGCTTGAAGATATTGTAAAAATTAACATTATGATTTTCCGTAAAGCTTTTTTGAAAAAAATGTGTATTGTGTGCTATACAAATAAACAAACTTGACAAACAAAATTTGGTTGAAAACTTTTTTTGCACGATTGGTGACATCACCCAAATGATGAGCTAACAATTTCCATCAATAAATGTGTCATGTACAGATGGTGCTGATATATCTTTCCAAACGTGCACAATGAATGTGTAGAAATTTGAATTTGATCACAGAGAGAGACATAATCAACTGCAAATCAATACAACAAAACCTTTCAAGATAATTGTGTGTGTGTGCGTGAGAGTCTTCATTGATATTCATCCCTACATTCCCGGCGAGCGAGAGTGGCGAATCCCTGCACAGGCTGTGGAGCTGCCGTTCCCTCTTATTAAAAAGTTGTTTGATTAGCGGGGCCCAGAATGGCACCATGGAAAGGTCTGCTAGCAGTAGATAAAAGACGAATGATAAATAGGCAAAAAAGGCAGGCGATCACCAGTCTGCCACTAGAGCATCAAAACACAGCCAATTCTCTGCAAAGTTGATCCAATTATTGTCAGCTGGTGGGCGATAGCTCGGACGTTTCTCTCCATTCATTCCAATCTAAATTGCTCTTCCCCTTTTCCCCGATACAGAAATCGCTCGTAAAAGGGCGGCCATCATTAAAGTTGTTTGAATTGGAGCCCTATAGTGTTTGGTTAAGAGGGCAAATGCAAATTTGATGAAAGAATAAGGCTAAATTTACATATCTGCCTCAGCTCACACGGGGAGGGTAAACATTCTGTTTATCTCGAGTGTCATTTTATGATTTCAGTAGAATATAAAACTGACCTTGGCCTCGACCACAGCAAAAGACATCAGCGAAATATACTGTTGTCCAAATACAATTTGTTGAAGAGGAAATTGTCAACAGATCCTCAATAACTCAGCAAACAAGACCAATTTGTTGGTATGGAAATACACCAGAACCATACAGACCAATCTTACTTATGGGTTTATTGTATTCATATAATAATAATAATAATAATAAATAAAATTATATTTATATAGTGCTTTTTTCTAATATTCAAAGTGAGTGACATATGATAGCCCAGTAAGCATGGATTTTAATAGAGAAAATAATAATAAGAATAATATATAAATTTTTAATAACAACAACAATAATAATTATTACTGTCATTATACTTCTTAAAACTTATGTGACGTCCAGTTATGTTGATTACAACTAGTGCACATTAATGCAGAAAAGGGAAAAGGGCAATGTGTTAAAAAATTTAACAGGATAGTTTATCATAAAAAGAAAAGGAAATTTAACAGCAATTACAGGCCATCTCTTATAAATTCATTTAAAAGCGGCAGTAATTACACTGTAATTATGGTCCTTTTCTAACCACTATACTAACAAAAAAATAGCTTTACTTACTCATTTTAAGAAGGCATGAAAAAAGCTGAATTTATTTAAATCTTTAGATTTCGTTTTGCTTTCCAAAATTTAATCTAATAAATATAGGCAATTCTACCTGAGTTAATCTACACAGAATTGTTTCTTTTTCAACTGAAGACTAAGAATATGACTATAATCACTACAAATCAAGTTTGAAACATGTTTGCTGTTTGATCAGCATCTTCAAATCGACCTCAAGACATCTGAGACAAGCCTGAGGACAAACATCTTCCTAATAACTTGTACCAGTAAGCATATAGTTCTTTAAAAATGTATCCCAAATAGCAGGACGAGTGAATGACTTTCACATGACTAAACAGGTCTTGTTGTGTTTTCACTTTATGCTCCAGAGTGAACTTCAAAGTAATGTTGCTCCGGTTCTTCAACCTCAGAATAGACACAATGACTGCAGGTGCAGTTCCATTATGAATCATATTCTCGCTGACAGGGCGGTTTGAGGTAACAGGTAAAACGTTTCTATCACATTTACCTTCATTTGTCTGGAAAAATCTGACAAAAGCAGTTTCCAACAAAGCAAGAAAACAGAAAAAAGCTAAACACAATAGCTGCTGTTGTGCAGGTATGTAAAGATACTAACACGCCCATGTCACAATTTATCAAAAGTGAAGTAAAATGCTGCTATCAGCATCTATGTTTAGAACAGAAGTGTCATGTCTACTTAAACTTAAGGGCCTGCTCAGATTTCTGAGCCAAGTTGATTTGTTTAAATTAAACTCCACAAAACAGTTACGTTTACAATAATAAATACATTCTGTCATCATCTACCCTTCATGTCATGAAAGACTTTTTGTATACCCATGGAAGTAAATGTCAAATAAGCAAATAAGCTATAATAAAATATTATGCAAGTAGTACAACACTGTCAGACGCTATGTTTCCATCCACTTATTTTTATGCACATTTTGGGGTATCACATAAAAAAAAAAACGTTTGATGGAAATGGCAAGATGTGCATAAATTCTAAAAATGTGCATAAAAATGTATGTGCTCAATTGAAGCAGATACAATTTTTATCCGATAAGAAGACGTGCATAAATTACGATGGAAACACATTTAGCAAATTAATCCCTCGATGCGCACCAACCACAAAAAAAAAAGAAAAAAAAAAGTCGATGTGATTGGATAACTGGACTAACCAGCAGACCAATCACATCAAACAGCATCTCAAATGTTGGTTTGGTCGTTCTGAAATGCCTGAGCCGAAGTCTGTCATGAAAATGATTTTGACCTCCAAGAAGCGCCTCACATGATTGCATTCCCAAACACCAGCATCCGAAAACAAGGGAACGTGGAGTTTATTGCATTTCATCTGCGCACTTTGAGAAGAAAAGAGCCACAGTGCTTTCCCCGATTGCAGCAACTTCCATTTTTATTACAGATATTTTGTGACAATTTCTCAGGAAGTGATGATCTTGTTCATAACGCTGCTTTATTTAAGCAATATTTCAATTTTGTGCACAAGTTAAATTTGCAACTTTGGTTGGAAACAGCTCATTTTCCCTTAATTCAACAGAATAATGATAATGATGACTCTTAAATTTATGCTGCAGTATGTGACCTAAATCACATACATAATGACATACGCAAGTGGAGGACTGTCATACCCATGCCTGGTCCAAAAAAAAAAACAAAAAAACAAAACCTTTCACAAGAGCAAGTAGAACACAGAAGAGACTGAGGGTAAAAAGTTCATGTGCGATTCAAAACCATGGACCACCCCTAGCTCGCTGTCATTCTGCTCTAATCAATCATGTAAGTAAAGACTTTTCATCAGTCTTGTTTTCATTTACCGCGTGAGTCATCTGCAGGTCATGACATTCTTTACAATATTACTAATACCTCCCAATGATACTGACAGTGTCGTTCTTTTTTGTCATTTTCTTTAATCAGATAATTCAACTCACAACAATTTGCAATTTCAGCATCATCTTTCTGTCTGAAATATCACGGTAGTCAGAAGGCTCTCCTCTGCCTGTGGAATCCATTCGAAATTTTAGAAAGATTAGAAACTTAACTTTCCTTCCAAATTACCATCTGGTCGCAATATCCTTTAAGTAACACAATTCAGCACACAATTGGGCACAGGGATTCTGGTGGGGCTTTCTAAGCCACCTGCTACACCCTATCACAGATTCACATCCCATAATTGAACCTAGTGACATGACCAAATTCTCTATCCTAGCAGTCAAGCTCTAAAACAATCTTGTAAAATAGAAAAACAAAAAATCTGGGTGTTTTCAACCATGAGAATTGAGATTTAAGATAAATATATGTCGGAGATATAGTACACGGTATAGAAATTGGTGCTGCAATTTGACAATTTACATAAGAACGACTAAATAAAACTTAAGAGTACAAGAGTAAAGCAATTTTACACCCCCCTCCCACTTTAATATTTCAGTTTCTCAAAACTGCATTATTCTAAGCTATAATTTATTGAAGCTAATAGACACAATCAGTCCAATAAACACAGACCTAAAACTTGAAGTCTGTACGTCTGTCAAAATATCTCCCAGGGGTCCCAAGCTTTACTTCCAATGTGTTGCAGTCTGTTCCGTCTGTCATTGTGTCTGTTAGCTTTCGTCACTCATAACTTTCCTTGACACATGCAGTCACAAAGCCAGCAATGAGTCCATTTCTCCAGGGTTATGGCTGGCAGGATTCAGTGCCTGCTGCTCTCAGTACCACACAATGCTTGGCACACAGATGCATATAATAGCAAACTACAGCAACTAAATTTATATTGTATACCAAACATTTTGCTTTAAACTATTCTAATTCTTATTCTAACCATCCTAACCTGTCAAAGACTTCAAAAAGTTTACATGTGGCTTGTTTTGATTAAGTCGATGGGTTGAGTGTGTCAAAATGCAATATTAAAAGAGATGTCAACTATGCATAGTTGATAAAGAATTCGATTGGGCAAAAACCAGGATGTTAAATTGATGTCTTAAATACATATCCACGGGTCTTACAGCAACACATTTCAAAGGTCTATATTGACAGTGTATAGTTTTTCTTTATTGTGCTTACAAATATAATACATAAAGAGTTTGTGTATTTAATTCATTTAAACATTGCCTAAGTTATAAGCAAATACTCAATGTTTTGGTATTCTTTACTCTGCAAACATGTCTTTTAATAGATTAAGTCAGACAAAGTTATCAAAGCAAACCAGCTCAGTGACTGACAAGAGTGTGTGACGTTATTTTCTTTCCCTCTGTCCTGCACTCTGTGGATCTAGTTCATTGTGTGTCTGTCAATGGGCTGTCAAGGTGTTGTTAGGAAGGAGCTCTATTATTTTCCCCTCTTAAAGAAACATAATTTTAACCTGAGAAAGTCAACCACCCCAACAGAGGGTCATTGCGAAAAATTTGACCCTTGGGGCAAGGCCTTGGAAATTCACTTAAAGATGCATTAATCAATTGTCAAGTGCGTCGCCATACATTTGGAGGTAGCCAATGAGTGGATGTACTTTTAATTTTGTCACAACTGACCTAAATAGATATGAATGTCAAAGAAAAGCCTTATTTTAGTAAACATTTGCACATATAAAGGCTTGTCGACACCAGCAGTTGATAAAGTTCTGTTTATTATAAGCGCATGCTGCAGTTATCTTATCTGCCGCTTTAAAAGTTCGAGCTCTTTAAAGTATGGTGGATTCTGATTGGTTGTTATTGTTTTTAGCCGAAAAAAAGAATGTTCTGAAAGTGATTCCAATGATATCGTTTCACTGTGCCATTATCATTATAGTTGTGGTGTGGACTCTGCTATTCTTTTAGAACTATATCTTTATCATTATTGTTACAGTTATCGTCCTTGGTGTGAACGGGTCCTTAAGGTCTCATCGTACACCACACAAGCACATAATGGCCATACGTGCTGGCAAAACGAGTCGCAATGAGCAAATTTCCAAAAATTAGTTACTGTTATTTTCACATTCTCTATTAAAAAACCTTCAAAATGATGTATGATTTGTTGGAATCCAACAAAAATGACTGAGCTACACCAAGTCGATAGAGTCAGCAAAAGTCCATTTTGAGAAAAAGCGAGTCAAAGTTTTCTGAAGGTTCCAAAACAAAATCACCTAGTAACCAAACCTTAAAATCCCTGGTAATACCACTAAATTTTGCACAAACCAAGTCAAAACCCATATATATAGGAACAATATATATATATATATTCAACTTTTCTCCATGATTCCACAATTGTTTGATTAACATTAATAAAACAGACAGCCTATATTAAGACCTACTGTACTGCAGGATCTAATATAATGTTACACATTAAATGTGTTCCCCCAACAATGAACTAAACGTTTACTTAAGAGATAACAGATAATGTTTGTGTGAATACTCGCCAAGACAGATTTTTTGAAATACTGTAATTCTGTGTATATCGGGATCGTGCGCTGAGGTGTCTTTGTGCACGCGAATAAGATTGTTTTGTTTACATCAGCAATCACATTTCATTGGTTCATTGGCATCTCATTCCATTGAGAATTCACTATGAATATTCACAAAGTTGGAATGCTACGCTTTACAACAATACCAAACTTGTGCTGAGGGGAAGCACCAGTCGTCGAGAAGCGAGAGGAGAAAAACAGCATTTTTCATGGTCAAAGGAAAGGTACTCCTCTCAGAAAACAAACAAATAAAGATACTTTTAGATGTTTAATTGCTATTTGGAGCATTGGGATTGCTAGATGAGGGCTTAATGAACTAATTTTCGTGAAAACCTCAGTTAAATTTTTTCACTTGTTTGCCTGTAGCTCAAAATTAGCCGTGCGCATTCTGACTCATTTTGTCAGCACGGGTCACATATTTATGCCTAGTATGAACATCTGCCTCAGTTGATCCAATTCACACAACGACAGTGCTAAATAGAGATATGAAATGTGCCAAAAACATTTAGGGATCAAACTATTTTCTGAAAAATTCTAAAAAACTGCAGTACAAAACACAGTACTGGGATGAATATGTATATCACAACACACAGCCTATAACGGGTTAAGGCTTATTAACACCAAGAACGATAACTATAATGATAACTATATTTGCGTCTACACCAACGAATAATAACAGTGTGTTTATTCTAAGCGTGGTTTCAAAGTATGAACAATCTTGTTGCTTTTACACGGCTTTAACCAGCAGATGTCCTCAACATGCTCTGTTTCTACTGAATAGCTAGTGTAATCGATCTAATCTAACAGTAAATTTAGATGACGAGGTCAATATAGTGAATTAAAAACAATGCCTAGTCTTTTTCACTGAAACTTCAAAGGAAGCAAGACAACATGTTGTCGAAACTAGCTCTGGATATCTGAGGTGATTTTATTTTACACTGTTTGCTAGCCTGGCATAATGATCTCATCGTTAATACATCTAACCATTTATTTCGAGGGTATTACCAATTATTTTCCACATGTCCATTTTCTTTAAGGCACCATTGAAAAGGGGGTGGCTTTTTCGATTAACTTCTCCGCAACTTTTCTCCCATGCAATTTTAAATGCTCTTAGATTAGAATGGATTCTGATTGGCTGTCAGTGTTTTATCATTCTACGGCTAAAAATAGTTCTGAAAGTGATCCCAACGATATCGTTTCTCTATATCATTATCGTTATAGCTGTGGTGTGGACAGTGCTATTCTTTTATATTTATATTTTTAGAACTATATATCTTTTCGTTATCTTTATAGTTATCGTTCTTGGTGTGAACGGGCCTTTAGCGGCGATCTGTGTTTCGATTAATTTACCAGGCCTAGAAAACTAGTTACAGACCCCAGAAGAAGACCTCACACCAGCCAAAAAAAGTTCCTGAAAACACCACACATCTATATAGGTGTTAATGACTAATTAATCCAACTGTAAACCCCTGATATTGGAAGGTTGCAGGTGTTTGGCATTACTTAGTGATTCACAGAAGTCTAAATAGTGTCTTGGAAATCTGCCATTTGTGTTGAACAAAAGCAACATGCTTTACAAGTCCTGAACATCTGTTGGGTGAATCAAGGAAGTCATGCATCTCTTGTATTGCAGTAACATTAAGAGGCTAAACACTGGGCATCTGAATTATAGAGACATTCCCGTTAGCAGCTTCTCACACGCATCCAAGGCAATGCAACAATAGAAAGAACAACATTGTCTGATTAAGGCAACCACATCTAAACCATGCAATGGCAATGCACCTGGCAAGCCACATTCCCATAAATCTCACAATGCAATTCAATTAGATGGTAAAAGTAAAAATTATTTGGCTTCCTTTAAAGATGAAAGTCAAACTGAAAGCATATTCTAAACACTAATACTGCATCTCTAATTCCTTATAGAGTTCATATAGAATCCTTCTCCATATGACCCTGACTGGCATATAAAAGACACCCTTTCAATTTAATACGATTTACATAATCATATAAGCAGTATACACAATTTATAATGGTTATAGTAGTGTGTTAGAAGAGTGCTGATTCAGAATGATGGTTTTGATGCACTACAGAATATGACTGCTTCAGAGGTGGACAGATCATTTTGCAATTGGCTCTCACATTATATAATATACAAACCATATAGGAATGTGTATGGACAAAGAGACAGAGCGGAAAAAGAACGGTGTAACGGAAACTTTCCCATTCATCTCAATGGCTGGTGCGTGACCCCTTGGAGATGCACAACCTGCTTATTGCCATCTTTGCTCATAGATACACAGTTCAAAATTATTCATTTTTCAGTTAGTTTTACTGATCTGTAAATGTCACATTGATCTGCAAAACTAGAAACAGTCCTGAGTTGTGAAGTTGGTGGCAGAAAATGTTAATTTCACGCTTTTATAATCCCTCCAAAAAAGGGTCTATAGCTAAAAAATATACTTTAAAGTAATAACATTTTGTTTTAAATGGTTACTTGTGAAGGGTTGTCAATAGAGAAACACTGCTTTAGCTCCCAGAATGGTGTAGTTACGGTATTTACCAGCAGGGGTTTACTGGACCATACTAATCAGCCAAACCTTGACCTCTTGCATGCTTTTAGTTAAGCATCCACGGGCTTCAATAAGTCAAATTCAGCAACAAGATTATTTGAAGCACAAGTTCTAGGAAATGCTCTAAAATATCTTTTAAATTTCACAAAGGAGAGGTGAGTACACCCTCTAAAACATCTTTTACTGGTTTCTTAGTAAGCGGTTCCAACCATGGATAATATGTTTTTCAAAAAACAGCAAAACTGCTCCTAAAAAATGTTTATGTACCACGCTACCTTACCATTTGAACACTTCGCTAACTATTTATTCTTATGTGTTAGTTTAGCTCAATTTGATTGGACACTAATTCCTGTTGACCACAATGATGAAGCAAAGCACAAGGCAATTCTAGTGGATTTTTTTTACAGCGTGCCTTATGCAGATTTCATATTGTAATGTCAAATTGTCTATTTTTTTGATGAACCCTTATAAGAAAAGCACTACCAACGGCCTCTTCACCATCTGCAAAGGCTTACATGTGTATTATCGCAATATGGAAATAGATATTGATTTCATGAATACTATTTTTCACTGGTTACAATGGTTACAATTATGACAGATCCTTTTAAAAAGAGAATACTGAATGGAATAAATTTACATCTCAGGCCAAGTCTTCACTTAATGGTTTCTGAAAGCGTTTTACGTTAACGTATAATACAGACGTTACAGCTTATTTGACTGCTAATTTGTTTGGGCGATAGTTAAGAGATGTATGTAAACGACCGTTTATGTTCATTTATTAGCAACCTAGCGAGACTCATCTGAGCTGCGTTCTCACCAGCTGATTGGCTGACCAGATGCTTTAACGGCAACGCAAATAGCAGGTAAAAACCCACACACAGTGGAATCAGTGGAACCTGTGTTTGTAAGTTCCTGTGTTGTCAAATGTGCCTGTTTTTAAGTCCCCTGCGTCTACTTATTCAAATTCCATGGGCTGAGCTTTGTATGCTATATCTTACTGTATTCCTGTTGCTATGTATTTGTAATCAAACTACTGTAGGTAATCAGTTGTGTTTATATCTTACTGTGTAATGTGCTGTAATTACATTTGATTTTCATATTAATTAACATCTTACTTAGATTTATGACAAAATCTGAAATGACATGCTACAAATTTAGTGCATGAATACAGTGCAGAAGACAATCTGTTAAAATGTTTTTAATGTTCATTATGGAGCTCTCATTTAACCCACACATGCATTTTGTTAGAAAAAATACATCTGCATTAGCAGTATTTCAGTATTAGAACTCTATGAATAACGGGTTACTCTTGAGTTATTATTTATTCTTGGGCTTTAATGGAGAGGCAGTGTGTTTTGTCTATGGCTTCTGTAGTTTATGTTGTGAACAAATCATAATGTCAATATGTGTTTTGCATCTTATTAGTGATGAAGGGATCTCTTTAAGTAGATCAGCAAATGCCTACACTAAAGCATCTTGAAAGCTACATGGTTAGATGAGCTTCAGTGTCAAAATAACTATTTAAATGCATGTCAGAATCAAGACCTTACATATTGTCATTGTAGCAATCAAATAATTGATGTATTGTCAAATCATTACTTTTAAGAGTATCAGCCTGCTGTCATAAAAAGTGCAAAACTTTCCTTTGTACCTGGCAGGTGGGAGCAGTAACTCCAGTTCGTTGAGAGCAGAGCAGAGGAGCTTGTGCGAAAGGTGTTGAAAGGCATTAAAGCTTGGGTGTAAATCCTGGTACCTCCCTCTCTGTAAACACAGGACCATTGCTTAATGCTCAGAGTGTCATGAACTGAAAAGGGCTCGACCACTGATTAATGAGCACATTCTGGGAACATGCAGGAAAAAGGCATCACTAAAGCTTATTCGCAGTTTCAACCTAAGGCCTTCAGTGTTCTCTGCCGTCTGAACTGCCAGCACTCGGCAGAAAAACTGAAAGTTACTTGGAAAGCAATGAATCTGTACTAAATAAATTTGTACATTTCCTGTACCCCAAAACCTGACTTTAATGATATTACATTTAAATACTACCACAGGCAATTCGTTTAATAACAAACTTACATCCCATTTCTACTGCTATGGATTTCAACACTAAAGATGGTGGCAGAAAAAACAAACTGGAAAACCATGTTACATCTAAAACTAAAACTGACAAAATAAGTAAGTAAATGAATAAGATCAGACCTTGCACTTGGAATATATGCAGACAACAACTGCAGATATTATACAGCTTGTTCATTATATCAAAAGTGCCACAAACATGATATACAGTACAGATACACAATACTGAAGTTATAATGACTAACGTCATGGCAGTTCTTTCCTAAGTAATCACAATTATCTGTAACTTCTGTTATCACTATATCAATGTATATCGTTTTACCGACTGTTACATAAACTCTCACTTCAATTAATCTAAATGTATATCTGCTCTCTCTCTCTGTAACGCATGGGTGCTATTCTAATCAAAACAAAGAATTCACGAAAATAGTCAGGGCTGAATAATGGTGGTAACACATCCACATAGCAAGTACGACACCAGACAAAGGAAGAGAACCAAACTGGAGGTATAAATAGACAGGAAGTAATGAGATAATTAATGAGACAACAGGTGAATGGAATGATAATCAAACAAGCTGAGAAACCGTGTCAAACAGGCAAACAAGGAAGACAGAACCAAAACACAATGAAACATGGCCAAAACAGAACATAACTCTGACATTACATCCCCCGGGAAAGGCACATCTTTGCGCCATACAAGTAACAAATGAGGAGGGAGGACAGGAGCTCTGGAGGGGGACGTGGAACGTAAGACAGACAAAAAGAGTGGAGGGTGGGAGGAGCCAGATGGTGGTCCAGAGTCCGGCCAGGATTAAGGCCCAGGGCAGAGTCTAGGGAGGGAGGAGCCATAGTGAAGACTTGGCAGACGACACCTTGGGGACGACCGATGGAGATGAAGCCGCTGGAGACCAAGGTGGAGTCGCGGCGACAAGCGTCTGAGGTGGAACCTGGGAGCCTGAGGACTGCAGCGGAGCCAGTGGGACTGAGGACTGCTGTGGAGCTGGGGGGGAGGAGAGGCAGGACGACATCTGACCAAAACAGAGCTGGTTGAACGAGAGATCCTGGTGAAGCCATCAGGACGATGGTTTCTGGTGAAGCCGAGGGAGGGAGGAGCCAAGGCAGAGCCGACAGGTCACGGTAGAGTGACGGGTTCAGAGGCCGGAGACGGAACCAGGGGATCCGCCTTACTGGTGACTTAAAGATCTGAGGCAGAACTCCACAGAATGGTGTAGGAGATGCAGAGGGGCTGAAGGGAACCAGTGGAGACGGGGCTGAGGAACTGGCTGTTAGAGGAAGTGGTAGGCTCGGCGGGCACTCTGGAAACACAGGACATTTGTAGCTGGGCAGAACCAGCGGAGAAACAGGAGACTCAGGGCTGGGCGGAATCAGTGGGGAAGGGATATTCAGGGGTATTAAACATCTCCAATAATTCATCAAAAAAAAATTCAGATGCCATGTAATCCATATCCACATCGGAACACTCCTTGAGGATCTGGCTCTGGGGCAACATCACTTTCCATCCTCATTGCAGGCTTGGGCTCATCCATCATGGTAGGCTGATCTCTACAGTCTGCGGTGGACTCTCGCAACTCCAGCGTGCAGCTCGCAGCTCGCAGGGACCATCGGCCCGGTCCTCAGCCAGGCTGACGGTGAACAGAAAATCACTGTTAACTCCACGAATGCAGTGAAGTCTTCCTTTGGACCGTCCGCTGGAAGGCATACCTTAGATCACTTGGTCCGGCTGATGTGGTAAAAGACACAAAGCGAGCAGTTTGGGTAGTGCATTTGGCACACTATATTGAGAAAGTCCCATGTGTTGTCTTCCAGCAGACTGTCTCCTCGCCCCAGGCACAGTAGCAGAACTACAGTAGCAGAAGTACAGGTCTATAGTGAAACAGGAAAAACAAAAAAAAAAAGGGGGGGGGGGGATGCAATAAAACTTGTCACTGTTGGGTCTGGTGTTCTGTAACTAGTGGGTGCTATACTAATTGCATGAAGATGAAGAACTCACGAAAATAGTCAGGGCTGAATAACGGTGGTAACACATACACATAGCAAGTATGACACCCAACAAAAGAAATGAAAGCCAAACTGAGTATAAATAGAGAGGAACTAATGAGATAATTAATGAGTAAACAGGTGAACAGAATGATAATCAAACAAGCTGAGAAACTGTGTCAAACAGGCAAACAAGGAAGACAGAACCAAAACACAATAAAACATGGCCAAAACAGAACATAAATCATTTTTTGGTTTAGTGTAGGGTTTTCTTTTGAGCAACCTGAGCAGGGACATTTTTGGCTAAATATGTTACATTTATGTGATGTTCATTAATGCATATTGTTCCTGAGTGTGCTCTGAACATCAGGCCAAAATCCTACAGCAAACATCTCTTTCATATATTCAATTTTAAGAATAAAATATATAGGCAATAAACAAAATTGCACTTTCATCCCTTTTGCCCAGCTTCCTAATTAAAAGGAATTCAGTTTAGTGGCACTAAAAATCTATACTGATAATTTCTGAAGTGCATGGGTTTGGCATGTAGCAAATTTACAACTGGCTCATTAATTTGTATTAAAGAGTCTTAATTACGCTTAATTTGTTAAGAACAACTAATTTGGATGCAGTTTAAAATGGAAATAAAATGGTGCCAAAAAATGGCAAATCTGGATCCATGCTGTAAAATCAGATTTGAGGGTGACACCAAAATAGATAACATATGGAAAACACTATAAAAATCTGCAATGTCTGAATGTTTTGTATTAATATTTTTAAAAGATCAGTGAATATTATTGAGCATTTACCTTTATTTTAAAAGTTTGCATTATAGATTATATTTATGATCACTCAGAATAGATGGTCTGTAGAGCCACACGTTTGATGAAGGAGTACCAGAAAGGCTTGAAGTCATTGCTTGCCTGGGTGTGACAAAAACTATTTGCAGAAGGATCTTCTGACTAAATGCATATTGCACTCCAAGACAAGAGCACTTGTTGTTGGATGTCTGTGGATCTAAGCATTTTCAGTGCAAGGCTGGTGAATCAATCCAGTATAATCAGCCTTATTTCTGCCGGTATAAATGCCATTCCACAGAGAAGAGTCTTGTCTGAGATCATTTTCCGCATATCATTCAATACTCACTATATAAAAAAAAATTGAAAATTGATAATACAATTTACTGATAACATATCTAACTAAGCCAAATCATCAGGTAAAAGGCAAAATGATCATTCAGTTATTCATTTTGCTTTTAATGGCACATACTGTATAGCCACAATGTCTGTGCTATACTTTATTGAATATTCTCTTGTAATGCCCATATCTGTTTTTTTATATGACTGCTGATAAGGCAGGTGGCTTGGCCTGTGTGTTTTGATGGGGATACAGCAAAATAACAGCTATAATAAAGCCATAACTCAGCATAGTCATTAGAAGAACGTTACAGCGGTCATCACACCTGCTGCTTTACCCTTTTAAATCAGACACAGGCTGTCCTTTATGGCCCAGTCTCTCAGTTTAGTTTGGTGAGAGCTGAGCGGGTTAACACTGTAAAAAGCTGCTCCGCCAGGCAGATGTTGACACATGGCTCTATAGTAATCATCTATGTTAGCGAGTCAGTCAAAATCTTGTTGTGTTAGCAATTATAAAGACCTCGGCTGAGACTATGCATTTTTTTGGTCTTTGCTATGCAATAGGCTACTATTATTAATTGCATGTATCCAGATACATAATTGTATTGTAATCATAGTTCTTTTGACGTATTGTTCTGTTATTACTATATTTTAGCTTTAGATACAATGTATGGTAAATCTAAATTGTCCTCCTGATGTAAACGCTTTGATACATAGAGCCCAAAAAAGAAAAGGTTTGTGGCGTTGTCCTGCCCCCTTGTGGTAAGATTGTAATGTTAAGGCAGAATATTCAAGCGAGTCATTAATTGTATTCTCCATTGTAAGATCTGTCAGACTGACCTAAAACTAAACTGAGCGCAAACTATGTTATGCACAATTTTCTGAAATACCTTTACATTGAAACACGATGGCATTTAAGCAGATAACAAGGTGGACTTTAACGAACAAACCAACCCATTCATACACCTACTCACTGAGTGATCATTGCCAGTCTGCCACATAAGATCAGGAACAAACATGTTTTATTTTTTCTGTCACCATAGGGACCAGCATTTCAATAAATGAGTCAAGCAAGTGAAAAATGTACAGGTGTTGTACAGTAACAATGACAGGCTGATATAGACAGGCATTTATCATGAATAAATTTGACAGGGGTTCACAGGTTATCCATGTTATTCTACAAGGGCACACCACACATTCACTAGCTTTGAACATTGGTTTAAACATTGGTAGGGACTATTTATTGGTGTTATTTGGGTCAATGATGTAAGGATTTACAAGGTGATGAATATATTTGTGTGCGTGTGTTTCAGGCATACCCTACGTTATAGGGACAAAGATGGCAATATCCAAAATCTTTGATCTTATGGGGATTTTTTTATTTATTTTGGTCCCCATGAGGAAATGGGGATGTTTTTGGAAAATCTAAAAATGCAGAAACATTTCTGTGATGGGGTAGGTTTAGGGGGAGGGGATATAATGTACAATTTGTACATTATAAAAATCATTATATCTTTGGAATATCCCCATAAAACATGAAAACCCAACCTGTTTGTGTGTGTGTGTGTGGTCCTGGTAAACCCTACGTTATAGGGACAAAATGTACCTACAAAGATGGCAATATCCGAAATTTGTCCTTTCAGACAAAGTGATGTTAAGTGATGTGTTTTGAAAATGTAAAAATGCAGAAGGTTTTCTGTGATGGGTAGGTTTAAGGGTAGGCAGAGGTTTAGAGGATATAATATACAGTTTGTACAGTATAATTATGTATCATTATGTTTACGGAATGTTCCCATAAAACATGAAAACCTAACATGTGCGTGCGCGCATGTGTGTGTGCGCATGTGTGCACGCACTTTTCAAAAATTTGGTCTCTTCTGCTCACCAATGCTGAATTTATTTGATCAAAAATACAGTTAAAAGAGTAAAATTGTGAAATATTATTACAATTTGAAAAAAAAAGCTGTTAAGTGTTTTTAATATATTTTAAAATGGAATTAATTCATAACATGGCAAAGCTGAATTTTCTGCAGCCGTTACTCTAGTTTGTTACTTCAGATACTTACTGTCCGCTATTAAGGTTACGGTTGCCTTTAGGGCTAGGGTTTCGGGCTCAAACTAATTTCCTATTGAATAACTTTTTTCTCTGATGTAGAAAACAATCAGAGACAAAACTGAAAACTTGGTTCTAAAGAACTATTTTGATATTATTATTACTATTATTTTGTTCCTGGTTTATCTTTTATTTCTTGTTTCCTTGGTTTCTAAGCATGTTCTCATTTGTTTCTATGGTTACTGATTATGTTCCTCACATGTTCCTTTTTGCTCACCAGCCACTGTGGCTAGCAGTTTTCCAAAGTTACTAGCCACACAGCATTTTCACTGGCCACAATTCTGTTGTTGGGAAATTATGTTTTATATGATTAAAGTTGATTATGGCATGCTAAAATTACAGCCCCTTTAAATGTAAATGACCCACACCAAAGGAACTCCAACTTGTTCCCAAGACCCTTCCCCAAGCTCCATTCCAGCTGGAACCTTAGGATCAAAAGAAGATAATTCTGGAGCTCTCATCTCATCTCCTCTTCAGCATCAGTTTCAATCCTTGTGAGACTTTCAACTGCACTTGGGCCAGAACACTCCACAAGCATTAAACCCTCCTCTAAACTCTCATCGTTGACATCCACCATTCTCATCCACTTCCGACCTAGGCCTTACACTCCTCTTGCGATCTACTGGAGAAGGAACATACACACAGGGTCTGAGATCCACCCAATTTACCTGATTTCTTGATGTGTCCTCTTTCCACTGGCTCCACTGTATGAGTAGTCCCTTGAATTATCCGGTATTGGGTCGGATACCAAACGTTCTAGATTATCCCTTCCCAGGGGTCAAATGTCTCAGGTATACGATCAGACCAATCTCAATGGACAGACAATACACTTTATCCTGACAAAACTCAATTCGCTCCGCTGCCTTCTTAGCACAGTCCTTGGCACATATATGAGCTTCTTTCAACCATTGTTGATGCACTCCTAACCAGTCATGAGTTGGCTTATCCCCCGATTCTCATCACACCAATTTGTCCACAAGCAAATGAAGGTCCACCCCAAACAACAGATTGAAAGGGAAATACCCTGTTGTCGAATGTGGGTAATATTATACGCATGGACAAGCTCTGCTTGGTCTCTGGAGGAAGTGTTCGAAGGAGCTAATGAAGAGTACAATTAAAATGCTCACACTTGGCGTTTCCAGTTGGATGATGGGGTGCTGTATGGCTTTTCTTGGGCCCATACAGCTTACACAATTCTGTAGTTACCTCACTCTCATAATTACGCCCCTGGTCTGAATGTAGCCGTTCTGGAACTCCGTACGTCAACCCCCTGATGTCCCATGCACACTCTCAAGCAGTCGGGGACTAACAGTTGAAAGCATTTACCATGACGTACAGCCTCCACTACTCGATACAACAGTTCCTTCTTTTGCTTGTGTCCACTGCTTCAGCAAAGATCATATGGGTTTTGACAGGGTTTTCACCTCTAAACCAGCAGGGTTACATTTCCAGTCCCAAAAGACCCTGAACACTTTCAACACCGAATCCTGACTTTGAAAAATCTGCTGGACCTCTCCTTATTCCAGCTTGAACCAACTCTACAGCAGTCCCACTTTGTGGCATGCTACAAATAGTCACACAACCATCAAATTTGGCATCTTCCATGTCTACCACTAGCTCCCCTACGAAAGGCTGCCTAGACAATGTATCCACAACATGTTTACACCGCCTCGAAGGATACTAGACATCAAAATCAAATGCCAGTTCCTGGGCTCCTAACCTGGTAGTTTTTAGGTGAGAGAGTGAGTTATTATCTGTGATGACAGTAAGTTTGGAACCCAATAGATAGCCCCTGAACATTTTAGTTACTGCCCACTTGAGGCCCGACAGCTCCAAATTCTTTCCGCTATAATTTTTGTCATTCCTTTCAGCATTCCGCAACCTTTGGCTTGCATAAGAGATCGTCCATCTCTTTCCCTCTTGCTGCTGCATTACAACCACTCCTAAGCATTGATTGCTCACATCAGACTAGAGGATACATGGAGCTGAGAAATCAGCAAATCCGAGCACATGTGCACTAGCCAGTTTTTCCTTGAAAGCATCAAAGGATGCCTGACACTCAGGCCTCAACCCCTTTTGTTTAGCTTTAGCTGGAGGTCCCTCGTGCAAGCACTGGTTGACTAAATCATGCAGTAGCCCTGAAATTTTCTAGAAGCCATGGAAAACTCTCCTGTAATTCCTACAGAACCCAAGGAATGACCTCAGAGCTTTCAAAGTATTGGACATCGGCCACTGCTTCACAGCCGAAATCTCTCAGTGGCTACCTGATGTCCCAAAAACGTCAATGGTCACTTATGGTCGTTTGCATCAATCTTTGGAAAGTTGCAAGACCTTTGCAGACCCCCATCTGCATATTCAGAATTTTGTACAGCCCGAATGGTATGGTAAAGGCTGTCTTGTGCCAATCCTTTTCTTCTGAAGCCAGTGGGTGATAACTACTGGCCATGTCAATACTAGAGAACCGAGCTCCTTGTAACACATTGAATCTCTCATCCATTCGCGGAAGTGGGAAGGTGTCCTGCTTGATTTTCAGGTTTACCTAATTCAATTTTACAGAGAATCTGTAACACTCTTCACATGCATGACATACAATCTTCGACCATCCAGAACCCTAACAATAAAATACACATTTTACATTCACAGGATGAAATGAACACAGCCTATTACACCAGATTATCATCACATTTACTCACTTACTGTAGACACTGGATTTAACCAAAAAAGATACACATCTCGATCCACTAGACCTGGAGGACCCCCAGCCCTGCACATTTTGTACAGTATGTCTCCCTATTTCTGACACACCCAATTTAGGTCTTGCTGTCTCTACTAATGAGCACATGAGTTGAATCAGGTGTGATAGATGAGGGAGACTGCACAAAATGTGCAGGGCTGGGGGTCCTCCAGGACAGGTTTGAGAACCACTGCACTAGAGGATTCGTCTCTCATGCACTGTGCAAGCCTTCTCCTTCTGTGTTGCACTCCTAACATGTCATATTCAGCTCCCGCTCTGTTAAAGGAGAAGTACTCTTTTTTTTCTGGTTATACATTGAAATTCCACCTGGTTACATTAATTTCACCATTTCAGTAGTTCACATTTTGATTGATCACTATTAGTTTTGGTAGATTAATATTACTCCAGCCCCCGGTTTCACAGACATAGCTTAAGCTTGTCCTAGACTAAAATGCAAGTTTGAGCCATTTTAAATAAAAGTAACTTGCACTGACATATCTTAAAATATGTGCCAAGTGCCATTGTGCCATTGTTCTGTCTCAAGATGCACATGAGTAATGTTTTTTTAGGGTACATTTATAAAAGCTACTTAAATGCCTAAGGACTAATCCTGGCTTAATCTAAGCCCTGTCTGTGAAACTGGGCCCAGGAGTCGATCTTTAAATTATTGGATTATCAATGTTCTGCAAAATCCTCATTGACTCTTAAGGTTAAAACAGAGACCTCTCTGTAGAACAGGGGTTAGAATGTATAGCAGATTGAACACTGACAATAAATTTACATGTATCAAATTTATGATGTATCATAAATTATCTAAATGATGAGGAAAGCAGTCAATATATCCATGCAAAGGAACAGTATACTCTGAGTCAGGTGATGATGAGACAGTTAAGATGGTAGACTGAGGGCAAGAAAGAGCAAGAGAATTACATGGAGAGCACAGATTGGAAAAGCAGGGAAAAGACAGACAGGCAGGAGCTAAAAGAGTCAGAGTCACACAGACGGTGACCTGTCAGGTAGGATTGACCGCCGTGCTGCACTCACTAAAACCTGCAAAACTAGCTTACTGTCCTAAAAGTGTTTTCAGTAGATGTTTAGATATTGAATTTGTAATTTAATATCAACTGGAAAAAGGCTACTTATGTATGGCTTGCAGCTCATGCAAAATCAGAATCTCACGTCAATGCAATACTAGCATAGACAGAATATAAACAATTAGCTGCAACCAGCTCTTCTCTCCTAAGCTATTTAAATAACGAGTACAATAAACTGATCAAGACAACAGTTGCTGAGGTATTGCTCCTCACAGCAACACAGAATATAGCTAAGAGAGGCCACAGAGATACAGATTGTAATAAGGGTAATGTCCTTGGTATAATGCAGCCACCCATTTAAGCACCCTGTTCTTCAGAAATGTGTTGTATTCTCCTACATTATAATTTATATCAATTAATGAAACCATGTGTTGCTTATATGTCTCTCTGAAGTGTTGCAAGACATATGGGCAGGAAAAACAGACAGGAGACTTTGCAATAAAGTCGGCCCATACAAGATCTTTACATGGGATTTGGAATGTCTAAAACCTGGGGGGAAACTTGATAACTTGAAAACTTGAACTTGAAAGTGAGGTTCGTGATATGCATGTTCAAAAGATGTCCTATAGTTCATGGTCATGTTATTGCATTTAGAATTTTATACTGACTCTTAAATATTATGTAGGCCTACAGTTCTACCTTGAAAGTCTGTCTTGCATTTCTTCGCAATTCATTCTTTTTGACCACGGGTCATTAATGTGTACATTACCCACCTTGTCAGAAATTATGCAGGCAAGGCGTTTGTCCCGGATTCATATCAAGCTACAAATATTTATAACAGGAAAGCCAGTTCAATGAAAAGTGTAAAAATGATGCCACAATGCCATATAAGCAGTTTTTTTATGTTCTCAGATAATTTGGTAATCTTATATTGGAACATTTTTATATACCTGTATACTGTAGATGGATCCAGAGACATATGATGTGCTGGTGGGGTCAGTTAATGAGATTAACCACTGGACACTCCTGGTTTATTCCTTTTTTCATCCTTCTCTGTAAACAACAAAGACTTAAATCAAGACTGACTCATTAATTCATGATCCTTCTTGACAGAAGATATATCCCAAGAAAAAACATATTTTGTATTTGAACTCCATTGGTGAAAGCAGAATCAAATTGCTTCACTGCATAAAGGCTGTAAGGTGAGGAAAATGTATTGAGACACTCAAAATGTTGGTCTGATTGCTTATTTAAATTAGCGAAGGGGGGTCAACTCCAAATGAGTCAATTCCTCGACTCTGAATAGCCCCAGAGTCGGGGTCAACTCCACCACAGGAATCGACTCTCATTGTTGACTCCGTTGCTGTATCCGAAATCGCTCCCTTGTTTACGGATTCTGTAATCCCTATATAGTGCATGGCAAATGTGTGCACTATATAAGCAAGGAGTAAACTAAATGAAGCGATAGGCATGTGACGGTATTAAATTTTCATGTTGCGATTATTGCTGAAGCTTTTATCACAGTATACGGTATTACAGGTTTAAGAACTCTTTTTCTTATAACAAAAAGAACTCTGGACATTTAAATACAATACACAAAAAAAATATAAAGTAAAATGTTTCAAACAGATTAAATTGCAAAATAATTATAAAGAACAAGAGGTACCACTTTATCATAAGGTCTCATTATTTAATGTTAGTTAATGAATTAAAGGATTAGTTAACTTTCAAATAAAATTTTCCTGATAATTTACTCACCCCCATGTCATCCAAGATGTTCATGTCTTTCTTTCTTCAGTCGAAAAGAAATTAAGGTTTTTGATGAAAACATTCCAGGATTATTCTCCTTATAATGGTCTTCAATGGAATCCAAACGGTTGAAGGTCAAAATGATAGTTTCAGTGCAGCTTTAAACGATATCAGACGAGGAATAAGGGTCTTATCTAGCTAAACGATAGCTAGCTTTATATAAACAAATGATCACCTTCCAAGTGCTTCTGCCAAAACCGTACTTTCGTATTCTTCAAAAAGCTTATGCTGTATGTCCTTCGCCTTCCCTATTCTACTTACGGAACGAACGCAGCGCCAGTTAAATTTTTTCCCTAAGTAGAATAGGGAAGGCGTAGGACATACAGCGTAAGCTTTTTGAAGAATACGAAAGTACAGTTTGGACGGAAGCACTTGGAAGGCGAACATTTTGTTTATATAAAGCATATACATTTACATTTTTTTCTAAAATGACCGATCGTTTCGCTAGAGAACACCCTTATTCCTCGTCTGGTATCGTTTAAAGCCCTTTGAAGCTGCACTGAAACTATAATTTTGACCTTCAACCGTTTGGATGCCATTGAAGTCCATTATAAGGAGAATAATCCTGGAATGTTTTCATCAAAAACCTTAATTTCTTTTCGACTGAAGAAAGACATGAACATCTTGGGTGACATGGGGGTGAGTAAATTATAAGGACAATTTTTTTGAAAGTGAGCTAATCCTTTAACTAAGATTAAGAATGAACAATTGTCAGGCTGTGTTCTTGAAGGAAGACGAAGAAGAACAGGTTCAAATACAAAGTAATCCAATTTTAATCCAAACAGGCAAAGGGCAGATACAACACAACGTAGTAAGACGGTGAACGGACAAATGACGGAGGTGTGGCCGATGAATCCGCCGGCGCAGACGGAGAGGTGATGGAGACGAGAGACATCACTGGTACTGGAGACCCAGGCGATGTCGCGGTGACAACCGTCGAAGGCGTAGCCAGAGTACCCGAGAGCTGAGGTGGATCCGGTGTGACCGAGGACTGAGGCGACACCGAGGGAAAGGAGGAGCCCGCTGACGTCATAGGGGTGGAGGGACGGAGTGCAGCTGACAGACCGCCAGTCCGTGACGGAAGAGGAACGACAACGGACCAAGAGGGAGCCGGCAGGACGAAGGAACCCGGAGAAACCGGAAATCCAAGGGTCTCCGGTAAAGCCGTAGGTGGGAGGAGCCCCGACGAAGCCGACAGGTCGACGGGCCGAGATGGAACGAGGATCTCAGAGGCCGGAGGCGGAGTCGAATTAGTATTGTTCAGAAACGATGATGAAGATGAAGATGCAGGGTGGGAAAAGGTGGGAGACGGAACTTCCTCACTGAAGTCGATCAGCCAGTCCTCATCCTTCGTTGTCGTGGCTCCCCCGTCCGCTGATGTCACTGGCTCACACCCCTGGTCAGACTTGCGGTAGGGCTGCACATCCAGGGCGAGGGCTAGCTCTGTCCTCTCTTCCTCAGGCTCTGGCTGACGCATCGTGGTGGGTGCTGGCTCACCGTCTGCGGATGGCACACGCAAGTTCTTCGCGGTTGAGGGTGTTGCTACGGGCTCTGGGTCTGGCTGTGCTCCAGATCGGGGCGCGACGCTCTCCAGACACCGAATGACCGTTTCCCTCCAGTTCAGTCCGGTGGTGTCTGGGAGGTCGAGGCGTTGGTGGAAAGTAGCCCCGATCCGGAACAAGGTCTTAAGGGTCTCGTCGTCCAGCCAAACAAATAAAGTCTTTAACAAAAGAAAAAAAGTCTGGGCTCTCCTGAGTATTATTGCCCTCTCGTCCATTTCGGGACGGTCCGTTCATCTGTCAGGCTGTGTTCTCGAAGGAAGACGAGGAAGAACAGGTTCAAATTAATCCAATTTTAAACCAAACAGGTAAAGGGCAGATACAACACAATGTAGTAAGACAGTGAACGGACAAAGAACTGACCTTATATACACCAAGGGAGATTAACTAATGACGTGCAGCTGTGATGGTGGTTAGTGCCCATGGTAACTGATGAGTGGCTGATCATTGTTAGTTTTAGCTCAGGTCCATTAAATAATAGTTAAAACGTTTGATTTTAGTAATGTTAATAAACTTTAACTAAGAAATTAACATTAACTACGATTAATAAATGCTTTATAAGTATTTGTCATTGTCAGTTTTGTAATGAATTAACATGTTAACCAATGAAGCCTTATGTCACTAAGTGATCTAAAATTATTGAATGTCCATATTGTGTATCGCAACTGTTCAGATACGATTTGTGTCCATGCCACTCTTTCGTTTTTCTGGAATATCTGCATTGTTTCTATGGTAATGACGTTGTGTCAGTAGACATAGCCTACGCAAAGACTTTATATAGAGGGGTTTGCATTTACAACATGGAAATGTGTATCCGCAGCGCTGGACTACTGCTTCTTATAGGGACGTGGCAGCAGAAATGTAGGAGGCTGGTATGCTTGGCTTTATTCCACACAGACTCTGCCAGTTTCAAAATAAGTCTGTTATATTGTCATTTTCTGCTCGTCGGGCACTTTGCAACAACACAATGTTGTTTCTGCAGAGACTTTCAGCATGTTTCCTATAACAAAGTATGACGTTTACGTTTTTTTTTAAAAAGTCACAAACCACACAAAATCCAATCAGAGCAGTCAGACTGATACAGATTTCCAAACATGCAATTTGAATAGGATTTCAAAAAACGTAGCCCGAAACGCAAGAATGTAATCACATTTCATGTGATTTTTTGGACATTCACACTTGCTAAATCTGATCGAATTTTAAATGGATATGCACAAAAATCAGATTTGGACCGACAGTCTGAATGTAGCCATAGTGACTTTAGTTAATACATACCCCAATACCAGCTTTAGTTTAATTGATGATATAATAATGCAATAAGTATAGATTTGGTTTTCCATGGTTAACCTTGTGTTCATAATTATTAAACTCAGGGCCGGCCCGTGGCATAGGCGACACAGGCAGTTGCCTAGGGTGCAAAATGACTGGGGGGCGCCGCAGCGGCCACACGAAAGTTTTTTTTCTCGAAAGAGCGCCCTCGTGACCATTGTGCGCTCCTACACCCATATATTAAGCAAATACTGACAATTAAGAATTTTAGTACTGATCGTTTATTGAACTGAATAAAATAATGTCAGAATAAAATTAAATTGACATCAACAAAAATTATAAGATTTGACAACATGCCATGTTAAAACACTACTTTAAACACTTTCTGCATCATGATGTAATTATAATGCATCATCATAACGCATTAATTATGCATGGCGCACGCTGTTAAAATAGTTTAGCCATTTATGCGCTCTAAAAGTATCATTTCTAAAAAAAAAAAAAATAATTATCAGGGGCGAAAGGCAGGAAGCGAAAAAAAAAAGAGCAATATAGAGGTAAGAATCACAAGTTAATCACTGTATTAGCCTGTGATGTTTATGCACTATTTTAGCCTTTTTGGAACATCTTGACTGGCAACACTGACGCTATGGAAGGTTTTTGCTTGAGTTAAGTATTATTTCAGTTACATTACTGTTTACTTTTAATTCAACAAAAAGTGCACTAAATGTCTTTTGAAAAAGAGTCTAGCATCTAGCATCCATGAATTAAAATAATTTAAGTATGCCATTTTCCACTGTATGCACAAAATGGAAATGAAATGGGTAATTAGATTAACTAGCTAGCTTGCTGGCTAACATCTACAAATAAATTACAATATGTAGCCTTTATTTTGTTGCCTTCAGGCGTGTTCAGTTTTGAAACAGTTCTGTAATTCTGAAAATATAATAGTTTTTTGCACTTTTTTTTGTTGATTTGCACTTTAATTTCTAATTTAATTTTTTGTGTTATTCTTCAGGTGACTGTAAGTCAAATTTGTTTATTATCACAATGTATTTACTACTTATTTATGTTATTACTTATCAGTATGTTATGTTATATTATAGTAAAGTTTTGAAAAATCTGCATTTTCTGAATTTTTTAATGGCGGAAATCTCGCCTAGGGCACCAACAGAGCCTGGGCCGGACCTGATTAAACTGACCATAAATCATAACTCACATAGAGAATAAACACAATCAATAAGTGTACATTATTGTATGTTTTTTATTTTTTAGTATCTTTAACTCTCCTGTCCAAGCGTCTTGTAAGACAATGATCATGTGCATTTAGTGTCATCACCCGACCATTATAATAAAGATGAATTCATTAAAGAATACCTTGTTTCTCCTTTATTTAATTCTGACATAATATTTGACCACAGATGTTTTTCTTGACTTTTTCCTCTGTAAAATTAGGTTTAGGCAACAGCTAGGTAGCATCGTTGATAGCTACTCATCAAGTCATCGCTAAAAATGGACTGATTGGACAGTCGTGCTAAAAATGTGTTGTTTTAATAAGGATTTTAAGGCTTTTTGTTGGGGGGAAAATAAATTGTGTAACGATTGCAATCTTGTATTATTCCTGTTTGATGTAAAGTAAATGGAGTTAAAGGGGTGGGGTATTTGTCTGTAAGGTATTTAATTTTTTTTCTACTAATTTCTACTAGTAGTGGTGTGGTGGAGCAACAAGGAGCTATGAACTGTGAAGTCCAATGGAGTAACATGATTTAACACAAGCTCTTTAATGCTTTTCATTGGTTGTTAAATATTTGTAAAATCCACTGACAGACGTAAAGGGTGACCAATAGCATTGATTTATGAAGAAGAAGAAGAAGAACTCATTCACACTAGGAAGAGGATTTTTTTGTTTGTTTGTTTGCAATGCAGATTTCCCAGCTAAATCATAAATTAGAATGGTTTTTGGAGACATGGGTGCAAAATCACCATTTTGCCATTGAAAGGACACAATAGAGGCGAAGATATTTTCCAAGCTTTCATGGAATTTGTCAACAAGACCCAATTGCCCCTCTTTAAACTCATCTCGATCACAACGGACGGTGCTCTAGCAATGGTGGGCCGTACTAGCGGGTTCACTGCATTGTGCAAACCTGGACTTCCTTAATTACCACTGTATAATCCACCAGCAGACATTGTGTGGTAAGATTTTAAACATGAAAGAAGTGATAGATGTTGCAGTGAAGATTGTGTATTCTGTTCGGGCCAGGAGTCTACAGAGAAAGGCTATTCCGTGCTCATTTGGAGGAGACCGGTGCAGAACACGCAGACCGTTGCTGCACACGGATGATAGATGGCTGAGTAGAAGTACATTTTTAGCAAGATTCTCAGAGTTGTTGCCTTAAATCAAAGATTTCAAATTATGCAGAATATGCCCAGCTAGAGGACTACCAGTGGCTGTTGGATTTAGTGTTCCTGACTGATCTCACTGACCTGCTGAATGATTTTAATTTAGAGTTGCAGGGTAAAGACAAACGTGTAATCAACATGATCAGTTCAGTGAACACATTTAAAAGCAAGCTACAACTGCTTTCAAGTAGGCTGCAACACTATGACCTGCGGAACTTTCCTCACATGCAGGCAGAACTTCAGAGTCAGGGCAAAGACTTTGTACATCTTGACAGTGCACGAGGAGCAAGTTCATCTTGTTAGAATTTGAGAGGCGCTTTACAGATTTTGCATCCATCGAGCCTGTTGCCAGCTATCTGTGTTTTCCATTTGGCCCAAGTATTGATGTGGATTGTACTGCCTCCAAAATTGTATTACTATTCCACTTAGGTAACTCTGCTGTCGAGAATGAGATTCTCACACTGCAAAATGACATTGAGATCAAATCCAGGGCAACACCTGGCATGAATGGAGAGTTCTGGAACTTGTGATTTTGTGCCTGAACAAAAGTATCACAACCTCAGAATATGTGCTTTCAACTCGACAGCACTTTTCGGATCAACCTATTTGTGTGAGTGTGCTTTCTCTCACATGAAAATCATCAAGTCAAAGTACAGATCTACAATGACTGATGACCACCTTGTGGCCTGCTTAAGGCTTTCAACCAGCTCCTACTGCCCTGACTATGAGAAACTAGCTGCTTCCTCCTCCCAATGCCAGAAGTCCCACTAAGGTAGAGAAATAACTTTATTGTCACTATTCTAACTAGAACTAGACTAGCCTATGTTTTATAATATATGGATTAGGGTTTGTTTTGTGCATATTAAATATGTAGCTACGCTATGAGTAGCAACTGGCTTTCTGTTTGGACTGGTAGATCTCGGCACACTGACAAATTTAAAAGTAGATCTTTGTTCAAAAAAGGTTGGGCACCCCTGCATTACACCAATAACTTGATGCCTTTGTTTCCACAGAAGGTCTGTCCGAGTTATGGTTGGCACGTAGGGACAAATATCCTCACACACAGGACAACATTGACTCTTGGTTTTTTAATCTATATAGTCTTATTTAGAAAAACACACAAACGATGAATTACTTACAAAATGAAAACAATTCTAAGGTTAGTTTGCTTAACTTCGTTCGACTTTATTAGCTTATCGGAATAATCCATAAAACAAAACGCGCTCATGCTAATAATTTCTGTTCCATTCGCTTGTAGTTGCCCACCATAGGGTAAACTCATGAATATTCCTGTAAGCCACTCATTGGGCCTCATTTATCATTTACCTTAAAAACGAGTACAGATATAGTCTTACAACAGGGTTCACGTGTGATTTTTCAGACATTTGTATGCTGGCAATCCTATTGTAAGAATGATCCTACATTGATAAATGGGACAGCTGAAAACAATCGTCATTTAAATATAAATTACTCTCGCCCCTAGAGTTTAAGACACGTAACCCAGCCAAGAGGAGGAAGTAATCTCATGAAAGAGAAATTCAAAAACACCCCTTAACCTCGTAAATGCACGCAATTACATTAATGTATATGTATATTTAATACGGGTAAATAAAATGAAACATTCATAGGATTATTGTAATTCCCTCAACAACAAAGGCCCCTTTACACCAAGAACGATAACTATAAAGATAACGATAAATATATAGTTCTAAAAATCGGTCTAAATATAAAAGCACTGTCCACACCACAGCTATAACGATAACGATATAGAGTAAGGATATCTTTGGGATCACTTTCAGAATGATTTTTTTCCAGCTGTTGAGCGATGAAACACTGCAGCCAATCAGAATCTATTCTAATTCAAGGGCTCGCGCATTTAAAATGGCAAACAACATTGCGAGAAGTTAATCGCCGAGATCCAGAAAAAGCTGTCTGACAAGTCAAAAAATAAGATCCTATAGCAAACTGTCATATAAAATTACCTCAGGTATCCAGTGCTAGTTTCAACAACTTAGTCTTGCTTCCTTTGAAGTTGCAGTGAAAGACTAGGGATTGTTTTTATTCCACTATACTGACTTCGTCAGGTAAATTCACTGTTAAATTAGACCGATTAGCTATTCTCTTAGCTATAAGATTTGATCGTATAGCCACCGATCAGGTCCATATTGATAAATGCCAATTTTTGCGTGGAAACGGCCACACGCACCGTTTTTTGTTGTAAGTTCGTTTCATAAATAGGGTGACCACCCGTCCTGCATTTTGCGGGACAGTCCCGAAATTGGGAGCCTTGTCCCGCGTCCTGCAAGACTTAAATAGTGTCCCGCCTTTCATTTATGTCTATAATTTTTCATACCACAATATGGAATGTAATAAAAACTGTGCGCAGTTTAAAAGGAATAGCTAAGGGCGGGCCTCAAAGTCGGTAAACACACCTACACCAGTATGAATTTAATCTCACATACTGGATAAGAACCACAAGAGCTGCCTAAAAGCTGCCCAAACTGATTATTTGAAGCATGTAATCATCCATCCCGATGTTAAATATTTCCAACGAACATGCGCCGATCCCGTGGATCCTCGAGCGCCACACACCACGGAAATAGTCGAGCACCTACGGAAAAACACAAGATATTCTCCATTCGTTTTTACCAATAAAAAAATTATTAAGACTTTCAGACACGACTTTCTTCTCACGTTAATAGTTAATTTAATGCGGGTTCTATGTCGTTATATCATAATGAAAAATGTCGAGAGCGCATTATTGTAACACAGCACATCAAATGCGCGAGCAGGAATCTCTCAGCTCACAGGTGGATTCTGGAGGCGCGCACGCTCTCGCTCAGATATTACATATGCATTGTCCTCCTGCATGTGCAGCCATGAATCTAGAATTGTCTTCTCTCCAGGATTTAATGTTGCCAGAAGCGCAACATTATAATGTGGGCACCCACCGCCAGAAACATTAATCGGCGCATATGCCAAGTTTGCCAACAAATGTAAATCAATATTTACATAGCCATAGTAGTCATATATTTATCTGTCTCACACTTGTCCCGCAAAATCACATCTACTGTCCTGCAACAGGTGGTCACCTATTCATAAATGAGGCCCAAGAACCGAAAATATTATATCTTTACAAACTGTCTGCCGACACTCCCACACTGCACCTCTCAATCGACCTACTGTTACCAATTCCAAAGTCCAAACAGTGTCAGATCCAATAAATCAGCTCAAGAATATTCCTCTCATTCGTGTCGGATTTCAAAGCTTTTGCGTGCTCTCGCAAACTTTTGCGTTTTTTGAAAAACCTGTTGTGAGCGAGTTCGGACGAACAATTCTTCCTTAATTTCACGCTGGTTCAGATAGTACGTACATTAACAATAGTGCAGTTAATATTTTTATTTTGAAACTTGGACTTAAGCAAAGAAATACAGTACGTTCAGTGCTTCAAGGCACGGTTTTAGGTGAAAGACACCTGAACTATATTCACAGATTCGAATTTCCCGGCTCAATAACACTTGAGCTAAATGTTGTTAAAACACAAACAATACCTCTTTCCAATCGTAGACAACGAGCTACAACCTAATTTTCCTGAAAAACGAGCCTTCATTACATTGAACTCTTTGAGCAGGCGGCTGAGAGACTAGTTCGAAGGGACTATCTGCAAATTGCAAAACCCGATAAGCCTCACAACAAAAATAGTCAATAACTTCAGTTACACACTGACTGTAGTGTAACCAAATTCAGATCAGACATCATCATTTATTATGAAAAATATTCAATAACTTCAATTTAACCTGCTGTACTGTCACCAAATTCAGTTCACACATCACTACTCTCCTGCTGGTTATACTACAGCACATATTTTGGAAAAATGTCTTTTTGTATAATTTTTATGATTTTTTTTTATTACAAAAAATCAATAACTTCACTGTTATGCAGTATAATGCCATCAAATTCAGTTAACACATCAATGCTCTCCTACTGCTAGTATAAGCACTTAGTTTGAAAAACTAACTACAGCGAAGTCCCATGAGGGAGCCTTCACTCTGAAGGGTGGCCTCAGCCGCCTAGCTCCACAAAGGACCTCACAATCTGGTGAGAGGACAAGAGAAATGGAAGAACCAGTTTCCTGCTCTTTAGCCAGACTGACACATGATCTCAGTGAGGAATCGCAGGCTCACTCTTTCCCAACGATGGTGAGTCTGGAGTGGAGCAATTTGGTGGAGAATAATTCTCAGTGCTCACACTCTCCACCCTCGAGGGCTAATATAGCGTGATCTTCCCCCATACAGCCAATACAAATTCATGTAGATCCTCCTCTGAGATGGGCCATCTCTTGATGGATTCTCACGACATGAACTCTCTTTTCTTTTTTCACGAGAAAAAGCTTTACTCCTCCCTGACAAAACGGACTCCTAACACAGGGATAGTTTGAGAGAGAAGAAGCACACAATGCAGTCTCTGAAGACTTGAAGGCCCACCTGTTTCACGTCTATTTATATCCTGTAATGAGTTTGCATTCCAATGATGTCATCGTCAGAGTTATTCATAAAGCCAAGTTCTTTGGCGTGTTTGCCACACATGCTTGACAATAGGTCACACAAAGATGTTCCCATTGCACCGTGAAAGGGAGCTTCTGAAAGGGAACAAGCACTTTTAACATGAAAAATTACTACTAAAACCAAGCGTGCCACACTAGTCCTGAAAAGTGAAGCCAAAGCGTCTCAGTCGCCCCCAGGTGGCTGGATGTAGTATAGGTTATAAACCCCGCCCTCTCCATGTAATGTAATGGGATGTGCTACAAACTTAACACTCAAATTACACGTCAAATATCCCCCCCCCCCCCCCCCCCCCCCAAAAAAATGGTTTCATGTTTTCAGTTTTCATGCTGATGTTAGTTAAAGTGTTCCTTCTTTAAATAAGTTTATTTTTAGTTAGTTATTTGATGCTATAAAAAACGCATTTCGACGCCACGCTCACTACTTTGCAGACTTGGGCTCCAAGTTCACTATGCGCAGACTCAAGACTCAAGATGTCAGCGCCATATTGGCACAATGGCGGCTTCACTTACTACAATAAAAGACAGTAAAGGTGCATCATCTATCATTTTTCACAGTCTATAATAAGTAGATGGCTGCAGAGGACCACTCATTAGCTCATTTGCCATTTCCACTCCCTTTTGTACTTCTTTATATGCAATTAAAATATGCTATTCCTTTTCGCTGTCCACTCAGTTGTCATCAGCGGGAAAACCTCTCTCTATGATTGCGTTTGTTGGTTATTTTCTTTAGATGCAATTAAAAACAAATTTTAGCAATTTTATTGTTCTGAAGTATGAAGTATAACAAGTAGGGTGACCACTATCAAACAAACCTGTGGGAGGATTACTAAGTTTGTGTGGGACATGTTACCAACACTAAAACACAACCTGAAGCTGTTATATAATGTCTATCTAACTTAATAAAAACATTTGTATTCTGCCTTTCAGCTGGTAAAAATACTTTGTTCTTTAGTCCCTTCCAGAAAACACCATTACATCACAATGTAACACAATGTCTTTATTTTACATGTCATTTAAATTCAACATCACTGAGCCCAACGGCAGCAGACATGCAGATAACTATTTTTAAATTGGGCGACCAGATTTCTGAAATGGAAACTGGGGACATTTCCTATTTGAGTGGTCAAAACATCACCAAAATCTCATTTGTTATTATCTATTTAATAAAAAACAGGGACAATACATTTTTTAATGTTTTTGTTTTTAATTGTTGTGGGCTCCTTATAGGCTATTATTACATTAATAATTATGATTTAGTTTTATTATTAGGATTTTTGCTCTGGTTTTAATACAGTTCACCAAAAAACCTTTACAGGATTAATAGTAACCATTGTAAAAGCAGTTCAAAACAATATGCCTGTTATAACATTAGTATGACTTTACAAAAGCACATTACATTACAAAAATAAAACTAAGATAAATATAAAACAGCATTTAACAATTATTTTTTAACATTATTGAATTCAATATTTTAATTTTCACAAGCTGTTTTTAGCTACTGTATACAGAATTACAACTGTTTTTAACTATTATTTTGCATTTTAGACTTATTTTATTTTGTTATTTATCCATATCTGAGTGTACCTTCACCACGTAGTTAAGACGTGTGTTTAGAAATTGCTGCGTTGTGACTGTGGAACTTTTGTGGACATTTAAAATTATGCAAAACAATCTCGCACCCTGTTGATAATTTGGATAGTTAGCATGTTACTACCTTGTAACCGATAACGATGTTTATTTTGATATTTGACGATAATGGCGCTTTGCTCTGGTCTAGATCCAGATAAGCCTATTTCACAATATGGCGGCCGAGACCGGAAGTGGACGATACACCCGGTCACGCCACTGCCTGCTACGATCACCATTCATTATTTAATGCGCTGAGAATATTTTTTTTTCTCTTAGTCATTACATTAATTTATTTGACTATAAAGTAAGAGTAGCAGATGTTGTCTGTTGTCATTTTGCATTTCAAGGTGGTTTAATAAAAAACCTTATTGTTAACAATGTGTGTATAGCCTACTGGTTTAACTATACTTGTGAGGGCCACTTATACAGTGAAATATTATGATAACCGACTTGTGAGCATGTTTTACTGGTCCTCACTTGTTAAAAAGGCTTATAAATCAGAAAAAAAATATGTTTTTAATTTATATATAGCGTTTTGCAAGTTTCTATAAGTAGGTTTAGGGTAATGGATGGGTTAGGTGATAGAAAAAATTATTAATCTGATAGAAAATCAATGCAAGTCTAAACAATGTCCTCTCAAACATGTGTTTGTGTGTTTAGACACTTCAGTCTCAATTATTGCAGGGAAAATGGTAATTAGGTCCAGGTGTTATAAGAAAGCATGAGGAGCCACATCAGCCTGAAGTAGGTCAAATACATACTGGATTTAGCTAATGAAGATGGTATGTTTTCTGCTTACCAAATGGTTTCAAATATATTAGTTATCTATAGCAAAAGTAGATGTATAGTTTATTATTAACAGCACTCTCTGTGGTTAGGATTAATATAACATAGCATGTGATTAAAAATGCTTTTCTGTGCCTACTGACCTCTCTTTTATATTATAATGGTCATTTTAACACGTATACAGTGTTTGTGGTATTTCAGGACCCCAAATTATGTTTGCTTAAATAAAAAAATAAAATAAAAAAGTTCCCTTTATTTAAATGGCATGACACTTGATGACCAAGTTCACACTATTTTCAAATTTTTCATCATCACCATGAATGAAATTGAGAAATGTAAATCTGTACAGTGAATGTGACTTGCAATATTACTATTTTATAACACTTTTACAAAACTATTAAGGCAAATAAATAAATAAAAAACACCATACCACCTGTTGACTTAATACATACATTAAGTGGGTGATATTACATGTTTAAAAAAAATGATTGTTACAAAATCACACTAAGAAATGCTCTAGCTGCACTTGCACAAGCAAACAGCAGGCCTGACATATCAACCCGTTCTTCAAAACAGTTTTATTTTGACAACAGTTAACAAATACAATGTAAAGTGCAAATCAGATTAATGCAAGAAATACGTGTTTTGTCACGACATCACATCAGCAAGCTAGTTCTATGAAGCAACTTATGTGAGGTCAGAATACTGAGCCAGAAGTTCTTCGCTGCTATGCTGACACCTTCGACGTTACTGTTCTTCTAGTGTCTTCATCCACCCCAATGCTTCACACCTTCTGCCAGTCCAGATGGCTATTACGTTCCTCATGAAGCAGCGGCGCGCGCGCGACCAGGTGTAGCTGCACAGCCCCTTATGTTGGTGAACATGATCACTACACAATTTCTCCAGCAGGCTGCTGTATGCTCGTCGGGCTTTTTGCAATGTATATGCGGGTTGTTTTGAACGAGCTGTAAAACGGGGACATTTCCGGGGACAGCTCCAGTCGGGGACAGAACACCAAAAACCGGGAATGTCCCTGGAAAATGGGGACGTCTGGTCGCCCTATTTTTGAAACAGTTCTGACCAAGTCCAACTCCGCTCCACAGTTGGATTAACAGCCGTCACAACCTACTAGTGATGTTTACTCCTTTCTTTTCAGCCATTGGATAGGATTTAAAAAATGTCTGTTGTATTTGTGTAAGGCGGGATGTTACTTCTGTCGAAGCGCTGTTAAATATAGGTAAAAAAAAACTACGGAGCAAAAATAATAAATAAAATGCTTTCTTAAAAAGGCAAAAGAACGCATGCACGTTTTCTTACTATTATAATTAAAAATGCGGGACATTTTCTCAATATGTGACGTGCAGTACAACGCAAAGTGGGACGGGTGGTCACCCTAATAACAAGTAAAGGAAAAGTCTCATGCCATTTAGATGAAGGGAACATTTAAATAATAATATTAATAATAATAAACCCAGATCCCAACAGCCTAGAAAAGCTTATTTTTAATGTTTAATGTAAAAATTGTATTTTTAAATGAATTATGATCGTTTTCTATCGTTTTCTGCAGTATGGCTTCATGCATATGAAGTGCTGGAGGAAACGCAGCAAAAATATATTACAGTGGACGGGAAACCATCTTCTATTGCTCCCACATCACATTATGTAAACTGCATTTATGACAGAACTGCAGAGATGTAGTTGTCATTATAATCTATCAATAAAAGCAGACACCTTGTGTTGTGCCTTATTTTAACTCCCTGCCAAATTATTACCCCCCTCATTGAGGCAGCTACCTGGTTGCCTAATCCTACACCTATACCATCTAAAAAATGCTGGGTCATTTTAACCCATGTTTGGGTCAAATATGGAAAAAATGTTCATGGAAGACAGATTGTAGGCTACTGCTGTTTAACAACATTACCAACTGTTCAGCTAAAGAAACATCTTTCAGGGGATAAAAAACTCCATAAAACAGTTTTGAAAGTTGTGAGTGTTACACAAATTGAAATTAGGCTTCTTTTACAGGTTTTTTTTTTTTTTTTTTTTTTGTGGTTTAGAAAAAAATAGACTTGCCATTAAGATGAATTATTGTAAACCTACTTTAATTGACATGTGAGTTACAGATGTCTGCTCTGGGAAGCCATTCAGGTGAGAACAGCTGTCCTAGCAAGGCACTATTTCCTTAGCTCTTGTATTTATTTTCAATTCAGGATTTATAAGCTGCCATCTGCTGTTGGGTGTGCTCACGCTGATTATTTACCCAGAGAAAATATAGCAGTGAAAAATTCATGCGTGCGTCTACTGAGCTCTGTCCGTCTGACCCCGCGGTCACTGGCAGAATGAGAAAACAGGGTCGTGGTGCTGTGAGATGAGGTCAGCATTTGAGGCAATGTGGAGAGGGTTCTGATCTCGACTTGTGACATCACCTCTCCACCTCTATTAGCCCTCTTAACAGAGCATATATGAGACAGGAGATCCAGGAGATGGTCTAATGCATCCATCTTGTGCTTGGATTGGAAAAAAGGAAGGTTTGTCCAGCAGATGGCAGCAAAACATGCATGCTTTAATCATATACTGTAAATTGCATGTCAAAATTTGTGAATGTGGAATAGGATTTACTAGAAAAAAAAAAACAAAAAAACAAAAAACAAGAAAACGATTTTCACTCACTAATTGCTAGTATAATTACAAAGAAACAGCAAGTAACACATTGAATTAAATGTGAGATTTCAAAGACTGAAAAAGTATATTCTTGTAAATCCTCCAGTAATCTGTTTTATATACAACTATATATATATGTATACTTACAACTATATATATATATTTAAAGTGTAGTCCATTGGAGGCCAAGCACATTAAAATGGTCCTATTATGCTTTTTCACTTCTTCAACTTTAGTTAGTCACTTTAGTGTCAGTGGTGTTCTGAAAAGAGGAGGCAAAGTATTCACAGTTTTTAAAATGTGTAATATATAAATCAAATGTAAATTCATGTCCCAGTTTCACTTAATGTTGACACATTTTCTTGGTTAAATAAACAGTACATTGCACCAAAAAAACAAACAAAAACAAATTACAATTCTTTTTGTATTTTTACATTAACAATGTAATTAATGTTATATTTATTAAAACCAATTATAAATTTAACCAAGTTAATGTTTTTAAGCCTTTTTATGTTTATTCCAAAACAATAACTAAAGGCAGTAACAATTTAAACAATATATTTTATTTGTGAACTGATGTTCAGCTATTCTTTTTAATAGTGAACTTATTTTCTGATCATCAGTCATCAAGCTCAGTAAACGCCACAGAAACAAAGAGGTACCTTTAATTTCACTAAGCTGACTGTTCACTAAAACCCCCTGCAGTCATCATGTTTTCAGGCCATTTCAAGTTTAATTTTGACATAACATAAAGCGGTGATATCTAAGTGGGTGAGTTGTTTACTCACCTTTTCTCATGTTTTCCCATTAAAGTCATCATTTTGTTCATTCAGACTTGATTCAAGAACATACACGAAAACAAGAGGTGGGATTTATCACACAAACCAATCATATCCAATCATAACCAATCACATCCAATCATAGCGTGATGGAGGCATTGCATCCTCTCACGTGACTTTCTCCCATTCATCCTCAATTACCCCCCACCAAACCCACTGCATGCTTTAGGGGGTCTGTTAAAACTCAGTGGGCTCAGGGGAGGCAAGAGAGATGTGGCATCCTGCTGTAACTTTACCTGCGTGTGTCGCTGTTGGACAGTGTAACTTTAGAAAAAAACAGTGTTAAACACTTTTATTTTCTCATCTCCCTTGTGTCCTCAGAGGAAACTCCCCGGGTTAGTGTGTAATGTGTAATGCAAGGTTTCAAATCTCAAAGTCCACTCCAAATGGAGATATTTAGAATGGCTTGTTGGGACTACAGTGTCATTCCAGGAATGTGGTTGGGAACCCCTGTGCTAGAGAAGACCTGTTGTAGCCATGTCAAAGAGACACTTTTTTCCCACCCTGGTTCCAAAACCCCTTTGTTTGGCCTTCCTAAGGAGGACGAACTTTGAAAACGGTTAAAATTTATTTTTAACACTATACCTGAACATTATAACACCAACATTTATCTGTATGCTGCACATTTTACGGAGAACAGCTTCTAGAGCCTAAAAGAGTAATGCCACGTCTCACAAAAGCTTCTCCTGAAAGACGGAGCAGTTCCCACTTTGTCGGGTCAATCCGTTTTTTTCAGGGATCACAACCTGTGATATGTTTTATTATTTGTTTTTGTGTTTTCTATTAACAGTTCCTATTATAAGTTTTATGTTGTTGCTACGATGTAAACAAAGGTCAAAGCTGTTTGGCTCCGCTAGCCTGCTATAGCTAACATTACAGTGTTGATGTAGTGTTTAGCTATGGGGCTAAGACTGTTCACCGATCCTTAGGAACTTACCACTGTGAAACGTCCTGTAAAATCCATGCTTGCACAGGTTCTACACAGTCCTCTGCATGAAAACCTATTCTAGTACACACCAAAAACAAAATCAAGACTTTCATGCCCTTGATAGGACCCCTTTAATATCTGTTTCTGTAACTCAGTGTTAGCATGCATGTACATTTGTGCATATCTTTTTCACATTTTTCGTCTTAGAGAATGGAGTATTCTTCTCCAGTCCCCAGAAATCTGTGGTTAGCAATAACTGTAAAGTTCATGTGGAAAGATGGTGTCCAAACAGCTGGTGAAAAAGATCCCTTTGCCTCTGGCAAGGAGTCCATACTGCCCTGCCAACAGATTAAGTGGTCACTAAAGCCCCAAAATGAGATTTTCATGTTTCGTATGAAAGCATAATTTCCATATCCGTAAGCTCTCCGTTAACCACTTGTCTAAATATTCATAAATCATCACTGAATTCCTGCTTTTATTTGAGAAGTATGAACTCGAAGAAAACGTGAACCTCTTATTGACTGTGAACTCACTTTTTGAACTTTAGGTAGAGGAGCTACAGATAATACATACTTCTGAAAATCTCTGTAAAACTTTACAGAATACTGGACATTAAAAAAAAAATGGATTATGCAGTGGATGCCATCCACCCAGATATGAGATCAACTCCAGGCCTTTTATTACAGTACGTGCTGTGGGTGGCTGGTTCTCCACTAATTGTGGAGGAGGAAGCCCACTTTGCACCATCTATGCCTGGCCCAACTCTGCCTGCCCAAAAAATCATCCAGTGGACATCACGGATCCAGAACCCACCACAGATAAGGAGCCTGAGACCACAGCAGACTGACCCAGCAAATACCCACCACAGACTTCATGCCTGAGCCAGTTCCTGCATCAGAGCCAGAGCCAACAGCCTCATCTGTCCCAGAGGAAGTGCTTGAGGTCCCGTCTTACCAGGTATGTGAGCCGGCTATTCTCTGGAAAAAGAGGAGTGGCTGATTGACTGGAAAGTGGAGGAACGTTTGGACTTAAAGGATTAGTTCACTTTAAAATGAAAATTACGCCATCATTTACTCACCCTCAAGCCATCCTAGGTGTATTTGACTTTCTTCTTTCTGATGAACACAATCAGAGTTATATTAATAAATATCCTGACACATCCAAGCTTTATAATGGCAATGAAACAGCTCAAGAAAGTGCATCCATCCATCATAAATGTACTAAAAATATCCATATTTAACATGCTATAAAGTAAAAATATCTAGCTTCCGCCAGACCGCCTTCCGTTTTCAACTTAGGAAGAAAGTGTAACCTGACATTGCATCAGTTATACTTTTTTCGTAAGTTGAATACGGAAGGCGGTCTGGCGGAAGCTAGATATTTACTTTATAACTTGTTAAATATGGATATTTTTCTTACACAAATGCATAGCTTCACTTCAGAAGGCCTTTATTAACCCCCTGGAGCCGCGTGAAGTAGGTTTATGATGGATGGATGTGGATGGAGACACTTTCTTCAGCTCATACTCGTTGGTTCCATTCACTGCCAATATAAAGCTTGGATGCGTCAGGATATTTAACATAACTCCGACTGTGTTCATTAGAAAGAAGAAAGTCATATACTCCTAGGATGGCTTGAGGGTGAGTAAATCTTGGGGTCATTTTCATTTTTCATTTATCAAAAATCTAATTAATCACACACTTTTCAGTAATGAATCATGATTAATCAAGTTTTTCCCCTCATTTTAGTAAATCCAGTAATTTTAGCCAATAAACAGTACAGTATAACTGAAAGCCATCATTTTTAACATTTAATAGGCTTTTTAAAATACAACCACTTTTAATTTAATGTCGGGTCCAGATTGGCATGATCTGTTTGACGTAGGGTGTTGTGATGATTTGTGTCAGGATGCAAGAATCTATCGTTTTATCTCGTATAGTGTGTCACTGTGGATGTGGACGACAACTGATGCCGCGTCTGCAGTGCTTCACAATGTCACGACAGAAAGACTAGCATGTTTCCCAATGTCACATCCGTGACATTGACAAATAGAAGCACTGAAGCTCATCCATACACAGCTTTCAAACATGGTGAAACTAATGAGAGACGAAGGTATTGGTGCTGTTAGGTGGAATTATGCAATGGAGGAAAGGTTTGTAGATGTTTTACCTCAAGTTCTCTTTGAAGGATTGACAGCCTCTACTGTCCTCTTCATGCAGTCCAGGAACATGTCCACTGTCAGGTTTTCTTTATTTTTTAGGGCTTTTCTGATGACAAGCCTGACGCTTCGGTAGCCATTGGTTGCATCCGATGTTGCATACTTCCTTACTATATGTGACCCTGGACCACAAAACCAGTCATAAGTCACATGGGTATATTTGTAGCTATAGCCAACAATACATTGTATGGGACAAAGTTATCGATTTTTCTTTTATGTCAAAAATCATTAGGATATTAAGTAACGATCATGTTCCATGAAGATATTTTGTAAATTTCCTTCCGTAAATATATAAAAAGCGCATTTCTTCAGTGGATATTAAGGGTGTAGCGGTACACAAACATGGTACGTACCTCGGTTTTGAAGTCACGGTTCGGTACGGGTTCGGTACAGCAGGGTGAGAAAACAAAACAATTTTTTCTTCTTTTTTATTAAACAATGATTTACCAAACCAACTGTGTCTCTGTCTTTAAATTTATTCAATTATAATTAAATATATCTCTGCTAATGCTGTGAACTATTAGGGAGCCTTTACTTAATACATTACTATAATAAAGGTTACAATTAACAACAGAGTTCAAATGATTAAATTCAGTTGCTATTTATTTTTAGACATAGATGTTATCAATACTCAAATAATAGTAATAAAATGTATGTATTGTAAGCATGTAAATTACACAAGGCAGTTTTTGCATGAAAGGTGCAATATGTAAAAACGTTCTGTCCACTAGAGGCCTGTTCAAAACAAAGGCGTAGCTTGATGATGCCAAGTTTGAGCGCGGAATCTTGGGACATGTGGTCTTCAACTCGCAAGCCGATGGAAAATAATCGGGATAGGACTCGGGCAGAAATCAGGTTCATGGATGCGATTATTAACGTTACTGTAGTATGAAGCAGAGCAGGACCGAGTGTTGTGGGAGCTGAATGAGGCCGCTGGAGTGATTGCGCAACACACGCCTCACGAGTAGCGGAACTTTTATTATGCTACAGTCGCCGGCGCTGCTTCCGCTTTTCCGGTCATGAGTATGAGTAACACAGCTCTGTTTATCATATTAGATACATTTGAGTGTGTTGAAAATGATGTTATAACGTTACTCTGTGTGTTCGCTCGGTGGCTGCTGTGGGACACTTGTTGCACACTGCAGTAAGCTGATCGATTTTAGAATATCATATTAAATGCTGGATGGCTTGTGTTGATAAATGGCATGGAATTAATTTTAAAACGTATTGTATGATGGAGAAAATGCTGTATTACTGTTACTAAAAATAAAGTTGCATATGATTGTGCTATATTAGCTACTTGACAAAATAGTGTTTTTCTCTGAAGCATGGTAAAGCATGGTACTCGCAACAAATCAAGAAAATTTTATTTAAACAATAAGACTAAACGTGTTGAGCTATATAACAATAATTAGTTTTCTGTCTATAAATATATCAAAACAGTTGTTCCCTTGCCTATTAAAACGTGTAATATATTAAAGCGTCTTTAGTGTTTCCATGGTTTCTACAAAATAAAACCGTAAACCGAGGGTAATGCAGATATGACGCAATTTACAGGCGACTCCTCACACGTCCCGGAGCCTTGGTTTAAACTGCAATTTTCTCAAAATTTACAAATAGTTGGAAACATTTGGGATATTGTAAGTACTCAAATGAATAAAATATATTACACTGGCCTAGTGGTTTTTGGATATTTTACTGCAAAATTCTTACATATTGCACCTTTAACTTCTGTTTATCCAATTCGTTGTTGAAATATAACTGTTAATCATTTACACAGTGGCTGTCAAAACATCTTTTCATGACGGATTTATTTAGGCCTTACATTAACTAACAGGTCAAGTTAAATATAATTAATATATAGGCTAATATAATGCATTTATTTAGCTAAACAGTTTCATTTCTCTAGCGAACTAGCAAGCTGTTGACACTAAAATGGCTTTTCTGAGGTAAATGTACTACATGACATATTGTTTACAAACTGTTTAATGACATATTTCCGCAGTTGAAACACTAAGTTGTACTGTATCTTTCAACATACCTTCATGTTCATTCTGTAGTAGTGAAGAGGAAGAGATGATTGCATTCACTCGCGCTCCACGCTGCCGTTTGAACTGCTATCTGTCACGTCACATCAAAAAGCTTCCAAACGGCATTTATTGTTTGAATTTCGTGATAAAATGGACAGAATTTGAAAGATGGCACTTTGTTTCTTATCAAAAGTAACAAAACACAGAGCTTATTTTGATTATTGGTGGTTAATGCTGGTTAAAATAGGTTAGGCTAAAAAGCATTACTGTGTGCGCCCCCTTTTGGATTGGAGTGTGGATCGCCTGTGTTCGTCGTCATACTGCATGAAACGAACCGTGACGTCCGTACCGTGACGGTTCGGGACGAATACGTGTACCATTACACCCTTATATATGCATTGCTAAGGACTTCATTTGGACAACTTTAAAGGCATAAGTGAACTTCAAACAGTCTTCACATAATCCCATTATAATAAATGTCACAGCTGAACCCAGATAGGGTGATCATACTATAATGCTAGCCAAAGGATGCCAGGAAAAAAAAGGATGCCAAGTGAATTATGTTAAATATTTTTAATGCATTAAGCAGAAAATATATAATTGCAGAAATTAATGCAGTATTTTTGACAGCCCAAGTTACTTGCCATAAATTATAAAATTTACTAACTTTTTTTCATTGTATTGATACAGATATTTAGGATTTTAGATATAAAGACAAGCACTTATAGATCAATTACTGAGCTACAGTAGTTGGCCTGAAATAACAGACAATGACACAGGAATAATTTCCACTCAGCGCTTTTGTGTATTTCCTCTTGGAACTGAAACACCTTCGTGAATGAGTGAGGTCTCCGTTCCCCCCACCTCCCACATAATGAGGAGACCTTAACAGGTTATATCCTCACCCTCAGCTGGGATTGCCATTTCCTCTTGCCTTTGGCCTGCTCATCACATGGCCAAGTCATACAGGAATCAAGGTGAAGAAGAACAAACACGAAGACCGGGAAGAATGAGAAATATGTGTTGCAAGTGCTGCTCAGCTGTGCTGAGCTCAAGTGGAGTTTGCCAATGACAGAGGTTTGGAAAACTCATCACCTGCAGCTGGGCCGGGGCCCCAGTCAAACATGGGTGGTCACCAACAAAACGTCTCCAAATAAATGGTTTTGCATGATGCGATCACAATCTGATGTGAAATGTTGAATGGGGCCCAGGCAGTGGCCTAACTGTCACTTCTCTGTTGAAAGATAAAATTATGTATGACACAACAGAGTGCCATTTGATGACCACCAGGGAAAATAAAGATGAACAGGGCCGTTTGTGTGCGAACTTAGTAGGTTGGCTGACTTGCTCAGGATATATTTGGAATGAAATAATAAACCCTTTAAAGCCATGGGGGGACTGTATGTCTTCTGCAGTGTGTTTGTTCTTCCTCTCTGTCATTTGATGACTCAGAGACTACTTTTTAGAACTAACAAACACAGAGACATATAAATTAAACGGTGTCAGACTGGATAAAAAAAAAAGAAAAACCCAAAGCTCTTTACCCTGGTAATCCCGGTAGCAGGACACTTGGCATGCTTTTTCTATTGCCTATTTGCCCAATCACATATTTTAGTAGTCATTTGAATGCTTAAATGCTCAAAATTCATCCGTTTTGAAATTGGACATCACCAGATCATAGGGTTCTAGATGGAGTATATGGATGTAACAAATCAGCCAAACACTGAGGGGCCAGGTTATTAAAGGGTTTGTAAACAAACAATACAATTTTGAAATCAGGCCTACATGGGTGTAACATGATTGTCTCTGCACTTCCCCTTAAGAAGTCTGGCAGCTGCATTTTGTACCAACTGTAAGCAAGGGAGGGAAAAGTGAGAGACACCGTGAAATACAGTAATCTGCAAGATGTTACAAATGCATGAAGCACAAAAAGGGCTTAACTTTTGTAAGAAGGTGAAAATGATAAAAGTAACTCTTAACAGTAGCACTAATCTGTCAAACTTTAGGCTGCTTTTAAACAACTAAGACGTTCAAGTTAGTGCGCTGGGTTTTATATGGGGCAAGAGAACCAAGATCAAAATCACTTTTATCCTCTGTTATTAACATGATAATATCAGATTTATTTTTGTTAATATTTAAAAAAGTGACTTGTAAGACATTATATATATATATATATATATATATATATATATATATATATATATATATATATATATATATATATATATATATATATACAGGGCTGGAAACGGCAGAAGAGTTTTTTTTACTTTCAATGACTTTTCAGATGTGTTTAAATATAAAATATTATATAAATAATCTAAGATACCACTAAACAGGTCTATTTCATGTTTCCTGCGAACAATATTTTCTTAATTATCAAGCAGGCACATGAAATGTCAATGAACAACATTTATGAATTTTGTTATGGCACAAACATGTTCATTCAACAGAATCTCTGCTTAGAGAAAATTACCTGTTTGATTTTGTCCTAATTAAAGATACATTGTCTAGGAATTTGCATATGTGCTGCATACTGAATTGAACAGGTCTCCCTCTCACAACCTGTTTCATCACATGAGGTTATGATGCTGTTTTTACTCAAGATTCTTGAAATTAAGAATCACAATTTTTTTTTTTTTTTAAAAATGGTGCTCACAATTCTCCCATGATTCAGAATAGACAACTGAAAAAATAACATGTAATTTACTAGAGATTTGGACATAATGTTAGTTGTGCAGTCTATTTACAAAAACATATTTAGTTCATTTGAATTCATTATTATTATTATTTTAAATCGGTTTGAATAAATGATTCAGTGATTCAGTTATAAGATGTCACTTGTTTCATTACTGGATGAATCAACATTTTTGAACAAATCTTTTTAATGAACGATTCAATGACAAATACATTTTTAACAGTCACTTGTCGCCACCTACTGGTGTAACGATGTAACTGATGCAGTCTTTATGGTGATTTACTCTATTTTGTTTGCTTCCTTTTGGGATGGGGGGACTGGTTGTCTCCCTTGGTTGCGAGGAGTTTGGGTTTGCTCCCTTATGATGTCTTTTTATTTGTTTGTTGCTTTATTTTTGCAAAATGGTCCACACATGCAAAGTTGGTTGATAACACAACTGCAATAAAGTAACAGCCTATAGTTAACAATTACTTGTTTACAAAGTGCCATGGGAAGTCAAACTATCATTACTTAAAATGTTCTTATACTGAACATGTTCATTTCCTGTCATCTCTTGGAATGCAGCCAGGTTTTTCCTAATGGGCATATCTGTCATATTAGCAGAACACATTTTACACATGAGGAAAACCAATGTTTAGTCAATAATTCAAAAACGTCCATACTTTAAAGCTCTTGATTCTAACTTGTATTTGGCCTTATAAAAAAGTAGTTATTGTAACTGTTTAACCATAGCATTTGTTACAATAAGAATATAGGCAATTTACAGGTAAGACTATTGATGGCTCCTCATTGCATGCTTGGGGCATAACTTTTTTCTTTCTTTTTTTAAAATCTATTCCCTTAATAGATTATATATTATAAATTCTTCAACAATTTAGTTAAAATGTACCACAATAAATACAACAGAACGTGATCAGTTCTAGTAAAGGTGGTCATGAGAAGTTTAAAAAGCTTGCAGGATCATCATAATGTTTTTCTCTCTTTAATCAGTCTTTTTAGTGGCTGTTTTTAGATCATGTTTGACTTTCTCCAAAACATTTTACTACATTCTAAATAGAATTCAAATGGGTTTCACATTTTATCATAGGAACGGCTCGCGCAAATATTATCACACTTTTGGAGCGCGCTGATAAACGCGCCTACGGTGATTCGCGCGCGGTGCGCCACTCATGGTTAAACGCTCCGAACGCGCGATGTATACAATGAATGAATGGCATGATTCTATGTTTCGGTGTGGGGGTTACGCCGGTTTCACACTGCAAGCGTAAGCAGCGCGTATTTTTTTCGGCGTGCAAGTCAACCAACGGATGCATTCACACCGGCAGCAGGAGCGTCGCGTGAGCAGCAGTAAAGCGGGGGTTTCGGCGCCGAGTCTGTTTTTGCTGCGCTGCTGACGCTCAATTAAAGTGAAAGCACACTTTTGATGGACAAAATAATATAATTTCACACAAAAAGTGTTCAAAATGCACAGAATAAGCATGTCTAATATCTTTTAACAAGAATTTGAGTATGACAGAAAAGAAAATGAAGAATCAAAAATATTTATAGAAAAATCATAACTTAGACTATTTTCATAGCTAGTATTTAACTTGTTAAAATTGTTTAAGACAGTCCTACTGTAACTATCAGAGGATGTTAATCAATAGTCTGTGCGTTTGTTAAAGTCATCAGTTTGCATAATTTCAACTTTTTTTTTTAAGAATACTGATATATTTATTATAGCCTACTTATATTTATTATAATTACATTCTACTTTTTATTTATAATAGACTGCTAATACTAATTATATTATACTTATTTTTAATTATTAATTTAAAAAAGTACTTCTGGCATACATTTAAATTGACGCCATGGTATTTTTTATTTGTCATGTCTGATTTAGATCTGTGTCCTGTTGTTTGTGTGACACTAGCGGCACCTAGCGGATTACAAAAATACAGCATATTTTGCAAATGTAGCTTTCGCATATCGCGCCTAGGTCGACTCAAACATCACTTGTGAAGGCACGTCTCAGCAGGTAAATGTAGGCCACTCTCAATAAAACACATTAGAAGTACTTTTCGCTGTGTTGCTATGTGTCATAAGCGACTGAGTAAACTAACACTATCTAGAGCAGGGGTGTTAAACTCGTTTTAGGTTGATGGCCGGATTAGAAAAAAATTAACAATGTGCGGCCGAATTACATTTTTTCTTTTTAACCTTGGTGTGCTTATAGTTGCATTGATGTTATTTAATATAAACAACAAATTAATTTGCGAGAAAACTAGTACACTGCTCTTTAAAACTGCATTTGATTTTACAGCAAAACGACTATTAGATTTTTTTTTTTTTTTTTTAAATAATGCTTTAATATTGTTTATTATCACCAATCTGGATTTTTCATGGACAATTCCAAATTTTTTTAGAAGCAAATTGGCCAATTCTGATACTGGTTGCAGACTTTTTTTTTTTTTTTTTTTAATTTTTTTTTAAGCAAATATATTTGTTGTTAATGTTTTCACAGGCCAAACTGGGCTTAAATAAAAATATGTGTAGCTCTTTGATATTAGAGGCAAACACTGCACAATCCCAACAAAGATGTTATGCACATGAGCAGTTGTTTTTCATTTAAATTATTGTATAATTTCAAGATTAACAGCAAAAAAAAAAAAAGCATGGTCTGACTTTAGCTTTGTGAAATTATGCTACATAAGACACTTGCACAAAACAAAATCAGCAGATGGACTGAATGAAAATGCAAACTCACTCTCTGTCAGCAGGTGGCGCTTGTGGAACAGCAGCGATATAGCGTTATCTTGGTTACCGATGTACACAAAGCAGTGCTGCGTTTATAATAGGCTACTACTTCATATGGAGATAAGAGGAAAAGCCATCAAAACTTTTCTGAAGACAGTTCCCTTCAGAGATACATCATATCAACCCTAGTTCAATATATTATTCTTCCTATACTTCGCGAACAGTGAGCTTGTGCATGGTGCAGTATTTTCTCTGCTGGCGAGTCGGTTCTCTTTCTGTTCGTATTCAGCGTCTATCTGTGTTAACGTCCTGTTTACAGACTTCATAAATATTTCCACAAATTAAATTCTGGGAAATTATTACAAAGCAGTTTGTTTTTAAGCCCGGAATAAAGACTGACCAGAATAAAATTAAAAAAGTTTGGATTATGGCTAGTGGACTAGTGCATCTCTATTTTTTTATTTTTATTATTATAGTTCAAATCACCCCAGATTGGACAGCTTTGCGGGCCGTATGTTTGACACCCCTGGTCTAGAGAGAACGTCTATTAGCTATAAACCATTCAACGTAACTGCACCCAGCATACCCGGTTAAAAAAAGTCACAGCTCACCACTGATATATATATAGTTTGAGCTCATTTATGCAGCGGCTGTAAGCGTCTTTATCATTGCGTTTTAAGGGAAGGTAAATTTGGGTGTCATCAGCATATAGGTGGAAAAACACTGTGTATTTATCAACGATAAAGGCCAGGGGGCATGTACTGGGAAAACAACATCGGACCAAGAATCGATCCCTGTGGAACACCGCAATAGACAGGTACTGTATGTTAGAAGAGAAGTGATGGCCAGTGCGGACAGTGAATCTCCTATTTGACAAATAATAGTGGAACTACTGTAATAGTCTGTACCACTTTGGCCCACACAGGTCTTTAAGCAGGATTGGAGGATGTCATGATCAAAAACAGAGTTAAGATCTAATAAGACTGGAGCCTTCTTCTATAAATTCTACTATAACCTTTAATTTTTTATTTTCTTTCTTAAATAATCTGCTGAGTGTCTTCTTTGAAAAGAGGCTAACCTTAGGTGAACCTATGAATTACAACCATTTAAGTTCAGATCTATGTTCAAAAAGTGGGGTGACAATTTAACAGTTTAAGGAGAATCAATCAAATTAACACTTTTCATCGATTTCACTTATTTGGCTTAATTCCAAACAAAACAGAACAAGTCACCTTGGTATTTTCATACTACTTAATTCACTGTCAAAGACACATACATAGAAAGGAGATTACCAGTTTCTGTACAGGAGAGATGTTTCCTCTTCTTCATTTTAACAGACATTTTAACAGTTTAACTTCTTAAAAACAGAAAGTGTATATAAACTATTACAATTAAGTATTAAGCAGTAATATTAATCCTTTTCACGTGTGCTTTTTTATATTTCAAATATTACAATAATAGCAGTTGTAAAACTAAACTTGAATTCAGTTTCATGCGTCAAATGTTTCACATACAACAGATCCCATGCAAATTTGTAATAATCTATGAATAAAGAAGGTCTTCCAAAATATGGGACGGGTCAAATGATTAACACATCAAGACAATGCTCAAATGATAAGATTTTAAAAGCATTAAAAAAAAGAACAAAAACACTATACGGTTTAAAAATGCATGCTTCTGTAATAAAACGCAATGAAATAAACTCTTAAGTAAATTAAACTGTCCAGTAAATAATTATTATTAAAAAAAAAAAAAAAAAAATCACACATCTTTCAGCACCTTTTAAATAGGTGACACATCCTATTATGATGCATTACTAAAAAAGTCCACTAGATGTCAGAAAAATCAACAGAAACTAGCATTTAGCATTTGAATTTCCTTTCATACTGCTGACTGACACATATGTAATTACTCCTCTTAGTCACTCTTTAGCAAAGATGAAATACAGTTGACATAATGCCTGTACTGTATGTTGATAAATTCCATTAGAATTCGTTCTACATTCTATTAACTTGACAGTAATTGACAGTCTCTGTGATCGTTTTAACTATAATAAACAAAATGTGTATTTTGCAGGTGATATAATATTGAATCCACAGAAAATGCTGATGAAATGATATTGAATCATGATTAAACTAATACTCAATGAATGAAATATTTTTTTTAAAAAAGTGCAGAAAAGAAAACAGCACATGTGAATCCTTTGCAGACAAGAAGTCCTCTCTGTGCTCTAATTTAGCTGGTTTCGATCAGCATGGATCAGTCCCAGAGGAGTTCTGCAGCCTTTAACTTCTGTCTTTCTGAAATAACAGGCAGCCACATGTCTTTAAGAAACCTTAGTAATGGATTCTCCTGAATCACAGCTGTATGTTGCCAGAGTCTATGAGAAACAGTTGAGATCCTGTCTTTAAAGACAATTTGAATTTATTACAGTGCCACTGCTGAATTTGTAAATATTTGTAAATTACTTTCACATTGCAGTTGTTGTCGGGTGGAATAATTTAGTGGTTATATAAACTATGCTATAGATATTAATATAGATATAGATATTAGTGTTATAAATATCCTTACTATTCTCGTAGCATTTTAAGTAAACTTACATGTTTTAACACTACAAATTGTATTGGAACTGTTACATTATTTATATATTATACATTATTTATTTTCCTTATAACATGTTTTATAGCTTCCATATATTTCATTAGTTCCATTTGTGTTGTTCTTTCAGCTTTTGGTGTTTGTATATAGTGTCATTTACTTTATAATAGTATAAAACACAGTAGAACAACACACATTGCCACACATTTACACTCACGCGCACATGTACTGTATAGACACAAATATACATAGGATCTTATTTTTGGAGCCGTAGCAAAGTCTTTAGGCCAATATAAGGCTTCCCTCCAACATTATACTGCTTGGCCTCCAATCAAACCGGCTTTATAATATTTAAAGATTCTCCAGAGCCCACAAAGTCAAAAGAGCAATGGAGGGAAAATCACGAGTATTTGCCAACCACACACACACACTCACTGAGCACATCCTGCTAAACTCCAGTAAATCTCTGGGAGAGCAGAAGTCCATGTGGAAGATACAATCATCTAAGACCAATAAAGCACACATCTCTCTAAATGCAGCAATCACATTTCAACATGTCAGGCCTGTCATTGCTGTTTGATGGTCTTCACTTTTCACTCAACATTTATATATCAGATAAAGGTCAAAGAGCAAAGCACACTGTATCAGATGCTGGCAATGAATGCGGTGCCTCATTGTCTTTTTTGACCTGTTAAAATGTTCAAAATTAAAAATAAATGTGCACAAAGAAAAACATCCATGAAATGTTCAAGAAGATAAAGTGAATATTGAAATCATTCTTTCGCTTATGGTGGGTGGTGAGGGTAGATCTCGCCTAAAAAATTGTATGGAAGTAATTAATCATTTGGTATGTGAAGTCAAATGGCCCATTCACTAATATGACACCAATCGGAGGCTACTTTCCAGCAATGGTTTCTTTCCAGCAATGGTTTCTGAAAAATTTCTCTTTGTATCAGTCCTTAGTAGTGTTGTCACGATACTGGACATTCTAACTTTGATATGATACCTTGAAAAATATCGATATTTGATACCATTTCCGACACCACTGGGAAAACTGCCATACCGTCAATTTGTTATTATCTCACAATTTTTTTTTTGATAATTTGGGTTATCTTGTTGTAACAGCTTACACACAACACAAGGGTCTTTATTTAAATGACTGAAAAACATTTACAAAAAAAAGACAACTAAACAGTCAGTAATAAAATAAGAACAAATCGTAAACAATAAAGAATAAAGAAACAAATTAAATAGACATGGTTTTAAGTTTTTCATGTGGGTCTAACAGTAGTATTCAGATCATACAGAAATGAAAGTAATCAAATATAAAATAACACTGAATAGTTTTCATTGTAAAAATAAAATACAGGTTAATGCTATAATTAAAGTTATAAAAGTTATTCAGTCAAGAGATGATTTTCTCTTTGTCTTTTGTTCTTTGATTAACATGTCAGACAGCAGCAGGTTTATTAGGATAAACTTTAGGATAAACTGTCACTTTAAGAGTTTATGCAGGGATCCAATATACTGTTACACAACATGCATTTTCTCTCAACTATTTATGTTCCAAAAGTGACTGTATTTACCAGAATACTCTACAAGACGGGCATTTTGACATAATTTTGTATGTATTTGACCATTTAATTGCAATAAGCAGCAAAAAAGAAGTCGATTTGGTTTCGCAAGCTGTTTGAGTGGCTTTATGAGAGCGCCACTTTTATAGATCAGTGGCACGCTTAAAGGATTAGTTCACTTTCAAATGAAAATTAGCCCAAGCTTTACTCACCCTCACGCCATTCTAGGTGTATATGACTTTCTTCTTTCTGATAAACACTCTTGGAGATATTTTAATAAATATCCTGACACATCCAAACTTTATAATGGCAGTAAACGGGACCCACGAGCATGAGCTAAAGAAAGTGCTTCCATCCACATCCATCCATCATAAACTTACTCCACATGGCTCCGGGGGGTTAATAAAGGCCTTCTGATGTGAAGCGTTGCTCTTGTGTAAAAAAAAAAAATCCATATTTAACAAGTTATGAAGTAAAATATCTAGCTTCCACCAGACCGCCTTCTGTATTCAACGTACAGAGAAAGTGTAAAACTCTTGCAGTTCAAAAAGCTTACGCCACATCCTACGCCTTCCCTATTCAACTTACGGAAAAAGTGTAACTGACGCTACGCCAGTTTACGCTTTCTTCGTAACTTGAATACCGAAGGTGGTCTGGTGGAAGCTAGATATTTTACTTCAGAACTTTTTAAATATGGATTTTTTTTTTGTTACACAAACGCATTGCTTCGCTTCAGGAGGCCTTTATTAACCCCCCGTAGCCGTGTGGAGTATGTTTATGATGGATGGATATGGATGAAGACACTTTCTTCAGCTTCATACTCGTGGGTCCCGTTATAAAGTTCGGATGCATCAGGATATTTATTAAAATATCTCAGAGTGTGTTTATCAGAAAGAAGAAAGTCATATACACCTAGGATGGCTTGAGGGTGAGTAAAGCTTGGGCTAATTTTCATTTGTAAGTGAACTAATCCTTTAAATCGTGTGAGTGCAAAGCCTGTGTGAATGATTTGAATTACGTGCAATACAAGCACTATTCAGCCGAATGAGTCGAGTGACAGTGTGTCCACTGGCATGAAGCAAGCGAAGCTGAACAAGCATTTTTAGTTCATTCCTATGGAAGTTGAGTTTAATTGAAAATGCTCCCTCTGCTTTGCGCCAGTGGACACAACATGGAGGAGGCGGGTGTGTGTCAGTTCGCCGTAGAAGAGAGGAGAGAGTGAGAATGTGCAGCTGGTATCAGTGTATTAATACTGCAGAAAAGGATATGTATTGATACATATCGAAATATTGATATTTTTGACAACAGACAACACTAGACCTTTGTCTTTCTGATAAGTCTGTACAGTGTACTTTAAAACATAAAAAGCCTGTGACCTTGTGCTGGGAGATACATCATTATGTGACCAGAAATCTACCCTGAAGCCCATGTGAGAAAGGTCATTTCCGGCAGTTCATTTTGACCTGCAGGTTCATAATTAGGCCTGCTTAAACAAGTTCTGTTTACTGTAAATATCCTTAAATAGCTTCATCGCCTGTTGGGCTCATTTGAATGACAGCTGAAAATGTAGTAATGTGGGGAGCCTGAGTTATTAATGTGTTGGTACACCTTCCACCAAAAGCAACTGATGTCATGTAAGGGCATAGGAGAGTAGTGGCTGCATGGCAGACAGGGTGGGGGGAACACTGCAGTACTGGTCTGGGGCCAGTGACCTCAGCACTCTGTGGTGTTATTGGCCCAGATCTGATGGCTTGTGCGGTTTGGCTGGGCTGTACAGAGCTGGGCCCTGCCATGACAGTGTTATCTATTAGGTGGTTTCTTCTGAAGGAGAGGTGATGAAAGCAGAATAGCCTCAAGCTGGGTCAACCGATGGTGAGGAGACTGCAGCGATTGTAGCACATGGTGGAGAACGCGGGCAGATTCTGATGTTTATTCGGAGAGAGAGTTAGAGTGTGTTTGCAGCAACATTTACATTATTAGTCTTGTGGGTGGTCTCTTCTGGCTGAGCATCAACAGATACATGCCCCGTTATGGAAAGGATCAGTGGAGCCTGGACTCAGGCCCCTGAGAAAGTATTGACAACCAGCAAGAGCATGTGTTGCTGACAATTTTGAGTTTGACTGACAAATTTATATTGGATGATGGCCTTTGTAGGTTTGCTTGTATGCAGATTCTCCCTGTCCAGTGGACATGAATAAATCATAAAACATAATGGGCCTCATTCTTTAAAGGGGTCATGAACTGAGAAATAAAATTTTCCTTGAGCTTTTGATATATAAGAGGTAGACATGTGCCGATATTCGGTAATGCGATATATCACGATAATAAATATATGCATGATATTGTTATCGTGGACACTTCAAAATACCGTAAATAATAATTTATTACCAATTAATAAATTTTTTATAATGCATTTACGAATACCTTCCCCATCAACCATATAAAATGCACAACACCGCTGTATTCTGCGTCAAAGGGACACGCACTCAGATGTAAACAAGCCCGACATGCATGAGAAGCACATGGCAGAACGAGTGAAGGAGACATGCTGAATGAAAGTGCACGTTCACTCTCTGACAGCAGAGGGCGCTGATGGAACAGCAGAATGCAGCGGTTACCCCGGAAACCCGCAAACAAATAAACTGCACTAGTGAAGTTTTTTAAATGCTTCAAACAGCCATTCATTTTTTTGTAATCTCAATGTTGTTCATCACAGCACCAAATACTTAATACTTATAGACATAATAGGCTATTTATTTTCAAACTTAAAAATTTTAATCTGGACTACAACATGCCCTAATGATTAGAAATGTTGTAAAACTTTGAGACATAAGGCTTCATTAGTTAACATGTTAATTCATTATTACCAAACTGACAATGAAAAATACTTAAAGTATTAATTATTCTTAGTTAATGTTAATTTCTTAGTTACTGTTTAATAACATTACTAAAATCAAAAGAACTTTTTTAATGGACCTGAGATAAAACTATCGATCAGTTGTATTTCTTAACTAACATTAACAAAAAATAATATTTTCTGTAACAAATGTAGCTATTGCTCTTAGTTAAAGGATTAGTTCACTTTCAAATAAAATTTTCCTGATAATTTACTCACCCCCATGTCATCCAAGATGTTCATGTCTTTCTTTCTTCAGTCGAAAAGAAATTAAGTTTTTTGATGAAAACATTCCAGGATTATTCTCCTTATAATGGACTTCAATGGACTCCAAACGGTTGAAGGTCAAAATTATAGTTTCAGTGCAGCTTCAAAGGGCTTTAAATGATATCAGATGAGGAATAAGGGTCTTATCTAGCAAACGATCGGTCATTTTCGAAAACAATTTAAATGTATAAGCTTTATTTAAACAAAGTGCTTCCGCCAAAACCGTACTTCCCTATTCTTCCAAAAGCTTACGCTGTATGTCCCTTCCCTATTCAACTTATGGAACGAAAGCAGTGCCAGTTACATTTTTTTCCGTAAGTAGAGTAGGGAAGGCGTAGGACATACAGCGTAAGCTTTTTATTAAAACTATAATTTTGACCTTCAACCGTTTGGAGGCCATTGAAGTCCATTATAAGGAGAATAATCCTGGAATGTTTTCATCAAAAACCTTAATTTCTTTTCGACTGAAGAAAGAAAGACATGGATAACATGGGGGTTAGTAAATTATCAGGAAAATTTTATTTGAAAGTAAACTAATCCTTTAATGCATTAAACAATGAGACCTTATTGTAAAGTGTTACCTGTTGTTCTTTATAGCTTAATTCTTTTGCACTTTAATCTGTTTGAAAATTGTACTTTATATATTTTTTTGTGTATTGTATTATTGTATTTAAACATTCAGGGTTCTTTTTATTATTACAAATAGAGTTCTTAACCCTGTTATACTGACAACACTTCTTTTTTTTTGCAACTTTCAATATCGTGATAATACCGTATACCGTGATAAAAGCTTAAGCAATTAATCGCAACATGAAAATTTGATACCGTCACATGCCTAATAAGAGGTTATCATACTATAAGAATATCCTGTAAGTTTTAGAAGTAACAAACTTCTGTGTTAGTCCAAAACCAGCTTTTATTGTTACCAAGCCCAGCGAACAACTCGTCCTGGAATGTACTTATTTATGATGTAATAGATAGGCAGAAGAAAATCACTGGCGTTAGTGAGATGAGGAAGAGAGAAGAGCACAGATTAACTCTCTGGACTAAAAATAACACCTTCCAAAGCATCCTAATGCTAGGAATGTGGGTATTTTATTTATTTTCAACAATGTTAATGTCTCAGTTAAGCATTGTTTATTTTTTGTGTGGTACATTTCACTGTGGATTCTTTAATAAATCAGTCACAATTTCAGAGCAGGCTTTGCAAACAGACATTTTAAGATATGGACTCGACAGTAATGCGACAACATGTAAGTAACTGTGTTAATTCTAATGCCTGATCTGTGACCAGTGATTTCTGATTTGTAATTCATGTACTGATTCATGTACAGTCAGATGTTCTTTGTCTATGTGGCAGTAAATCAAACTAGTGAGTGACTTAACAGTCAACTTCACATTGTTTCTCTTAGTAGGATGAAAATAATCTGTTATTTAAACTGTGATTAAATTATAAATAGAAAGCGATCAAAGAACGCTCCCTTTGCAATCGCTGGAGCTGTCAATCAAACAGTGCAAGTTTATCAGTGACTGAGTTCTGGACATGCGCCAAAACTCCTGTAATAATCAACGAATCTTTTATTTACAGTGTGTTTGCACTGTTAGTTATGAAAGCATTCGATAGTGTGCAAAAATCAAGATGCAATGACGAGATCGCTGCATTCATGCGCTCAACATGTCTGTGATCGGCTACAATGTTCATCACTGCAACCTTTCATGCCACGATCTAAATATAATGCCATAGATCTAAATATAATCAACACTTTACATGATTAGTTAACCTTGAGAGCTGTAATCGTAAAAACGTGCTAAAAGTTTTCGAGAGAGTTAAACATGTAATACTTAGCTATTTCATATGCAAAGATGTTAGCCAATCATAGCAGTGGGCATTTAACCTGAAGTCTCACAGCCCCTTAAAACAGAGCGTTCATATCACAGGGCTAAAATCGGGGTAGGAAAATTGCCTTTTGACATGCCTTATGATAATTTTTTTAATGTAAAAATCATATATAAGTGCACCCCAGGAAACATTCTAAAACAATAAAACAATGCAGTTCATGACCCCTTTAAACTTTCAGAAATATATGAGTAATTTGCGTGTAAAACAGACTTTCCTGAAAACTCGACTCACAAACGCTTCATAAACATCAGATTTGATAGTTAAACGTATGTATGTTAATGAATTCCAATCATTCGTAAATAGGGCGCTCATTCACAATTAGCATAATCCCTGCCTATGAATTACAATCTTTTGGTCTTCCTTCTCAGGTTTGGCTCCAGTATATTGCAAATATAAATGCAAAAGAGACTTATATGCTAAACAATAAGTATTCTAGCCAGCTGAAAAAAAAAAATGCCAGGTGCTCTTCTGAAAATGACCAGCTAGTGGCGCTTGAGAATGCTTTGGAGGCGCAGCGTTTTTCCAGCTAAAGGTTGCTATGATTTGGAATATCTATGGCAGTAACGTGTTACTAGTATCTCATTTTAAAGAATATTACTGAATATAAAAATGCAGTAACCAGCAATATTAACCAGCAATATTATTATTATGGTACATAGTACATCAAAATGTGTGTCATCAGTTTGCCTAAAAGAACAGAACGTTTGAATGTTTTACGCACCATTTACACATGGTAGGGAGCATGTGTAAATTTCTAACAATTCATGAATTTTCATTAAACGATTTACACAGAAATTTGTTCTGCTCGTGTTTCATGAATGAGGCCCAATAGACCATAGATGACCTCAAATTACAACCAATAATTTCCTTGTAGTACTTCATTTCACAGTTGATTACTTGATTACTGTGATTTTGTCCATGTGAAATGGGCTTTTATTGTGGCTTGTACGATAATTCCTCCAAAGGGAGTTTTAGTGTCACATTGTCTATGTTATGTGACTTGTTTATTACAAATGCACAAGACATCCCTCACCTCCTCTAAAGACATTTAAACACAGAGAAAGAAAAAGTGGGAGTGAAAGAAACGGCACAGATGAAGATGTCGATCTGAGCATATGGATGCCATTTGTAGGAAGCGGTGAGAACGTATAGGTCAGTCTGCCCTTTGGTATCTCTCTATCCATCTGTTTTCACATTACTTGCAAATTATAGCGTCCTCCAGACCCAAATGAACATAAATCAGCACCACGAACGTGCAGAAGTTTTCCCTGCTGTCATAAAACAATGATTTAGGGTCGGTCTTGTGAAAATATGCCGCTGCGAATTCGCCCCTGCACCCCAGCAGTAGGAACACAAAGCACCATCTCATCGGAGTAATTTATGGCCTCCCTGGGAGATGTGGATGATTAGGGGCTAGGCCACCAACAGGCAGAAAAACAGTAGGAACTCCAATAAGACCCACTGGAAAACGTGGGTCAAATTTATCAAACAATTCAACAAAATCAATTTCTGTTTGGAAAGAGGTGAGCAAGGGGAGATATATGGTGTTTTTAGGATACTGGTACATCTCGGGAACATTTGCTCACTGGGCATTTGTGTGTTTTGGAGTTTCTAAATTAAATAGTCGTAGCTGAGGACATGTATTGGACGCCCTGGGAGCCAAATAAAATATACAATTGGACGATCCAAGATTTTAGGAAATAAAATCGAAGGATCCAGATATTTAGGAAAATGATGTCACCGTAAAATTGTTCAATTTTTGGAAGGGAGCACTTTTCATGGACTAAAGATGAAGAGCGTTGTGAACGGCTGTAGAAACGTTCTGCCATGTGGATGTTGTATCTGGGGGGCCGCTGCATTTACAAGCCTCCTTGTTGGGCTGGAGGTGGCAGGCTAAACTTCCAGTGGCTTCTAGGACCATGGTTATTGTGATTAGCCTCATGCCCCTGCTGAAAGGAGGAAATGCAGGGCTGAAAACATGCTTGTAATAACAACCAGCTACATTTATAGAGGTGAGAACCTCGTCAGTGCTAACATGTATCTTCACTCACAAAACCAGTGTGCGTATCCTCCAAAAATAAACACAAGATCTTAATGGCAGAAACAAACTTGTGAAGGTCGTCAGTCCAGAATTTACATTTATACACATAGTGGACACTTTTATCCAATAGCGACTTAAAAAGAGAAACAAAAACAATTTTCCGAAGAATATTCATAATATACAATGCCAGGTTTATTAGACAACTAGATTAGGAAGCAAGCTAGAGAAGATTCGAAATGTAGAGACGAAATAAACTTTTTTTTTTTTTTTTTACTGAAATATACATTTGGAAAGTAGTGAATCATTAGTCATCATAACAAAAAGGGGCCTAAATTGAGAATCACAATTTGTTTTTATGGAGATCATGATTCTCACAATAAATAGACAACAAAACAGTACATTTAAAAAATATTTAATTCATTTGAATTAATTATTTTTTTTAAAAATCGGTTTGACTTGCTCATAACAACTTCTCTTGTTTCATTACTGGATGAATCAACGTTTTTAAACGAATCTCGTTGAATGATTGATTCAGTGAATGATTCAATGACAAATACATGTTTTACAGTCACTTGTCTCCACCTACTGGTGTAACGATGTAATTGATACAATCTTTATTTCAACTTTAAAAGTTGATTTGTTCTATTTTGAACGCTACCGCATCAGTGTTTATATCCGAACTATAAACTATTATCCCAGTACTTCTGTGGTATGAATTATGAATTATTGTATTGTATGTATGTATATTGTATGAATTATTGTAACACAGAAATAATGATATTGTGTGGTTGAAAAGACTGTGACGCTGTTTTAGTGCTGTGACCGTACTTTTAGTGCTGTCAAATCGATTAATCTTGATTAATTGCATCTAACATAAAAGTTTGTAAATATATAATATGTGTTTATATATATATATATATATATATATATGTGTGTGTGTGTATAAACACACACAATTTTAGGTTAGATGTGATTAATCATGATTAATTGATTTGACAGCACTATTTAATGGACATAGCCGAATCTGTGACATTTAGGACAATGCATAAGATTGCGTGGGTGTTTGAATTGAGATTAATTTTGACAATTAATTGTGCATCTCTACTTGTAACCTGTTACATAGGTGGAGAAAGCAAGAAGAATGAGAAGTTCACCACTGTACCACATCTGGAGCAACCCTCGCCATCACAATAAAGTGTGGGTGGAAGATGACTGACCTTAAACAAATGGTGATTTCATTGCGAGTGGATACACATGCTAAACATCTTATTCTAGTCGCGTCATGTCTGCATCCACCTGAACTGCTGCTGCGGTGCAGGTACTGTTTTTAGATCTGTTTTAACAACTGCTGCCGCAAGTCCCTGGACGGTCATAGGTTCTGTGTGTGAGGGCCCCACAAGATGTCTGCTGCTTTCTCTCCACCACAGGTGTCTCTCTATCTCGGCATACATCTGGACAGTGTTATCTGATGCTGCCTCCTTCACTTCTTCCTTCAAAATAGTTCAGCAAGTCTCCTCTCAGAGATCCATGGGAAGTTCTGGTATTTCAATTTTTTTTTATTAATTGCTATAAAAGAATAGAATGCTATAAAAATTCTCTACATAATACATAGGACAGTTATTAGCAATCTGCTTTATTCTTCCATCAGAGCATTTTGATAGAGTTGTAAAACAATTGTAAAACTTGATAATTGAAAAGCTTAATCTGTCATCCTGTCTGTCATGCTTAGAATTTTATAGCATTAGACCTAAGTGGCTCAGTGGATCAGGCATTCACCGGAGTCACCTGAGCAGAGAGGCTCATGGGAACACTCATCTCTTGTTTGTTTGGTCAATAAGTGTGGGTTCTGCATGACTGCTGCTTGATCTGGAGAAGCAGGCCCTCATATCTCATGAAATTGCCAGGGCTCTTAAATATATACAGTCAGTGTCTTTGCAGGAAATCATGTCTGCTTTATAACCGTTTGCATGATGGTTTTGTCGTGAAAGAACCTCCTCTTCCTGGAAATTTTCATTTGTTGTGTAACAAGAGCAGTCTGTGTTATCAGTTGTTCAAACGAAAGCATATTTGCATGTTTTAAGCAAAGCTGAGCGACAACTCGGTGATGCAGTTCATATATTCAAAAGTTAATGAGTTCAGCCCAGGTGTGTTATGAAAAATATGAGCCCACAAAACTGGATCAACGAGAAAGAAAATGACACTCCAAAACTGATGCAACAAAGCTGGACAAAATTCTTGGTAACACTTTACAATACGGGTGCACTAATATGCAATAATTCATGCTTAACTAAAGCACAGATAATCATGTTTTTATGTATGACTCATGAAGAACTAAACCATGATTAATGATTACTGCATCAGCAACTAATAAAGAGTCTATATGATTTATAGATTAAGTAATATATGAATTGTTATTATTTAAATCCTTTATTAACATATTGTATTAACTAAAAGTGTAAATTAATGTCCACAATGGTTTGAAGCCATGTACTTCAACTTCCAGTTGTCTGCTTTAATTAATCATTAATTAATGATTTGCAAATGTATCATTATGTTATGACTTTACTTGTTGAGGCACATGCTATTAACTAATTGTTAAGTAATATGTCATCTAAGCGATGGATTTAAATTTCCAGCTATATACAACCGTGATTCCACTGCACCAGATGAACTGCTGCATCCAGAACCTTGTTGTTCATGGCACAGGAATATGTCAGGTTAAGCTTGAGGACTAGGATTCAAAGGTGGAACACTGAGAACATACGGCCGGGCACGTAACTGTGTCAAGACCGGACAAAGACAATAGAACCCATTATAATCAGTGATAGTGATGCTACACTGGGTGCGGCACGATGCAACATAACACAACAAAACGTCATTTCTGTTATGAAGGACAAATGGACTTGCAATGGTCTGTCATGTCCAGTGTAAACAGCTGTTGCGGCATGACTCGATAATGCTCGCGTCCAGTTTAAACACAGTGCAAGAATCAATCTATAGTTCAGATTCTGGCGTGCTGATATTTGTGTGCAGCCCAACTTACCCATCCTTCAAACACATTCACTGCATGTACAACTGTCAAAACCCATTAATGACATATAACTTAAGAATTAGTTAATAGTCATAACATAATGATACATTTTCAAATCATTAGTTAATGATTAATTAAAGCAGACAACTGGAAGTTGGCTGCAAACCATGTACATGGCTTCACATTAATTACACTTTTAGTTAATAAAATATGTTATTAAGGAATTAATACATTATGACACATTGAATTAATTACAATTCATATATTACTCAATCTATGAATCATATAGACTCTTTATTAGTTGCTGATGCAGTAATCATTAATTAATGGTTGAGTCATACATTAAAACATGATTATCTGTGCATTAGTTAAGCATGAATTATTGCATATTAGTGTATTATAAAGTGTTACTGAATTCTTTGTATTGTTTTCACAGAAATTACTGAAATGGTATTTGTGAAATGGAAATAGTGTCTTCGTACTTTTGCTATGCTATGGAACTTCAAAAAATATGTTACTGTGTTATAAAGTTAATACCATGGTACAATTTATTAATGGAATTCATTGACGTTTGTAAGATGCACAGAATAGAGCAATGCATGCACAATTTCTTTAATTAATTAATTTATTTTTTATATATCTAACTAGAATTACTGCAAACAATTAAGCTGAATATTCACCATTCATTTGGTTCTGGTGAGAAAAAACTGCTGTAAGATGTAAGAAAAACTTATCCATCTGGTTTTACCTCTAGTAGTAAATAGTAAAATAGTATTTTGAGAAATGTGTGATATGCTAAAGAAAGATACTGTGTTTGAAACCTGCTTATTGGAGCATTTAATTGTTTTTATTATATAATTGATGATTATGAATTCTGCACTCTAAAAAATGCTGTTTTAAAAACAACCCAAGTTGGCTCGAAAACGGACAAACCCCATTAATTGGGTTGTTTTAACCCAGCAGTTGGGCTAAATGTTTGATCGGGCAGTTTTATTTAACCCCACTATTGTTTAAAAATGACTATATGGCTGGATTAAAATGAACCCAAAATAGGTTGGAAATTAAAATCAGACACAGAATTACTAGAGGCAACAATAATAATCAAAAGGTGAACATTTATTAATAAGCAATTTAATAAATGTTTATTGTTTAAATATTATGTATTATTATTATTATTATTAAACATATTATTAAATGTTAATTTGGATTCATTTTAAGCAAGCAATAGAGTAATTTTTAAACAATAGTTGAGTTAAATAAAACTACCCAGCAGGTTAAGCAAACATTTACACCAACCGCTGGGTTTATTTTCAACCCAACTTGTGTTTTTAACCCAGCATTTTTTAGAGTGTAAGTGTTTTTTAATTAGTTCAATTATTTCTTGCATTCTAGATACAGTTTAGATGTACTGGAGAGTGTATATATAGGCTATATGTACGCATATGTTGTTTCATGGCAAGGTAAAGAATGTATATCAGGTGTATATTAGGCAGGGTTTCATGTGTATGTACAATTTAAGCACAATAAACATAAACAATAGGTTTGGCTTCTGGTAGTGCAACCATAGATAGCTAAAGAACACCAGGAAGGGACAGGAGTGAATTGAGAATTGCATCCAGTAGATGGCGCTATTGTTGTTAGATTCAATTCTTTTAAGGGTTTCAATAGGTAGGTCTGTCTGTGCATGTGATACTCTGGGACAAATTCGTCAAGTGACAAAAGATCTGGCCTGGAGTGACAAAACTTCTACTTGGGGACATCTGGGGGATGCACTCATTAGTTAAAAAAAAAACTTTTTTTTTTTTAGGCTCAGGTTGTGTGTTTCTTTAAGTCTATGAAATTTATAATTAGCTATAATTATAATTAGTTTATAGAAAAAGGTCTCATTTGATAACATTAGTTAATGCATTAACTAACAAACTAACAATGAGCAAATTTTTTTTACAGCATATATTGACATTAATGTTAATAAAAATGTTCATGTTCATGTTTACAGAGCATTAACTAATGTTAACAGATACAACTTTGTTATTGAAAATGTACTAGTAAATGCTGAGATTAACTCAAATGAATTTAAATGAAATAACTTAGTTAGTTCATGTTAACTAATGTAGCTAACTAATGTTAACAAATGAAACTTTACTGTAATGTGTTACCATAAAATCATATATAGTGTGTCTCTGTTTAGTGAGTATGTCTGTGTATCTACTTACTCAGATTTTAAGGGACAAATTTGTGCCTCAGCTAAATATGACAAAACGTCGTTTTGGGGGACATACATGTAAAATGATATATATATTAAAAATAATAATAATAATAATACATTTTAATTGTAAAAATGCAGGAAGTTTCCAGTTAGGGTTAAATTATAATATGTGTGTTTGCAGGCGTGTTGAATAACCTTTGAAAATATAGTAATTCTACTTACTTGGCATTTCATGTGTGTGCTTTTGCTGTGAACTGTATGCCCTGTCTTTTTCTACACATTATGTGAGAAGTACTTTTAATATCTGAAACTATTACCATTTAGAGAAGTAGTTACAGACCAGTTGCTGTTTTCTTTCCTTTTACGTTGTTCCTCTAATCATTAACATAAGCCATAGCTCTGGGAATAACTCTGGGACTGGAAACAATTAATTGATTTTATTGCTTCATTGGCAGCTAAATGAATAGAACATCAGTCTGTTATTTGTTTGGGTTTTTTGTTTGTTTGTTTGTTTAAACTTTATTATCCATTCTGTTGGTCATAGGATGGAGATTTCCTTTAGACACTAATATGCTAGTAACAATAACACACTTCATATATACATATATATTTCACAATATACATAAAAAAACAAACAAAAAAAAAACAAAAACAATATACATAAAAATCTCAGTTATATACATATAAGACTTCCATTTGGGACCAAATGAGACCATATATAGTCATAAATATAGCGGAAAGAAGGTGAATATGATCCTCCTATATCTTGATTCCCTTTTAACCCCATATAATTATAAACTTTTCCAAAAAAAATTGAAGCTAGGTCCTGGAGTATGGACTGTTTGTGTCCAATGATCTTACTTGCCTGATTAATAACTTGAGAAAGTTTGCTCTTATGATTAATTGTAAAGATTTGAAAACTGAAACTATTGAATGTATAATGCTTTTGATCATTGATCTGTACACTAATGGGGACTTCCTAAAACAAATCCTAAAAAGATTTCCTAAAAAGAGCAAGACATTGTCTTGCCTTCTTATAAATGAAGTCTACATTATTTTGAAATTTTAGTTTGTCAGCAATTATTGGTACTTTATTCTAATCGGTTTGTATGATCCATGCTATCAGCATTATATACTGTAACCATTCAAACATAACGCTATTGTCTTTGTGATATTAAGATGTAAAAAAAAAACTTTTATCAAACCAAGAGGCAAGCCTGCCAATAAATTTAAAATAAGAGGAGCTGTTTTCATCCTTCTGGTATGAAGGAAAACATATCATCAGCAAACTTAATGAAAGAAAAAGTTATCACTATACTACAATTCGCTGATAAATACTGTATATAAAACAGCAAAGGGGACAGTACACATCCCTGTGGGACAGAATGTTATTAATACTTGTTGAGGCCGTTCGCTCAAAAATTCCATAATCCAAAACGCCATCCAGCTACATCACATAAGTGTTTTATGAGGAGCTGAAGCTGGACAGTATTGAATACAGATGAGAAGTCTATAAAGAGATTTCTAACATAAGGATCAATTTATTTAAGAGAGTAGAGGCATCCACATTTGTCTGTTTAACTTTTAGACAAAAAAAAATGATACAATTAAATTATTAAATGTAGATTTTGCTGTTTTGTGTACTTGAAGGAGTACAAAATGAAATCTATTCAGTAACACTTCATACAAAAATATATTATCTTTATATTGTTAGATATAAAAAATGTCATTTTAATAGATAACACTGCTGGGAAACTAACAAAACTGTTTAAGAAGTAAACTTAAACTTAAAGATACTGAGATGAAGAGCTTAATGTAAAGAAGCAGGACTGAATGAGTAGGTTTGTATAATCGAATGAACATTCATTAGGAGTGAAAAACAAACTCTACAACATTTAAATACAACATTCTCAGGTTTGTCTATAATGACATGTTAATATACTTTTGTTTTCATTCCTGTGATCACTGAGTGTACAAGACCCAGAGATGCAGCATATTTGAAGAACCATAACATGGTCTTTCAGCAAGTGGCGTCACACTTAGTGAGATTCAGCAGGGTGGATAATTCAGGCCCTGTGCCACCCACAAATGGGCAACCACACACACACACACACACGCACACACATGCATACACACGCACACACACACACACATACATATATACATACTTTCATTCATTACAAAGAATGTTACCATACTTTGCCTGTACACACAAATACAGACATACTGTATTGCCAATGTATTGCAATATTATACTCAATTATTTATTAAGTTTAAGTTTCTAAAACAGTATGTAACAAGTCTTACCTTTAAAACGTATGTATCACACACATCCACAAGTTTGCTAATTGTGAACTATCCCTTTAAAATGTAATTCTTACTGAGGATTTATTTAAAGTAGAGAGCATCAAACAAACAATTAAATTAATTATAAGGATAATGCATAAAATGTGCATACACAACATTTACACAATATAAGTATAAAGGAGTTTACATGGTAACAAATCTCAATTTAGTCACAGTATCACAAATTGGATTACTTAAGTGACCTATAGTATAGCAGAATTACATTTCTAATCAAAATTCAGTTTTTCATAAATAAATGTATTTTATGTCACATTGTTTCCGTTCTATGCACTACGCAGCTTTGGTCTCTCCATCGCCATAAAATTGCAAATTACTGTTGGAGGTTTTTTTTTCTTCTTTTTTTCCCTTTTTAGTGTCATTTGGCATAGTTCATCTGCATGCATGTAGGTTTGAGGTATACCTATGATTGACTGTGATTACCAGTTCAGGACGGATCTTTCTGTCACTCTACACCAAGACCCACTGACAGTAAGAAGAAAGTTCTAAAGAGCATCCATAAAATGTCATCTTAGCAAGTACTTCTGTGAAGTATTTCTCTGTTTATGGACATGCTGTCAACAGGATGAAATCTAAAAATTCCCATCAAGTCCAACCCGGCCTCTCAAAAATAGAAATCATACTGCAGGCTTACCATAGTGAACCACGGTAAGGCAAAAACAGAGTTCTGAACTCTGATTACTCATGTACTTGCTCAATAATTACATTTTGTTAGAATTTTGTCTGTAGTGCACCTTTAAAATAGATTTTATATTTTTAAATAGATTGCTACTTAACTCATTTCTACTTTATCCACTTGATCTGGAGCAAGCTGACTGAAACGTAATTACAATAGGCCTATCATTCAAAATAAGCAGTGAGTAAAAGTGGTTTGAATAAACGTGTTGGCAAGACACTTAAAAGGTGCTACACAGGTGGGCGCCAGGCAATTCAGTACAATCTGACTTTATAAGACGTGTAACTGTAACTAGAGGGATGTGTAACTAGAGGAAAATGTCCCCTTAGAATTGCAACCAAGCATTCACATGAGTCACATTGTTTGTTACAGCAGTGTTGGCTCAGGCAGTTCCAAACTTGTTTTACCTGGGAATCAGGAGTGACCTTACACCATCTTACTGAAAACAAGCAACACTTCAAATGATGGAGGGGACTAATAGCATTGCCTGCTGGTTTAAATGTTATATGATTCCTTGACTGTAAATTGGGCAAAATAAACATATAGCACCAGATTTACTAAGATCTCACATATAATTTTTTTATCATGCAAACTAACTTGCGTGCATGCTTTGTGGGCATATCATGGGTGATTGACTAGAATATTTGCACATACAGTCAGTGCAAATTTGCTGGACACACCCACATTTAAATATTTGATACCTTTGCATGTTGTTTCCATGCATTTAAGCATTTTTTTTTTTATTTATTTATTTTTTTTTAAATGCATACGCTAGTGTATGCGCACAGTTGAACGCACAGCCTTGGAAAGTATATTTCACTCGACACATACACAGGCGATCGATGCGTGGGCAGTTTTGAGCAATCTCTCGCCACGAGTTACAACCCATGTAAACATCTTTGTATTCTTTCATGCTGGAGTTGTACAAATGAGGGTACTTTCTAACCTCTTCGCACAATCTCTCATCTATGTAGGCCTCCATTGTGGCTGTAGCTTGCATGCGTTCCGGTCTGTTCTGTTTATGCAGTTTTTCTTTGACTACCTTTTGAATCGACGCCCCCAGGGCACAGTTGCCACCTTGTAGATAAACTAATTACTGCAAAAAAAAATTAAATGCACATGTGCGACCTGCGTGTACAAGTACACGCGGTTACAAAAATCCTGAGGTGCGCGTACTCTTCTGATGACGAAATTTGCGTCACGCGCACTGTACGCTGACCCTCGCGTGCGTGTAAAAAGTGAACTATACATTGGTCTTTACAGTTCTCACTGAATAAAATTGAACACTGAACAAACATTTATTTGATGCAATGAATGTATAATATCAGTCCTTGCCATTTGCAATTGATTGGAGAACATGGGCTCTAGGTCTAAAACACGATGATTGTGAAGCGGAGGTTGATATTACCTGGATTTATAATATATAGCCTAATTCTCAAACAAGAGACGCAAACAACCAAGTCTGTTTCAAAGGATATAAGAAACAGTTCTAAATATAACTAAACATTATTTAGTCATTATTTTATTCTTAGTTATAAATGTTGTATGACATGTTTAGCTATGATTTGGTGTTCTAAATATAATTTTGAGTAAAACAGTTGTTTGGGTGAAATTGTTTAAAGTATCCCTATTATGCTTTTTCGAATATTACCTTTAATGCAATGTGTAATGTATCTGTCTGTGAATGTATACAATCTGCAAAGTTCTGAAGCTGAATGTGCATTATAAATGTAGTTATTGTCTTTCAAAAGAATGAATCGATTCTGAACAGCCTAAACGAGTTGTCAGTAATTCGAATCCCACTCCGTGATGGGTATACGTCACTGGGTAACACATTTGCCTAATGCCCGCCTAAGTTCTACGTTGTTTGCCCGCGAACAATTTGACTCGCCCTCAAACACTGTAGCTTTTTTGTGTGGTTAACATCATGACGCTGTGTCCTACACTGTGAAAGTTAATTTGTTTAATTTTACTCAGTCATCATTAAAGAAGCATCAAGTAAGAAGCATTAGGTAAGTGTATTTTGAATCAAATTTCAAGTTGTGATAGTCTTTTCTTCCCTATTGAAGTGAAACAGCTTCTCAAACAAGAAAAAGATGTCAGGCAGGACTTGATTTTGTCTATTAAGAATTGATTAAGTTGTTGAATTCTTTGCTATTGCTGCAATGACATGTCAGTGACAGGTTGGTCCAGAATGGTCCCGAACAGAAAAAGGATCATTGGAGTAGGAGCAGGAGGAAGAGTCCATTAGGGAATGGGAGGAAGTATCTATAGGGGAATGGGAGGAAGTGTCCACAAGGGAATGAAATTGTCTACAGGGGAGTCGGTGATGGGAGTAGCCAGGGAAGAGACGAAGGAAGGCAGAGCCAGGAGCCCAACCGACTGAGGTGAAGCCGGGAGAGGTGGTGCCGAAGAGCTAAAGATACAGAGTGACACTGCTGGTATGGAGGGCCAAGGCGGAACCAACAGCTCGTGGGACTGAGGCGAATGTGGGAGTTGGGAAGGCCACGGTGGAGCAGGAGCGACCGAGGACAACGGTGGAGCCGGAAGGAAAGCGGAGCCCGTTGGAGCCGGAAGGAAAGCAGAGCCCGTTGGAGCCGAAATGGGTGGAAATTGACAGAGCAGAGCCTGACAGAGCAGGTGGGATAACGGTCCATGGTGGAGACAAGGGACCGTGGAAACCAATGGGTCAACAGGCTGAGGTGGAGTCATGTGTTCAGAGGCCTGAGGTGGAGCCAGGAGTCTATACACCAAGGGAGGGCTGGAGACTGGGATGCCCATGGTGAAACTAAGAAGCTGAAGGGAGCCAGCAGAGATGAAGGTGAGGAGGTCGAGGGAGTTGGCAGAGGAGGAGGGAGCAGGAGGCTGGACGGTACCAGTGGCGACAAAGGAGACAGGAGACTGGATATAACCAGCGGTGATGAAGGAGACAGGTGGCTGGACGGGACCAGTGGAGGCTGGAGGCTTTGTGAACTGACATCGTCCATGTCATCATATATTCCCGTAGGGACCAGACACAGCAAACACTCCTCTGTGGTGGGATTATGGGCAGGGTTCCACGCCATGCCATCTATCTCCACTAAAACTCCCACAGTGACCAAGAACAGAACTAAACTGAGGGCTTAAATACACAGAAGATAACAAGGAAGGGAAGGTGAACACATTTGGTAACCAAGGTGACAATTGAGTGGTGGGAAACATAAGGAACAAATGAAAACAGGAACAAAAACACAGGAAACAAGGAAACGCTAACTAAAAGTCCATGAATACAAACGTAAACCTGACAATATTGTAAGGTAACACATTAGAATATTGTTCCGTCATTAATGATTAGCTATACAGGAACAAATACTGCATTGTTAACACTACTATTAACTAACAAGAAAATCTGATTAACAAATTAGAAAGTAATAGTGCTTAGTTGAATGCGGTAGTTCACTATTAGCTAATCAGTAAATATATATATATATATATATATATATTTATATAATGCATAATTAATTTTAAAGTGAAGGTCCTGGTAACCCAGTAGTAATGACTCAAGTATTACCAAATCCTTCAGAAGGAATTACTAATTATTTGGATCAGTATTCTAGTAATGACTGAAGCTCATTGTGAGCTTTTGAGGTTTTTGTAAGGTTTTGGATAGTAATTCCTTTAGATGGATTTGGTAACACTTGAGTATTACTATCCAAAACCTTACAAGAACCTTAAAAGCTTACAATGACAACAGTTAATATTACAGAGTTATCATGCTTTTCACTTACTAATAGTTAATTATTTCTTCAGAAGGATTTGGTAATACTAGTAGAATTGTTTTGCAATTAAATAGCACCATCAGAAGAAATTTGTTACATCAAATTCCAATTTTATCGCCTCATTTGCAGTCGCACGAAGTAGTGAGATCATTTGCACAAGCCATCACTCATATTGTCCGTCACTCACTATTTGTCAGCCATTTGTAAGTCACACTTTGGTTTAAAAGGGGCCAGGCTTTGCTGGGAGAGGCATTCCCACAAAGGATGGAATCTTCTGAAGAAACCCTATGATTATATCCATATCAATGGCTCTGTGAGACTACAGAGATGTTTAAAAGGATGGATCCGGCAAATCATAGTTATTAGAAAGAGGAGGCGCATCTTAAAATGATTAGGGGCAAAAATATCAGGTTTTTGCTTCTTATGCCTTTGCTCTTCACCGACAGTCCCTGATGCCAGATGCAATAAATTATTATTCTAAACCAAAACAGAACACAGTTTTTTAAAATCTGAATATTTGCTAATGTCAAGGCTAGGGAAGCTTGGTTAAACCCACCCAAAGCAGTTGATCCTGGTGCAGTTATTTATGACTACACATTTCAACAGAAAGGTTTCTTTGATGATCTTACTCTAAAGCTTGTTTTTCACTCTTCTCGGCTGACTTGAAATGCCTTCATCCTGTCTGACATTACAGTCAGTTCTATGTGGTCAAGTTGTTAGCCTGATGCTGTCATGATTGTAGATGAGGGTCGTTCTGAACACTGCACTGCTTTTATACATTTCACAATGATGAAGTTTTAACCAAAAGTATATGAATGGGTAAATAAATAAATGAGCTAATAAATCTTTAAATAAATGTGTGTTCGACTACCTGGTTTTCCAGTGTAAGTCTGCCAAATGTGCTTCAGCTCATCGAGACCCAAATATCTGTACAAAATCAAGAATTAAATTATGTTTAAATTATCTTATTCTAAAGAGAGCTGGATTTTTATACAATGCCCATTGCAATAATTATCCTGAACGTTTAAGAGATATGAAGGAGATAAGGAAGGAAAGAGGTTTGTGGGCTGCTTCCAAAGTACACATTGTCATGTCTCATCTATCTTAGTTGAATTTACATGTTCTGCCACTGTGAGCAGCCACAATGACTCCCTCTTTTATAGTGTTTAAATATAAGCTCCCCTCCTCATGCCATCTTTCTTTGTAATTCATTACTGAAGAAACACAACAGAAATGCATTAAGAACAGTGTCTAAATGTGTTTGTCAGTTTTTGGTCAAAACTGACCATCTAATATATGGGTTACACTTTTATTTTTTTAATGTGTCCTTGTGACACTATAACTCTATCTAAGTACTGGGTAATATTAAAGTCACCATGAAATCAAAATTGACTATTCTTATTTTTTTCATGGAATATTGTAGTATATTGTACTATAGGGATATTGTTTATTTTTTTTTTTTATTCATGTGCCTTGTAATCTTGAATCTAATAGCTCATTTCCACTGAGTGGTATGGTACAGTACAGTATGGTATGCAATTATTTCCATTTCGATTGTCAAAAGTTGTGAATGGTAGCAAAATTCTGAACCGTACCGTACCACTTTTTTTTTATCCCCTTCCATTGGGGTACCTAGCAGAGTAGTCCGGTGCCTAAAGAGTGGAGCTAGACTCACTGCAAAATGTTGATTAGTTGACAGAGTATACTGATGAATTTACTGGTGTGAGGGTGGGGCAACCTGTCACTCACATGAGATTCACTAATAGCAAACCACAACCATCCAATCAATTTACCATTGACAAAATCAAGTCCTACATTTTTTCGTTCCAAAAGTCATGGATATACGTCACAATAGGGATGAAAAGATTATAGCAACTTTTTATAGTCAACCATTTCATGCTGACTTTAATTAACTACATGTACTTACTGCAGTATTGGAGTTTGTGGGTTTAGTTGCATGTAATTGTGCATTAGTTAATGTTATTACTAAGTATGTGTAACATGAGTAACAAGAACACTGTAAAATAGAGTATTACCTATATTTGAAATATATAATTGTGTAACATTTGTGTGTATAACTTAATCCCTGGTTATTGTAACACATTATCAGTTGTAGCGAGGTGGCAGCTTTACTACTTTTGAAATTATGTAGCTTTTATGGTAGTGAAGCAATTTTTTTTTGTTTGGTTATGGGGGTAACAATGATGGCAACATTTCAGCTTTAAATCAGTGTGTATATAGTGTCTGATGGATGGTTGTTTAGAATTCAAATGTGCTGTTAGTGAACAAAGGATTCTTTTTAGTTCTTAAATGATTCAACCATAAAAGACTCATTCAATTGAATCGGTTGGGTGGATACAGCACAGAGACCTTTTCACGCATTCCGCTGCCAGTTTTATCTATACTTTTAACTATAATTTATTTCACAATCTTTTTTATCATGCCTCAGGATGAGTCACCATTGCCACATTTTGCTAGTTACATGAAATTACCAGAAACAAGCCCCCCCCCCCCCCCCCCCCCCCCCCCCCCATAAAAAAGAAAAAAATTTACGAATACTTTCAGACGAGATGCTTCTGCTGCTTACTGCTAGCTGAAAGCAATTTATTAGGTCAAAAGGACAAGATAACAGCCACAAATTGATTTGAGGTGCTTTTTACAGATGGGGATAAGTGCAGTACATTGTGTATGTTTGTTCTGTGTGTGTTCATGGTTTTCATGTGATGTCACACTCTTATAGGAGCGCCCACCCAAAGGGCAAAACAAGGCTTTCCTTCATTGCCTGCTAATCATTTTTACCAGATTTGTACTAATACTAATGTAGTAAGAGAATGATAGTAAAAGACACCTTATTGATGAGGATATGTATGCAAGCAGATGAACCCAGAGTAGTTTCCAAAGAAAATGTCTCGGGTTACATATGTAACCCTTGTTCCCTGAGAAGGGAACAAGACACTGTGTCGGTAATGACACTATGGGGAACGCCCCTCAGCTTAGCGCGTCTGAAGCATGAATGAAATGATTCCTATTCTGATTGGTGTTGAGTCATGACATGTGACTGTATACACAGAAGCTATAAAGGGACACAACAGAGTCAGCTTTTGCGATGAAGCAAGTCGCTCCCAGACATGAGGAGGTGTCTCGCACTGCGTCGGTAACGACACTATGGGGAACGAACACCCACTATGCCACATAGTGTCATTACCGACACAGTGTCTCGTTCCCTTGAAAGGGAACCATTATAATAAAAACACTTAACCACTGAGCTTGTTGAGTTCATATTCTGGGCTCATCTACTCACCTGTATATAATATGCATCATCAATAAGGTGTATAATAAAATCGATCTTTTAATATCACTGTTTTAGGCACTTTAGGGAATAGAATAATCATCTAAATATTCGTGTCTTGAAGCAGATGGAAAATTGACAGGCCTGTGCTGCAATTCTATAGATGTTTTGCCCAGGGCCGCTGCTGGCCAAATGGGTGCCCTAAGCAGAACTGTATTTTTTTCTGGTTATAGACCTAAGCAAACAACATTCTTTAAAATGACTTAAAATACATAGGCTATATAATAACAATGAGGCAGTAATAAATGTTTCAACGAAAGTAGCAAAAGCAAGTTATTTTATGTTTTTTTTTTTTTTTTTTTACAACACTGTCAAAATAAATAATGTAATACATAATTTAAACAATCAACTTACTTACATTATGTATTATATCAAATGCCTGCAGAGGGCGCCAGCGGCTAGGTGATTGTTGTTGTTACACTTCTTGCTATTGTTTTTGAAGCATGATCAAATCCCTTTTTAATATTGGCCAAGCAACATTTAATTCAAATGTCCACTTAATCTTTAATATTTGTCCACATCTTTATGATATAAATGCTGCAGTCACTGTAATTTCTTCAACAAGAACATGTTATCAAAACTCAGAAGGAGGGTTTAAACTTTTATTTTGAAACAAGTATTCTCCTGTGTTAGCGTAGGTTTATATACTATAGCACTATGTTATGCTATATTATCATCTTTTAAATAGTTTAATGTATCGTGTGAAGCCTTATAGAAAACGGTATAATTATGACTTTACTTTTTATTTAATATTTTGGTGAATATTGGCGTGTTGCGTGTGCTTAAGTTACTGCGTACTCTGTGTATAGGTAGCGGCGGTACTGGTTTTGCCCTCCAAGTCTCCGCGCCAGTCACGTGACTGAAGACTATCAATTACACCTCTAATTTGGTCCGTCAAATCCAACTGAGAACACTACCTTTTTAAGAACGATGACGTTTTTGAAAACTCAACCATACCATTTTAAATTGTATGCTTAGAATAGGCAAGTTTAAGAAAAGTTACACTTTATTTTAAGGTGTCCTTGTTACAGTGTGATATAAAAGTACTGAGTAATATTTATTAACAACATGTACTTAGGCCTACTATAGGGTTAGGGTTTTGTGCAGGGTTAGTTGCATGTAATTATGCATAATTTAGTGCTATTACTATAACAAGTACATATAATGTGTAACAAAGACACTGTAAAAAAGTGGGTAGCACTTTATTTTACTGTGTCAGTGTTACGCATGTTACATGTAGTAACTAGAAATTATGCATAATTACATGAACCAAACCCTAAACCAAACCCTCATCCTAACCCAAACCCTATAGTAAGTACATGTAGTTAATTACTACTACTCAGTAATTAAATGTGTAATTACACTTAAAATAAAGTATAACCAAAAGGTGTTACCAAAATTTTACATAATTAAAATAAATAAATAAACTGTAATTAAAAAATAAATAAAAATAAAAACATTACAAACAAACATTAAAGAAATTTCACAAACTTTAAGAATGAAGACTAAACATGTAGGATATTATAGAGGGGAAAAAATATCTAATTAATCACGATATTCAGCAAGCCTCATATTAGCAATGAAGGTACCTTTTACCTAAATATAAAAATGATAATTTGATTATTGCCGTTTTTCTGGCACCTATTAGCCTATCATGACCAATAGATTAAAATGGGCTCAGGGATGTATTCTTGCTCACTTTGAGGTTTATGCTGGTACTAAAGGAAACTGCTCTGGATAGATTCTTAATCAGAAATGAAGAAAAAGAAGAGTTCACACTCTATAACGATGGTCAAAAATGCTTAGTCGTTCTCTTTTGGCCTCATTATAAAAATATTTTGTTGTGTTAAGATAAGAAGAAGAAAGTTTTTGTGCATATGACCATAAAAGCTGGCATAAATGTCAAAAGCAGGCATCTAACACACTCCTTGACTCAAGAGAAGGACTATCTCTGCCTCTGAGCATTACCCACGAGTCCCCAGGGACAAACAAGGTCAAAAAGTGCCACGCTGAAATATAGGAACAAGGTTTCCAATAAAACAAGCCAACTCTGACCGGAATGCACAGTTGAAAAATGAAAACCAGGCCACCTCCTGGTATCATGTTCAAAATGATGAAAATGAGTACCAGATCAAGTGGCGGCTGCAAACAGGGCAGTTTGGGCCCTCTCACGACTGAAAAATATAGAGGCGATCAGCTAAATTTAGACAATGCCGCACCTTGTTAGTGTTCAGGAAGACAAGAACAGTGAGAGGGAGTTTTAGAAGGTTTCCATATGCTTCAGTCCCATTGGTCATTGAAGCATAAGCCAGTTGCAACTTTGTCAAAACCTCAAAAAATGGATAGACTTTCAGAGAACGATATACTGAAGGCCTTAGTTCCCCAGTTAGAAGCCCTTGGCTTTAATTTCTGGAGATGGGGTATCCGCTGTCCCTTTCAAGGAAATGTGATTTGAGTAGAGGTGAACTGTTTAAGTGGTCATGCATTTACCATGAAATATGCACTTATTAAGGATGAAAGATTAGGTTACACTTTTGCCACAAAAGCTTAATGTGGAGTCCAAACTACAAACATTCAGCCAACCTTTCCTCTTAGTGGTTCTAATGTGATTTCTTGTTTATGAACAAAGCTAATTCGGGACCATCAGTCAGAAAGAGTGAGACACAAGACAATTTTTAGATCTTAAGTCACACAAATGATGAAATCTGATGATTCTTTAAGAATGTTGTAATCTGAGAAAAGAAAATGACTTCCTTTCATTTGCATCTAATTGAGTACCATATTTTCTTGGAAACACTATTATACTATTCATTGTAACTGTAAATGATGTGAATCAGCATATGCACACATATTCATCAATTTATACTGTACATTTGTGTTTTATTGGATGTTTCTCCCTTAAATAACTTACTTTCATTTGATGCATTTAATTATAATAATTATTTACAGCCATTGGCTGAGTAACATCCGAGACAAAAAAAAAGAAAAAGAAAAAAGACCACTTCAGAACAAAGAGTGACTATCATCTGACTTAATTTTAACTTTCAGTGTGAAATTTAAAGATGCTCTCTATATATTTATATATATATATTTGTCAACAAATTCTGTTTTGCTGGAGAACACTGTCGCAGTGGCTGTATAAAGAGCATGACAAAGGGAATGCTATAACCACGGTCTTTAAGTCTTTTGTCACAGGAGAACTACAACTACTCAAATTAATTGGACAAAGAACTTAATAAACACGGGGCTTATAAACACGAAAGGTAATCAAGGGAAAAACAGAGCAGGTGTAAACTAATTAACTAATGAACAGGAACACAGGCAAACTGAAACAGAGCAAACAAAACCAAAACAGAACGAAACCGTTACAGAAGCTCCCTCTTCCAGAAGGTGCATCCTCGCGGCTGGAGGAAGGCATGGAGCTGGTGATAGGCAGGGAAGAGGAAGAGTCAGTGGAGACAGACACCACGGTAGAGCCGACGATGAGAGGAGCCAGGGTGGAGCTTTGGCAGAATGCCCAGGTGGAACCTGGAGACCGGCTGACAGAGGCGAAACCAGGGTGAGTGGAGTATCCAGTGAAGCAGAGAGGCCGGCGGACCAGGGCAACATCAATGGCCAAGAAGCCCAAGGTGGAGCTGCTGGCTTGCGGTACTGAGGCGAAGACGGGGTCTCAGCAGACCGGGGCGACGACAGAGGGAGGACTACAGGGAAGCCGTAAGGGAAGGACAAGCCAGGTGGAGTCAAAGGAATGGAGAGTCGAGGTGCAGCCGGAGACATGGAAGTCTGTAATGGAGGCAGAGCGATGACCGACTGAGGCTTATCCGGATTGATGAGGGAGCCCGAAGGAGTCCTAGGGCTGACAGACCACGGTGGAGTCGAAAGAACGCAGAAGCTGGTTGAGGGGAAGCCAGAGGTGGAGCTGAAGAGCTGCATAGAGCTAGCACGACACCATAGGAGCCGACGGATCCAGGGGACTGGCTGTAACCAACGGAGTAGACG